>OU611763.1:2134514-2224514 GCA_914767535.2 Dunaliella primolecta | reverse complement strand
CCTCGTGTGTACGAGGATGATCTCGTATGTTCGAGGTTGCAATACGAGAAATGCCAATTCGACAGTTGCCACCAACCAGATTCGAGAGTGTCAGTTTTTTCCTCGTACGTTCGAGAGCGCCCCTCGTGTATACGAGAACAGTCTCATACCAAGTGCTTTACGTGAGTGTTTGTTGAGCTCCCATATATCCCCTCTAAGGACATGCAGATGCCCAGCCGGACTTGTAGCTGCAAGGAAAAGTGCTCTTCGAATGGCCCACGATGTATGGAGGTTATAAACGCAATATTGATGTAATCATTGTATATGATAGCATACCACAACGTGTATTTCCACCTGCACCTTGGGTGGTTTTAGCACTAAGCGAATTTCTGTGTGTGGGTGCAAAAATGAAACTTCCAGGATTTCCTTGAGACTTTGTATTTTGAGTAATTGGGATAATATAAAAACATCTGTGAAGTCAGATTTGGGAAATTCTTAAGGATTGGGGAGTTGCTGCTCAGGACTGCCGTACAAGTGGGCTTAAATGTGTGTGTGCCTTGAGGAAGAGCCTTCACCTGAGCTTTTCAGTTTTCCTGAGACTTTTTATTTTGAGCAATTGGGATAATCTAAAAACATATGTGAGTCAGTTTTGGGAAAGTCTCAAGGATTGGGGAGCTGCTGCTCAGGACTGCCGTACAAGTGGGCTTAAATGTGTGTGCCTTGAGGAAGGGCCTTCACATGACCTTTTCAGTTTTCCTGAGACTTTGTATTTTGAGTAATTGGGATATTCTAAAAACATCTGTGAAGTCAAATTTGGGTAGTCTCAGTGTGAGCTTTTTATAGGTCTGGTGTGTCTCACAATTTCTTGGGCTTTGTACTCTTTTCTGTCTTTGACTGTGAAGTCCAATTGCTTTCCTGTTTGCCTCCGGCCCAAAATGAGCTGGAAAAAACAAGGCAGAATTACTTCTGTGCCATGTGCCATGTAGGTGCTGAGGAAGGCATGCAGACGTTTCGAGATCTCCTGAATCTGTCAAGCCTGGCTATGCAACTTGTCTGATCAAGTTGCCCAGATTTAGCGAAGAGCAAGCCTCCGAAGTGCCTCAAAGCGTGCATCACCAGCTCAGTGCCCCTCACCATAAGCCAGCCATGGCTTCCCCCTCTCTTCTTCCCTGCCCTCCTGCCCTCCCTTCACTGCCTCAGCCCCTCCATCCCTACCACCAGCCAGCCACGGCTTCCCACTCTCTTCTTCCCTGTCCTCATGCCCTCCCTCCATTGCCTCAGCCCCTCCATCCCTACCACCAGACAGCCTTCCCTCTCATCCAATTAATTGATGAGGAAATATTTCCTCAGCAAATTCCAGCAAGAGGCGTGCTCCCCCCGCATGCCAAGACAGTGCTGACAAGCAGGCGCGCATGGAGGGGATGTTCCGTGTGCAGAGCACTGTTGGCCGTCCCAAGCAAGTAAAGGAGGCTTTCCCCCCTCCAACGCCTGCACCTCCACCCGATCAAGCCTTTCTTGTGGGCTTGGCACCCACAGGCAAACACCACCTGTTTGGCAGTACCTCAACATCCTCTCCAGCCAAGCAACTTGGCAAGGTGTCCAGCACTGCTCGTTGCGCTGGTGGGCCAACACCTATGCAAGGTCCCCACCCCAATTTCTCCTATGCCTCTGTACCCCTTGCCGACCCACGGTACGTCTCCTTACCAGATGCAGCACTTCCTGGGGGGGGCTTAGCCGCCTTGCAGGGGGGCGTTCCCATCAAGCAAGGCACGACAGCTTGGCGTGAAGCGAGGGCAGCTGTCCCCTTCAAAGCTTCTCCAATTGGGCAGCTGCTTGGCTTTCATGGCAGTAAGGCAGCTGGGGTGCTTGGTGAGCATGCCACAGTCCGTGGGGAGGGCCATGCAGCTGCTGCATACCAGCAGATTCTTCAGCCTTCAGATCTGCAGCCTCCTTCAGCAGCCATGCAATAGGGCAGCAGCCATGAGTATGTGGCAAGCTCACACTCATCTGTGACCTTCCACAATCAGCTACCCTCGTGGAGTGTGGCTTTCAAGCTACACCAGCTGCAGCTCTGCATGGCCTCTTGCCTCCTGGCGTGCTCGGTGCTTCTCCTGATGGAGTGGCCTGGGAGTGTGAAGCATCAAGCTTCACAGCCAAGGCTGTGGAGATCAATTGCCCATTTCTCTTTCAGGACAATGACGCCATGGCTACAGGTAAGGAAGCGTGGGTGCAAGGCGATGCAGGGAAATCAGGATCAATCTAGTTGTTGCACGTTTTTAAGTTGTTTATTGATTTGCTAACAAACAAAACCTGTGCATGTTTCCAGTTTTAATCTCCAGAACAACCGCGTCACAGTGGCAGCAGATTTGTACGCGCAATGCCAAGTTGTCATGATGACCCTCAGCATGCACGAGTGCCACCTCCTTTACTTGCAACTGAATGCCTCAGAGTCTTTTATTATTCAGCGTGATCAGGGTTGGTGCATGTCCTTATTGGTGGTGTTGAAGCAATTGTACTGGCAGTTTGTTTTGAAAAGTAAGGAGCCCAAATAAAGTGATATCTGGGTGCTTGACAAGTACAATGATCTTTTGGCTGCTACCAAGGCAGGTTGTGTTTAAGCAAACAGCATACACGCCGCCAAGTGCAGAGCATCAAGGGGGATGTACGTGGCAATGTCTTTACTTAGATTGGATTGGATGCGCAACACAAGTGGATTGGAACCATTTTTGGTGGAATGCTGATTGCTCCCTTTTTCATTGCTTCCTTCATGACATCTATGAATGGTTAGAAATTCACTTGGCCTCTCAAACATTTGCTGAGGCCCTTCTGAAAGGGTTTCTTGAGCTTTCTCCATTTTTTGCATGACTTCTATCAATGTGGTGATCCATTGTGCATGCGCCTTTTTTTCCTTGCAGAAATAGCTGAATTGTGGGTTGGTTGCAATTTTTTCTTAACCTTTTTTGTGAGCATCATTTCTGCCTCCTAAGAAACCCTGAGCAGCAACTCCCCAATCCTTGAGACTTTCCCAAATTTGACTCACAGATGTTTTTATCCCAACTACTCAAACAACGTACAAAGTCTCAGGAAAACTGAAAAGGTCATGTGAAGGCCCTTCCTCAAGGCACACACATTTAAGCCCACTTGTACGGCAGTCCTGAGCAGCAACTCCCCAATCCTTGAGACTTTCCCAAAACTGACTCACATATGTTTTTAGATTATCCCAATTGCTCAAAATATAAAGTCTCAGGAAAACTGAAAAGGTCAGGTGAAGGCTCTTCCTCAAGGCACACACACATTCAAGCCCACTTGTACGGCAGTCCTGAGCAGCAGCTCCCCAATCCCTAAGAATTTCCCAAATCTGACTTCACAGATGTTTTTAGATTATCCCAATTACTCAACATACAACGTCTCAGGGAAATCCTGGAAGTTTCATGTTTGCACCCACACACAGAAATTCGCTAAGTGCTAAAACCACCCAAGGTGCAGGTGGAAATACACGTTGTGGCATGCTATTATATACAATGATTATATCAATATTGCGTTTATAACCTCCATACATCGTGGGCCGTTCAAAGAGCACTTTTCCTTGCAGCTACAAGTCCGGCTGGGCATCTGCATGTCCTTAGAGGGGATATATGGGAGCTCAACAAAACTTGAATTAGGATCTGAGGTGCCCTGTGTGGCCTGCTCTGACACAGTCAGTTTTGGTAGTTGAGACACCACGGACTGCCATTTCAGGTCCCCGAAAACAATTGCGGTCACACACAGGGCCTGTTTCCACTTGCGCTTTTTTCTCCTTTTCGCCGCAAATTTGAGAAATTTTGAGAAACTTGAGAAATTTTCTCCCAAAAAACCATTTCCACTTGCGGAGAAAAAGGGAGAAATTTCTCTAGAAAAGGAGAAATTTCTCCAGAAAGAGAAAATTATTTTGGACCCCCTCCGACGAGGTCCAATAAGATTTCCAGGTTTCTCGAGAAAAGAAAGCTTGATTAGGCGCGCGCGTTGACCACGGCAAAGGTCGCTCTCTCTGCCGCGTTGACTCAGGCTAGTTTGCTCCACACCCCTTTCACGCGTAATCACCAAAAATGGACGGCGCAGAATTCTCCCAAGCACTGGCAAAAACGCAGCCAGAGAACAGGCCCGCCAGCTCCGGCCTCCCTGGAGGCATGACCCCAGAGATGCTGGCCCTGGGCCACCCTACTGCACAACCCCCCCCCCGTACGGGGGGTCCAGAGGTGCTCCACGGGGGGTGTCACGGGGGCCAGTAGGGTTAAAGGGGGCCCGTGGATTGTCATAGCTCATTTCTGGCATTTTGGCCCATACAGAGGTGCCTGTTTTCCTATAGCTTTTCATTTTTGATTACATCCAAATTCATTTGCACCTATAGTTATGAGCTGAGGTGCAGTAAGCTGGCAGAAAGAGAGTTTTTTCTGAGGCTCTTAAAAACATGCATGCAAGGGCAGCTGCAGTGAGCTGCTGGCCATACAAACCTAACAGCATTGATCAGGAGCAATATAGGACTAATGTTGATGTGAAGGAAGGGGGGTAGAGCCTCGCTGGATTTTCAGTTGTGCAGCACTTAGCGATTTTTTGTGAAGCTCACGACTGTACATTGACAAGCAACATTTTCAAAATTAGAAATTTATATATTTAGGCCGATGTTGCTTTGTGATTTCAACCTCCGTGCAAACATTTGACCGTGCCAGATTTCCCCCACCGCTGTCCCCTCCCCTCAACCTCCTTGCCCGCTGGACCCAAGGCACTTGGAGCAGTTACATGTGTTGCTGGCCAACTCCAGCACTGTGGTGTGATGTTGGTAACTGCTCAGCCTGACTGCAGCATGCGCACTGCCCCCTCCACTCCTCCAGGATGCTCCCTCCACAGATGGGCACTGAGCATGATGGAGTATGTACCACTGACGTTTGATGCTGCTGTGGTTGTGCGTGCAGGGGAAGCTGGAGGCCTGAGCTGGAGAAGCAATCCCTTTCGATGAAAATTACCACCACTCGCTCCATCTCTCCCTTCGCCTGCGCTGCAGCTCGCACCATCGAGGCCCTGAGCATGTTGTGTCCGTCTGCTGCAGGTGTACGCGCGCGAAGGACGCACTTGCAGGGGCAGGGAGGCCGGTCAACCTTGTGAGAGCAGTTACATCTTCAGCACTTAGCAATTTTGCAACTTGAATGAAGTGTTTGAAAGAGTGCCATTCTGAGGGCCCCCGTGGAGCCCCCCACGGGCACCCGTATATTTAATCCCCACTGGCCCCCGTAGAATAAGGTGTAGCCTACGGGCCCCCGTGGACGCCCTCACGGACCCCCGTAAAGAGTGCCATTCTGAGGGCCCCCGTAGAGCCCCCACGGGCCCCCGTAAGGTGCCACACACGGGCCCCCGTAGAGAGCTTCTCCACGGGGGGTTTTGGGGGTTCCACGGGGGCCCGTACGGGGGGGGTTGTGCAGTAGGGCCATGGGGACTGGCCACAGCCTGCCACCAGCCAGGCCTCCCAGCAGGTGCCCCCCACGTTCAGCATGGATGCAGGCCTACCAGGTGTGCACCCAGGCGCGCCCATGCTGCCAGCACCCTTCATGCCATGTGTGCCCCCTTTCAGCATGCCCCCCCAGCTCGCCATGCCCCCCCCCACCACCAAAGAGAAAGTTGAGCAAAAAGAAGCAGCAGGAGCAACAGCACGCCTCCTTTCTCGCCTGGCAACAGCAGCAGCAGAAAAGAAAAACTACGTAGGCAGAGGAAACTCTCCCTACATCAATTAAGGAAAAGGAGACACATTGGCTCAGGAGAGCCGTGAGTCTCCTCCACCAGCAGCAGCCTCTCTTCATGTCAGGGACCGGGTGGTAGTGGACCCACCCGCAGACCTCTCTCCCTCCCGCGCACATGGGAGCACAGCAAACCAAAGAGAAAGCTGAGCAAAAAGAAGCAGCAGGAGCAGCAGCACGCCTCCTTTCTCGCCTAGCAACAGCAGCAGCAGAAAAGAAAAACTACGTAGGCAGAGGAAACTCTCCCTACATCAATTAAGGAAAAGGAGACACATTGGCTCAGGAGAGCCGTGAGTCTCCTCCACCAGCAGCAGCCTCTCTTCATGTCAGGGACCGGGTGGTAGTGGACCCACCCGCAGACCTCTCTCCCTCCCGCGCACATGGGAGCACAGCAAACCAAAGAGAAAGCTGAGCAAAAAGAAGCAGCAGGAGCAGCAGCACGCCTCCTTTCTCGCCTAGCAACAGCAGCAGCAGAAAAGAAAAACTACGTAGGCAGAGGAAACTCTCCCTACATCAATTAAGGAAAAGGAGACACATTGGCTCAGGAGAGCCGTGAGTCTCCTCCACCAGCAGCAGCCTCTCTTCATGTCAGGGACCGGGTGGTAGTGGACCCACCCGCAGACCTCTCTCCCTCCCGCGCACATGGGAGCACAGCAAACCAAAGAGAAAGCTGAGCAAAAAAAAGCAGCAGGAGCAGCAGCACGCCTCCTTTCTCGCCTAGCAACAGCAGCAGCAGAAAAGAAAAACTACGTAGGCAGAGGAAACTCTCCCTACATCAATTAAGGAAAAGGAGACACATTGGCTCAGGAGAGCCGTGAGTCTCCTCCACCAGCAGCAGCCTCTCTTCATGTCAGGGACCGGGTGGTAGTGGACCCACCCGCAGACCTCTCTCCCTCCCGCGCACATGGGAGCACAGCACATGCTCAGTATACACAGCAATGAGACAGCGAAGGGGGGGGGGGGGGCTGTGGCCTCTGGTGCAGGCACACAGGCAGCCAGTCAACAAGGCCCCAAAGAGCGAAAGCCCAAGCCCAAGGTCAACGCACCCGTTGCCGGAACAGGCTTTTTATTTCTCGCGAGTGGAAATGCACCCGCTGGAAATTTTTCTCCTATGCTTCTCAGATTTCTCCCTAATGGAAATGGTCCGGCCAGAATTTCTCAAATTTTGGAGTTTCTCCGAGTTTCTCTTAGAAAGAAAAAGCGCAAGTGGAAACAGGCCCACAAAAACTGAAATTTTTTTTCGCCCACCCAAAAAATTTTTCCGTTCAAGCCAGAAGTCACTAGTGACCGTGTTTGGGAAATTTTTTTCGGTTTGGGTCACTTTTCAGGAACCGTTTGGGAGTGCCCCCTGGGAGTGCCCCTTGCATGCAAACCCTAAAAAAACCAAAAATCTTCAATTCTATCTACATTTCACTATTTCATTTCTGATGATCCATTAATGCCCCCCTAAGGCAAGAAAGGGGACAATGTGAGGGGGGAGGGGCCAAAGCAGGCCAGCAAGCAATTGTTGCCCAGGTCAGGTGAGGTGGAGCATAGGCCTGGCAGGGACTTGCACATGTCAGAGGCAGTGGTGGTGGGTAGCGGGCCTGCTACAGGGTCAATATCGAGCACACGAGCCATGTATGATGCAAGCTTGCCCCTGACTTGATAAGCACCCACAGCATCAGGCCCGCTTCGCATGAGCCCAGCCGCACTAATGACATGAGAGGCAACAAAGTTGTCAACATTTAGCACAGAGGGTTGTTAGATGTCCCCAGTGCTCTCAATAAAATTTTGAAGTGCACATAGAACTGTTGCAACGTTTGCCGCAAAGGTGGGGTTAAAAAGCCTGCTATTTTTGAGGATTGGCAACCGCTTTTTGAGCCTGCCAAATGAACATTCAACCACACGCCTCCTCCGAATTAGAGCAGAATCAGAATTGAATTGCTACTTTGTGGGATTGGGGGTTAAGGCAAACACTGAATCAGCACAGATGTAGGGCTTGAAAACAGTTCCATCTATTGTCATTTCCTCCATGCAAGCATTTGGCGGCAAGGCAAGCCAAGAACCATAATCTATCTTTGCACGCAGAGCACTACAATTTCATGTGTGTGCATCACCAACTTGACCTGCCCCTCCAGCACTAACAAATGTGGAGTTGCCATGAGCATCAACACATACAAAAAGAATGATAGCCATGTGCTTCATGAAGTAGTAATAGACATCACCCCAATGGTATGGTTTCTCAATCCTCATGAACGTTCCGTCTATTGCACCAGCACAAAAGGCAAATTGCACAATCCTCTGAAATCTCGCATGATGTGCATGAGTTCATGTCTGTCTAGAAAGACCATCATGCTTGGCACAAATTCTTTGCATAGTACATACACAACTTCAATAAATGACATTGACTGCACTCTTACTAAGATCGTAAGTCCACGCAAGCATCTGATAGTGAGCACTTGAACCGGCCTAATCCAAAAATATTTCCTGCCTCTTCTCAACAGGGATTGCATTCCGCATTTGTGTGTCACGCTTGCAAGAGTGGCACAGTGCGTTTCACGCAGGGTTTTAAAGGCCGGCTTGCTCATGCGGAAAGCTTGCTTGAACTGGACAGCCTCATATTCAGGCTGAGTCCTTCCAATGTTGGCCCAGTCCCCGAGCACTTGCTTCTCCCGGATTCCAAAAGAAGGATTGTATTTCAAGGGTAGGGCAGGAGGAGTAGAGTGTGAAGGACGGAAGGGAGGAGAAGAGGGATTGGGTCCCATGCATGCCCCATGCATGAGTGCCCCTTCAATTCAGAATTGAGGGGGCACTCACAAAGAGGAAGCGCGCTTGCATGATTATGAAACAAATTCTCACCTCCCTTACGCTCCAGAAGCCCCTTGCTTTCTTGCCACCTCCCATGTGCCCTGCTTGGACCATGGCAAGGCAGGCTGCAAGCTGCGCTGTGTGGTTACTACCATCCAGAACCAAGGTGACGGCTGGAATCAGAGCTTTCAGGGCCCAAGTTGAGAAGTCTGACTGCTCAGTTGCTAGCTGTGGCATGATGGCTGCCAGCTATACAAGGAGAAGGGCAGCACTTATGGTCCTTATGTAAGGGCCTGCCAAAAACGGCCTGGAAGGGGCGCTCCCAGGGAGGCTGAGCACTGAAAAAAAAAATCTGAAAAAAATCCCGTGTGGACGCTTGAATTTTTTTCCGTCGAGGTTGAAAATTTTTTTCAGTTATCCGAAAAAAATTGTGTGTGACCGCAAATTTTTTTTCACTTTCCGACGGAAAAAAGTCGAAAAAAAAAAACGAAAAAAATGTGTGTGACCGCAGCCTAAAGGTTACAATGGTTACAATGTTAGGGACCTTCAGCCAACACGTTCGGCTGATCAGTCTGTGACTGCCAGTGACTGGTCTGCGCCATCAAAAGTAAATCCATGCTCAGAAATGAAGAAGTTTAGAGATGTAATGAAGAAGTTTGTCGTTTTTCTGGGAAAGAAAATCAGAAACCATGGGCGTGGTGACATGTTGCACACAAAATTCAATTTGAGAGGAACTGGCTGGAACAGCTCAGAGTACCTCCGCCTAACTTGGCACACTTCAGGGCACAAACACTTAAATCCTCCTTGTCAAGGTGTCCACCCCTCCACCCCCTCCTTATCAGGTCCATCATCCTTATCATCATCATCCTCATCATCATTCATCCATCATCCATCATCCTTATCAGGTCTATCATCCATATCATCATCATCATTCATCCACCATCCATCATCCTTATCAGGTCCACCCCCTCCTTATCAAGGATAGGAAAGGAAAGGATGGGGTTACAAAGCTGTACCTGCCAACAAGGGCAACGTAGCTGAAGTAAAAAGGTGCTTGTTATCAACAAATGCCTACTGAATGTGGAAGCGACGTCTTGTGCTGAGTTCAGAAGTGTCAACTGCTACAAAGAACCACACTCACAGTCTTTGTACATGAAACAAGCATGCAGAGTTATGCACACAAACTCCTTATCAAGCTTGAAAAGCACCTTCTTGACCCTGAGTTCCACTGGCCACATTCAAGGTGACATCCTCATACGAGTCATGTAGATTCCTCCACTTGCCTCTCCATTACAAATCCTTCGAGGTGCAATCCTTGGCAAAACCTCATGCCTGTCGCTGTTGGTAATGTTAATGAAGAGGCCACTACCAGGAACCTCGTAATAGAAGGCAGTTCTGTGTGTACTGACTCAGTACCGAGGTGTTGAAGGCAATATAGAAATTAAATACTATGGAGCTAGATATCAGGCTGAGAAAGTGATGCAACCAGAATTGTCTAAACATCCCAGCACCTGACGCAGCCTCAGCTGCTCAATCACAGGTATGAATATCAACTGTCCAACTCAAAAAATTTGCAGCACAATCTTCAAGTGCACTTCAAGTTGGCGCAGCAGACTCTTATTGTGGCACGGAGGAAACCTTTCCTACATTGGTTTAGGAAAAGGAGGCACATTGGCCCAAGAGCCGTGAGTCCCCTCTACCATAGCCTATGGTAAGCCTGAGGTAAGGCTGCATTGCTATTTCCGCCTACAAGGGCAACTGAGTGGAAACGCTTGGGCCTGTAACCAGACCTGGCTAAAAATGCTCAACTCACAAACCTTGGACTGGAAAAGAGATAACAAAATCATATTTGTTGCGGTCTATCGTTTGTGATAGCACGAGGTATATTATGCTCAAAGGTTTCAAAGTTGTTGGATCAAATATAACCCCAAATATTTGATAAACAATGTACTGTCAATCAACAAAATGGCATGCCTTCCATTCCCCATACACACCCCAACACCCTGAACAGCTTGAATACATAGAACAGTACCCAGAGTCCTAACAGAAAGGGGAAAACTTTGCTTCATGTAGAGGCAGAACTTCAGACCCCTACCATCAACCCTCTAGCTTCAAATTGGCTTGGAAACGACGCCTGGAGGTACAAAGAAAACCTAGTGAAAAAGCTGGCTCAGGAAGCCACAGCCAACCACGCCATTAATGTTGTATACTATAATGACATCAACATCACACATATAGACGCATGGAGAATCTATTAACCCAAGAGAAAGGACATGAGCAATGACCCCTCACCCCAACAGAAGCAGTACCACACACACTACGGGCCCATGATAGTAGAGAAGTGGGCCCTGCCCCTTTTCAAGAAAGCTGGCTTCCAACCAGCAAGCATCCGCACTGCTGCCCGCACTGACATTGAATGCGCATGCTGCCAAATCTGCAATTACCATCATGGGTATGAGTCTGTTAACTCTGAGCCACAATACCCCGATATGTATGTTTGCGATGTGTACGAACGTACCTACCACTGGAAATGCATGAGAGAACTTGGTTGCTATAATGATGAGCAAAGGCAAGAGATCATTGCAGCTGAAGCCTGGGCCTGTCCCGCCTGTGCTAGCCTCAGCAACGAAGACAAAATTAACAGAGCATATAAGTCTAAAGAAGAACTGCTTGAGGTTTTTTGGTTACCATCATGGGATTCAGAAGGATTAAAAACCAGCTGGCCCATATTCGACCAGCGCATACAAGAATTTCTCAGCTAAGCAAACCCAACTTTCTCCTGCCCACATTGGACTCTGCCCTCTCCAACCTAGAGAGGCAAGGGTTCAATAAGTCTGAAACTAATAGCACCTGGAGCCAGAAATTTGACATCGAACTTCGGAACAAAATCATTTTTGATATACACCCCACCAATCCACAAACAGACATCAAGCCCACAAGCACCTGTGAGTTCTGGGTCCAAGAAATAGATCTTGTCAAACACAAGCCTAACCCATCCTCCAATCATTCCCCAACAAATGAAACACTTGAAATCCCCACACCATCTATTCCACCCACCCTCACCCTCCCTGAAATCTACAAATCAAGAGTGGCTTGCACCTATAACACAGATGGCAAATGTGTCGGGATGATAACCCCTAAACAATTTGACGTCCTTTTCAAAGCATTCCACAGGTCCAAAGCAGAAGGTCTGCATAATGGCATCTGCCCCCCACCAGCAAGCTTTGCATCTGAGATACTGGGGCTCCTAGCCCGCAAAAACAAATTGGAAGACAAACACCAAAGCAAAAAGATTGAAGATTCCTTCTCACGAACCCTCCCACCTCACATTCATTCCGCTTTTCAAAAATGGGCACATGTCACCCAAGAGAAAATGGCCTCTCCCCTGGACTATAACGCTCACTACCATCACTACTGGAGCTCTGATCCCCGCGACGTTTTGTTTGGTGCCCACTACAATTCTCTCTTGTCCAGGTTTTCCGGGATGTCTATCTGCCATCCCATCTATAATGAAAAGTCCATGAAACTAACACTACGACATGCTATCTACTCTGCCATCCTTAATACAGAGGCTACAGCCACCTTCATGCTTCTCCCAGCAAGTTGCAGGCATATGATAACCAACCCCTACTCACAACTCCTCAATGCCTACCCACACATTTGCTACAAGCTCGGGACCATTCCAAAAAGCAGACTTATATATGACAAACACCCCAATCCTGGGCCAGCCAGGAAACTGTCCTCCCCCAGCATACCTGGGATTTACAAATTATTGCAGTCTGGAATACGGCTGCAAGAGTTCACTTAAATAATCAGAACCGTACCTGGCTTCAGGGTCTAGCCAAAGCCATCCCAGAGGCCAAATGGATTATCAGAAACGTCAATAACTACCCCATCCAAAATACAAGACCGTCTATATATGTGACATATAGTGATGCTAGGGATAAAGGAAGTGTGAAAAACTCCCCCTAGACATGAAACAGATTTCCAAGCGCCCCCAAAGATCCGCCTCAGACATTACCGTCGAAGCTCCTTGTCAGTCCCATCCTAACCTCCAGCTTACAATTGCAGATTGGAGGTCTTGGGCCTACACAGACGGCAGTTGCCAGGTCTAGAACGGCAAGACAGTTATAGGGGCAGTTATGTACCATCCTATGAGTGACTCACAAAATCTAGTTGAACCTAATGGTGTTGGTATTACCAATACCATAGGAAGAGCTGAGCTGGCTGCCATTGCTGCTGCGCTCACTCATGATTACACACATATTGCCACAGATATCCTCAGCTCACTTCACCAACTCAGAAAGCAAATCCTGTACCCAGAGAAGCATAGGCATCACGTGCAAGGAGATATTTTGAAATTGATTTCAAACCTTGCCCGAGCCTCTAAAGATCACATCTTTTTCTGTAAGGTCAAGTCTCATGCTGGAATAGCTGGGAATGAATGCGCATACCAGGTTGCTAAATACCAGGCCTCCCTCAAAGGTAGTAACCTGACTGATACCGGAGTCCCTAGCGCTGGCCCAGGAGGAAACCCTTTCCACGATACAACCTGGCTGGTTCCGGAAGAGACAGAATCTAGGCCATTTCAATCCAACCCTTCTTCTCCTTGTCTAAGGCACCTCCCAGACCTTAAAAATGCTCTGAAATCCCATATGCATGCTCAGCACAAGTTGGGCTATGCTGACCGGAAGACAGGCTACTACACTTATTACCAGAGCTTGCTACCTCATGTAAACAAGAGCATCAGCAATGTTTTTTTGAATATGCCCAGTCTCTCAACTCGAATGAAACGCACTCAGGCTGTCTTCCAATACCGCACAGGCACCCTATACAATCAAAAACATGCTGTCCGATATAAAAGATCCACTAGCCTTACATGCCCCTTACCTGATTGCCACCACATGGATAGCGCTCTCCACATCCTATCTGGCTGCCAATGCCCCGTCATGTGTAACATGGTAACTGAGCGCCACAATATTGCTTGCAAGATGGTTTTGAAACTGGTCAGTGAAGGCTCTTATGGGGCCAATCTTGTGCAGTTGGATGCGGGCAATGCAAGCCGTTTGGCCCAGCACGACCTGCAAGTCCCTGAGCAAGTCTCTAATCGTGCTGTACCTCTCAACCTCTTCAAACCCACGGTTTCTATGCAAACTAGACGCAACTCCAGCCGCCCTGATGCAATCTTGGTTACTCCTCACCTAACCAACCCAAACAGACCACTTACTCCACCCTCAAAACGGGTACTGCGCAGTATGGGGAGTAGCACAACTCCAGCCCGCCATATTCACTTAATAGAAATCAAATACTGTGAAGATACGAGGCCTGGTGCCCAGCTAGAAGCCTCACAGCAACAACACAGCGAATTGTGCAAACAACTCCATGGTGCAGAGATTACTATCCACCCAATCCTCCTGGGTGTGGGGGGGACTATCTATACTGCCCATACCCTTGATCAATTAAAAAAATCAGGGATTGACTCACAGAGATCTGAAACACTTGCAAGAAAACTCCATGCCCATTCTG
Organism: Dunaliella primolecta; assembly: GCA_914767535.2. Lineage (NCBI taxonomy): Eukaryota > Viridiplantae > Chlorophyta > Chlorophyceae > Chlamydomonadales > Dunaliellaceae > Dunaliella > Dunaliella primolecta. The sequence goes on along the minus strand of OU611763.1, from coordinate 2,210,454 downwards.
TACAATTTGCGCACAAACTTACCTCTACCAGACGTGCCAATGAAAATTAAAACACTCATCACAACACTGGTGCCCTGGAGCAGCGTGCTGCCAGAAACCCACCCGATCCACACTAACTCCCCTCTCATCTTCTGGTAAGGGAGACTCACGGCTCTTTGAGCCAATGTGTCTCTCTTTCCTTAATTGATGTAGGGAGAGTTTTCTCTGCCTATGTAGCTTTTTCTTTTTCTTTTTCTACTGTAGAGTATGGTCTTGTAAGCATTCGTTTTAAATATGCTATATTATCATATTTGCCAGTGCCCATGCAATGCTCCATCTTCACTAGGATATTAAGCCGTATTTGGCATTCAGATGAAGGAAGGCACGTGTTCCCCCCTCCATAGGCACACTGCTAGCCTGGATGACATCAACTACGGGATCCCCATAAATAACTCCCAAGTGGAAGTCAGAAAACTGGTGTCCCATTCCCATAACTTGCAGGCCCCACATATCTCCCAAAAATTGCAAAATCGGTGTTTGTAATAGCACGAGGTAGATTGCTACCTTGGAAGAAATTTAGGAGGCCCCTCTTCCTTCATTGATGCAGTCCCTGAGGGAGTGTTTTATATCCTGCGAAGCATCTTTTTCTTTCCATTAGGTTGTCATGCAATATCAGCGTCATTCACGTCTTATTGTTTTGAACAGGCATATCACTAAAATTCTCTAAAACAAGGCACAATGCAGCCTTCCAGCAATAATAACCTCCGACCAAATAACTAACCAAGATAACCATAATTCAGCAACGACCATGATTTGACGTGACAAGGTGGGAACTCGTTCCATGAAACCACCTTGCTTCCAAGGTAGAGCCACCTGCCAGCGGCTTCCAAACTATCCATGCGTAAGTACCCTGGGGCATCTTTATGATCGTGCATGCAAGGTCTTTACATTCCATTACATTAGGGACCTAACCTTCAGCCAGTTAGTTTGGCTGCTCGGTGTTATGAAAAAAATCCATAAATCCGTTGATAAGTCTTAGTACCTTGATTTTGGAAAAAAAAAAACAAAAGACATCTTCAGAACGAGCTTGAGAAAAATAGAAAAGGCCTGTGTCATCCAACACTACTCTGTGTGCAGACCATGCAGCAAAAAGATGCGTAAATTCTTCTAAGACATTATTCTTTTAAGACAACACAAGAAGTTGCAAGAGCAGCAGAAGATAACATGTTATTCATCTTGTAACTCAACTGAGAGGTGAATGCCAAAGAGAAGTTTCAACTTTCAGCTTGTGAGCATGCAATCTGAGGCATGCAATGTTCCGCTGCATGTGCCTTCCTAAATCGAGGTCCAGATACCTAGGAACATGGAGGGGCTTGCCAAAAGCAGAATTATGCCTGAAAGGAAATGCCACCCAGTTGTGGTACTTGGCTAATTTGTTAGGATGTCCATCATGCTCAGCCTGATCCTCAGTTGGCCACACATTCCTATGCATCTTCCTTATCAACCACAAAATCCTTAATGTTAATTGGCTGGTCTGAGTAAACACATTGTGCAAAACTGTTCCGTCTATCCAATCCTTCAAAAGCAGATAACAATATTGTTATCATAATTAATTCTGAAGCCCAACATTTCGAAGAAGCACTACTCACGTTAACATCTGCTACAAACACCTTGCGGAGAGTTATGCTATTGCAGGTGAGCGAGGCATTGTAAAGTCAATCAGCTGAGTGAAACCAATAAAACTGCAATGGCTCAAACCCACATTCACGTAGCACAGACCAATTGGATGTAGTGTGCTTTACTCCAAGGAGACGCTTCAAGAAGCACAGATGCACAGTTTGCAAAAGACAGTCCATCTCAGCTCCTGGCCTCATGAACCTAGTGCCCCAAATTTGGCTAGCATACATACATGCTGGAAGAGCATATGCCTTAGTCAACCATTGCATAATATGAGGCCGATCTGCGAGTTTGTAGTCACATGCAAGTTGTTTCACACGACGACATCCAGCCAAGAAAGGTGCACATATATGTTCAGAGGAAGAGAAGGAACCCATGTGCTTTGCAAAAAGCATACCTAGACACTTGCAAGACTCATCACGCACTAGCTGTGCTCCACCTGTAGGTAGCTGGCTCCACTTATAGGCTAGCTAGCGGAAAAATGGGTATGTTATTGCCCTTTAAGTTGAAGTGCACCACTTCAGACTTTGACACGTTGATTATCAACCCCTTCCTCTGTGCATACCTATGCACACTATCCAGCATGATTTGAAGCTCAGTAGGGTGATTGGCAGTAAGGTCATCTGCATACAGCATATGCGTAACTCGAACGTCACTTGCACCTGTAACTGCACCTTGCACATTATCAGCCAAGCAGTCAATATCATTAATGCAGAGGGAAAACAGTGAAGGTGACAATGGGCAGCCTTGTTCTACCCCTAATCTAGGATGCACCTGGGCTTGCTTATAGCCATCCATCAATACATACTCATCATTGTCATAAATACTTTTAAGGATGGCCAGCAAGCAGGCTGGTATGCGAATATGCTGGAGGTGAGCCCATAATGCTTCCCTAGGTATTGTATCATACGCTTGCTTAAAATCAATGAATGCTGCATGTAGCCTGGGAGATGTATGAGGGCGCTGAACCTGTGTGCTGCATGCTGCAGATGACGCTAAATAAAGATTGCAAGGTCTTTAAGAGTACCCATGCGCTCAAAACATAAGGTCGGCCATAATCAAAACCATGCGGTTCACCTAAAAATTCACTTACCTGTTATGCCCTCTCCCAAACTGTCATGAATTAGAAAGCACACTCCACATGCTCTCAGGCTGCCATAATCACATTTTCTCCAGTGTAAAAACTGGATGCCATATCGTAACCGGCAGGATGATCACAAAAGCTCTGTGCAAAACCCCTTGGGGAGCAGGCTTGGTTAAAGCAAACACAGGAAGTAATGATCGGCTTGTGCAGCGCGAAGTTTGCACTCCCGCACATTCCTCTAACATATTCCCTTAAATCTTTTCTTGTAGTTTTCCTTTCAGATCTAGACTCACTTTCAGGACCGCATAGAGGACCAGCACAGCTAACTGCATGAGGCAACCTCATCAAATAAAAGCAAACCAGCTGCATGTGCACTTAATTTAAGTCAAATACTGCGAAGTCACGTACGTGTGCACAGGACCACAGTTGGAGGCGGCACAGAGGCAGCATGCAGACCTCTGCAAACTTATTAGTGTGAAAGCTGTAACTTTTTATACCATTCATCTGGTTGTTGATGGAACTTAACACTCAGCATACTATCAACCAGTTCATGCCCATTCAAGGGTTACAAGGGAAAAAGGCCTCAGTCAAGACGTTTGACTGATAGCCTGTTCATGCCCATTCTGTTATGTAAGAACGCAAACTCGTTAATGCTTTTGAAACCCCATTATTATTTTAAATCTGTAGCTTTGTGGTGGAGGGGACGTACAGCTTTTTTGAGCCAACACATTTCCTCTCCCTTAAATGATGAGGAAGAAATCCCTCAGATCTGGCCATGGCTGCGAAGCTTTCCCCTTTCCATTGGACCAAACCAACCCTTTCTGTTCTTAAGCTTTGTGGTGCAGGCTTCTGGTGTGGCCTCATTGAATTATGCACACATTTTGCTTTAGTTAACATTTTGCTTCCTGCAAATGCGAGGGTGTAGCGGGTGTTGTTGATGGAAATTGTGATAAAAGATAACGAAGACAGGAAGCTTCCTTAAGGCTATGAAACCTCCGGCTATCGTATGTCGTAGCGTCTTTAATACTACTGCCTACCATGTAGCGAACCGAATTTGTACCACTGACACCCCTTCGATGGTTATCAAAGGACACGTTCGCACGTTACGGATGATTGCATGGTATTTCACTTGTTTTTGCGTATTTTATTGTCGAACAGTCACCGTTACAGAGGGCAGGGGGGGAGCATGCTCCGATTTGAAATGAAAAAATTTCTATTTGATAAAAAAATAATACTTTCTCATCTTTGGCATATCTGAATCAGATCCTTGGCCGCTTGCTTCGTAAACCGGGTTACACCAGGCTGCCCTTAAACTCTCAAATTTCATTCAATTGAAACCCTGTATTTACCCAATAATGAGGTCATAGAGGGCTTGCAGAACTTACCACACAAAGGAAGAGCACAAGTGCAAGGGCTAGCATATAGCTTGTTTCGATGTTTTATGTAAAATCAAATTACTGGTATATAATGATCTATCATGCACTTTGAATGTGAGCGTGGTTCATGAATGCACTTTGAATGTGAGCGTGGTTCGTGGTTCAAGGAAAGATCGTGGTTTGGATTTTGAAATTTTATTCCTGAGCCATGATTGGTTGGAAACACGCCGTTAGAAGTATTCGGAGAATTTTGTCGATGTTTGATGACAAGTTCGCGGGCTAGGCTTAGTCTTGCTTCAAAGCTGGCTTGCTTCCCCGCTCTTGAATCCAAGCTTATAACCATTTGATTCATGTCGTGTGGAAAAGGCTGTGGGCGATGCCAAAGTGCATCACGCCTTCGTCCCTCCAATTTCCGGTCGAGTCTGGTGCCGCTGGAGCCAACAGGCGAGTTTATATGGCAGCTGAGATTGCAAACCGTATTCCACAACCATTTCAAATGTGTGTGTGTGTGTGTGTGTGTGTGTGTGTGTGTGTGTGTGTGTGTGTGTGTGTGTGTGTGTGTGTGTGTGTGTGTGTGTGTGTGTGTGTGTGTGTGTGTGTGTGTGTGTGTGTGTGTGTGTGTGTGTGTGTGTGTGTGTGTGTGTGTGTGTGTGTGTGTGTGTGTGTGTGTGTGTGTGTGTGTGTGTGTGTGTGTGTGTGTGTGTGTGTGTGTGTGTGTGTGTGTGTGTGTGTGTGTGTGTGTGTGTGTGTGTGTGTGTGTGTGTGTGTGTGTGTGTGTGTGTGTGTGTGTGTGTGTGTGTGTGTGTGTGTGTGTGTGTGTGTGTGTGTGTGTGTGTGTGTGTGTGTGTGTGTGTGTGTGTGTGTGTGTGTGTGTGTGTGTGTGTGTGTGTGTGTGTGTGTGTGTGTGTGTGTGTGTGTGTGTTTTGCATGGCCCTCTTGTAATTGTCATGGAGCTGTAGCTCCATGTGCTGGTCATGGCATGACTAATATTGTGGTGCAGCCTGTTCAATTTAAGTCTATGCACTAATGCTTTGTTATAAGACCTCAGTTCAAATGGCCGTCTCTAGAACAAAGATGAAAATTAAAGTACTGTATCTTGTGGGAGCCAAGGTGCAAATAACAGAGTTTGTAACTGCTACCACAGCAAAGACACACTCAAGCACCACTTGTCCTGCAATTTCCACAACTAAGGACTTGAGTCGTAGCAGCAGCAGCAGCAGCAGCAGCAGCAGCAGCAGCAGTCAAAAAGAACAAAGAGGAAGAGAGGGGAGTGCAAGTATGGGGGACAAAGTAAATGATGAGAAGAAGGGGAAAGGAGACAGAGATTATGGCTGAGATGTGCACATGCATGAACGTGACAGCACACCATAAATCAGATTCTTTTACATTATGTGTATGTGCATTTGCAGGGCTTCCACCTTCACCTTACCCCGCGTATATACCGGGTGATGGTGTGGAATACACACCCTCGCCACGTGTCCCAGAAGTTGCGCAAATCAGCAAGCCTTGGGCCCAGCCGGTAGGTTTGTCTTTCACAAAGTTGCAAACAAGCAACAAATATTTGAGTGCATTTGAATGGCACGCGCAAACTAAAATGGAGCCAGGAAAGCGTGGCTATGGCCAAGCAGATAGTGCCCAGGTCCGCTTTTTTGGCGTGCTTTTAAGGGCTCATTTAAGCGGCATTGTTGTGGGCAAGCCCTTTCTCAGATACTCAGGTCAATAAAAGGAAAACTTGGCCGCAGGAACACACCAAAAATGCAATAGACCGAGTTATTCTAACCTAAGCAAGCAAGCCCTGGTCAGTGACAGGCTCAATTTCCCTGGCTGTTGTTATGCGCACAGAGTCAAAGTTTCTGAGGCACAATCAAGAGCACAACCCATGATTTAGTGCCTCAAGAATTTATTTCAAGAGTGGTGTTGTTGGCCTGCGAGCTACGCGTTCACTGAAAATTTAATGGATCCTATCATTATTGTATGTTCATATCTCATGTGTGTGCATATGTATGTGTGTGTGCGCGTGTGTGTTGTGTGTATGTCTTTGTGAGCGTGCGCGCGCGTGTGTGTCGGTAAGAAAATCCGCAGTGTTCATGGCAACAAGGGTTTTCAAGGCTGCAGAAGGTTTGCCTGCCTGTAGATGCTTCCAATGTGCGTTTCAGACCTATAGTTGTTTACAATGCAGCACGCGAGTGTTCTCAGTTAGTATGGTGGCACTGGCATCAATGGCATCACTTGTTTTGCAAACATTGGATTATGAACCTTCAGCTGCAAATTTTCCATGCCCCCCCCCTCCCCCAATCCCCCCAGTCCCCCAGCAAGCTCCCTGGTTTGAGTGTGCAGGATGGCAAATTTGCACGAGCATTCCGCACACCTTATGGTGTCGTGGAGCAGTGGCAACTCCATCAAATCAGGGAGGAGAAGGACATGGCGTTAGCCAGGGTGGGATACTTGGAGTTTGTGATTATGAAGCTGGAGAAGCAGCTCATGGAGCTTGGGTGGAAGGTAGGAGAGATGCAGATTGCAGCTGTGCTTTGCTTACATCTTGGAGGAGCACTTGCAAGTGTCACAGTCACAAACTTTCATTTCAAGCTTATATGAACGCATTGTCAATGTGTCACATTGCAAGCAAGGGTATGCTAGCATATGATAAAAATGTACTTTGCCAGCTTGTATACCTGTTTGCAAGGTGCCACAGTTACTTATGCATGATTCTAGTCAGTTCATTCTAATGGCAATGATCATTTCTGTCACTGCACTTGACAAAAATTTAAATTTGTTAGCAGGCAGCTCAATATTAATTTGCCTTTCATCTTGGACCTCGGGGCTTTCATCTTGGACCTCATGCATGTGCTGCAGTTGCAAGTGCTTTCCAAGGACAGCGTCTCTTTTAGAAGCCCATCACTGAAGCAATTTCATGCTATGTCGGTTCTGCAGATATTTTCATGCAAACCACTTTAAAGGTGTTCCACACATTTATTGTGTTCTTACAGGTGCCAAAACCTGATTTTGAACCTAATCGTGTACCAAAACCTTATCTTAAAAGAGTGAGGAACAGGCGGACGCAGACAGATGCACCAGGTAGGGAGAGCATGCAAGCAAGCACAGATGCACCTTTGGATTGGGAGAATATGCAACAAACGCGGGCAGATGCACCATGCAAGCAAACACAGATAGACAAAGTATCAGATAGAGTGTGTGTTCAAACGCAGACAGATGCACCACCATGTTGGGGGAGCATGCAAGCAAACGCAGACAGATGCACCATCAGGTAGGGGGAGCAAGCGAGCAAACGCAGACAGATGCAGCATGCAAGCAAACACAGACAGCTGTTGAATCGGGTGAAGGGAGCATGTGAGCTAACACAGACGGATGCACCATCAGGTAGGGAGAGGAAAGGAAAGGGTCACAAAGCTGTGCCTGCCTACGGGGCCAACTTTGCTAAGGCAAATAAATCTGCAACCAAACAAAAGCATTTTATAATAGATATGTCAATTGGAAAAAGAGAAGTGTTGTGCTAGGTAGGAGGAGCGTTCAAGCCAGTGACAATAATGTGTGCAAACTTGCTTTTTGCAACTGTAAGTGCGTCACCTACAATTGAGAGCAGGGATGCATGTGCATGCTCCAGCATGCTTTTGCCAGGCTTGCAAAGATGCACGAGGATATGTCCTGAAGGGGGCTTGGGTGATTGGAGCCAGCCTCTTAAGGCGCAGGGTTGCTATGGACATGCTAATGCAGCACGTCTTGCAACTTGGGTAGCAATTCCATTTTATAAAATTTGAAAGCAGACGCTACGAGGGATTGCAGGAGTGATACATCTTCCCTAAATGTTGCCACTTGAGATTTAAGGTAATGTGCTCCTTGGACCATGACGCTTAATCCACCAGTGGTAGCTGAGCATCCAAAAGCATGCCTAGTTTTTCTTTGATCGTGTATGATACAAGGTCATGATACAAGGTCATTACTAGTTCTAGAAGCGTAAATCTTTCACTGCTCATTGCATGCTTTGCATTTTTTTGTATGACACTGGTAGGGTTGTGCTGGTGCACATGCGCGCACACACCCCACTCCCCCCTTGCCCTTTTATGCATAGGGGGTCAGCTAAGCATGTGCCCAAATATGCTCTTTGTTTGCATTTAAAGTGCGCCCACTCACAGCCACTTCACCTGATGGGGACAATTTTAGCTCCTCAGTGTAGTTGGCGTTGCAAGCTACCGGAGCATATACACAGATTTGTGTGAGTCGCCCTGTGTGCATAGATAGACTGGGCTCAAGCTCACATGGGGCATGAAAACCCTAATTTGGTACTTGTTATGGGAAAATGGCAGAAGGTGCCACATAACACCAACCACTGTAGGGGTGTTCACCCCCCGAGGTGACTTTCACCAAATGAGTTCAAAATTTGACATTAGGCGTACATTTGGTAAATATGAAGGGCTGCATACTTGGAATTTCAAAAATCGGCCCAGGGGGTAAGCAGGAGCGCCCCCAACCTTGTATCAGGTCTGATCATGGACGCATCTCACACAATCCCTCATAACTGGCCAGCATACAGTTCAATTCTTGTCATTTTGAAGTTGACAGGTGCCTGCTACTGAGACCTTTCTGTAGATATGCTGTTTGTGGAAGACAACGCCCAAATGGGCAAGCTGGCCTGGGAGATGTGCGTTTTCTGCCATTTTTGGCCACTTTGCTCACACAAAAAGTGGCATTAAAGATGTGGAGGGCTATTTCCCTCTTCCCAGTTAAGCACAGGTTTTTAGCATAGTATGATACAGCAGCACGAGCAATATGGGGCAGAAACAATGTTGCTCAAGGCTAATGCCTGCCAGAAATGTGGTTTTTGATTGCAAAAAATGCACGTTTGGACCCTTCCCTGACCAACCATGCAACATTTTTTGGTACTTTTTGTTGCAAACCTATTCTTATATCACAAGGTATCCAACGGTGTGCTGCTTGACCAAACCGGATGACTTTCAGAGTGACCCCCATTTTAGGGTGCTCATTTGCCTAAGTGCTTACACAGAAAATGGGTTTTTGGTGCATAAGGTGCCTCCAGGATGGTTGTTCTGGCATGAAATTCGGCATGGGGGTCCAGCATGGTGTTTTGAAGGGGCTGTGTGTGGGAATTTGGGAACGCGCAGGTGTGTGGGTGCCTGCTGTTGGACACGTGCTCATTTTTCAGGGGTAAAATGTATACTGGGCCTGGTAGCATGCTGAAGGTGTGTTGATGGTCCTATCAGAGCAAAAACTTGCCCATGCCTTCATGTCACAGAGGAACACAGCTGGGAGGAGTGGCAGCTGCCACAGCCCGCCGAGTGCTTTAAACGCTAGCTGCCATCCACATGCCATCCACAGCCCTTGTTTGAGCACATCACCATGCGCAGCTCCCTTGCCCTTACATGCAACCCCCTGAGACCCCTTTCCAGACCTCACAGGTACCCAAAGCCACCCTACAACACAGGGCCTGCAAGGTTTGGAGCAGCGAATGGTCAGCTGTCCAGTGTTTTGCGTTTTGGTGACGTGCATGCAGGGGGTGTGTCAGGTGTGCTGCAGCGGTGCTCCCAAGCTCCAAATGCATGCATTTTGACCTTATAGACCCTTTCTGATGCTTCTCGAGTGCTGGAGTGCACAGTGCAGGCCAGCTGGGGTGCGTGCGTGTGCGACAGACCCCTTGCCACCCACACAGCATGTCCACAGCACGCAGCTGCAGCAACCTGTGTGCAGGATGTCCTTCCTCACGTCTTATTGCAGGTCTGGGACAGGTTGGGGCAGGCTGTGCGGGCTGCTGCTGGCTCCAGGGTGCTCCTTCCTGCTGGTCAAACCTCTGCAACAGCTGCTGTAGCTGCAGCTGTGTGGAGTTGCTGCCTCAAAATCAAGACAATGATTCATTCAATAACAAAGACCAAACATGCCCCAAAACCGGCGAGGTTGATGGCCCGTCAGGAAGGCGATATCGTCAAACCTGTCAAATTTCCGAACCTGACAGCTGGTGCACCGGGGCTCATAAAACAAGTGCAGACGGAATTTTTTAATTTATATTTAATAAGTTCGATTGCTCAGCTTGAGCTCCACGTGTTTTTTGGAGAGGGGGCCGAGCCATGTCTGGACACCCCCTCCCTGTATCTCCCCAGCCACTGCACCATCCCAGACTCTGAGACCAGTTTTGTCAACCAGTTTTGCACCATAAAACTGCTTGAGAAGTCAAAAATGAGATTGGAGCAACTTGGTCCGGGTGTGAACACCCCTACACTGGGTCTTTTCACTCCATTTTTTGCAATGATGTTGTTTAGTAACAAAAGGACCCCAAATCACTGAAAGTCGCCCAAATTGGTGCAGTGGCTGGTCAGATATGAGCAGCTGGATGTCAAATAGTAGGGTTCATGCCGCGGCTGATTAAGCATGCTTCCCCCAATTGGGAACTTTGGAACCTTAGTGCTGCAGGTAGAGTCAGGCTACTAGATGATGCCAAGGTTAAATCTTCTCAGTTGGGGGAAAGCATGCACAAAGAGCATGCCAAAAACAGGCAATTTTAGGCCTCAGCTGCCCCCCTCTGCCTTTTTCTCCGAACACTCACTGTACACTCCAATACTTATATGCCAGGATGTTAAAATGTATGAAGGACAGTGATGTGAGCACTGAACTGCATAGAATGACATTGTTCTGGTGCTGACTTCCTGGCCATTGATCCTTCTTTGCTTCCATTGGTAGGAAGCACCACTATATCCGCCTACAAGGGCAGCTGAGCAGAAACTCTGAGGCCCGTAACCAGTCCTGGCAAAAAAAAAGTTCCACTCATAGAACTCGGAGAAAATTACAAATCATGTTTGTTGGCGCCTGGTGCTTGATGAAACAGCACAAGGTAGATTATGCTCAAAGTCGTTATGATGGTTTGCAGGTATAGTGTCCTGTGGCGGGCGCGGAAAACAAAAAAAGGAAAAAAAGGAGAAAAGGGAAATTTGAGTGCGACTAAGAGATTGCGATAAGAGAGAGGCGATGTGGTGAAGGTGCAAGCATGCGCCTCTCTCCGGCCACCCGGGATGCTTTTGAAGGAGGGGAGTCATCATTTGTAACATGTGTTGGTTTTGCATGCAATTCCTGCTTTTTATTGTGCATGTACACCTGTTGTGTGCAGCCAGGACCCCCTCAATCACCTCATTCAGATCACCCTCCATCCTGAAATTATCAGTGAAGTCCAGATCCTGACTCCACACCCAGGGAGCCTTGCCCTAGATCACTGGCCATCAATGAAGTCAGACAGCGCATACCCCATCCCTTGTGGTTTACCATTTCTCGTTCTTGTGCTAGAGCGCAAAACCATTCACTCGAGCACTGAAACTTGTGTACAAACAGATATGACGTCCACCTCAGACAGCTCATCCTCCATCTTCCCTGAACCTGATCCCTTTCCTCAAGGAGACAAGGTGGGTCCACCAGACTCTGCCTGACAGGTCTTGTTTACGATTTGAACCTGCACAGGCATGAAAAGGAATATGCCTTATATCTTGTCCAGTGCACCAGTTGGGCACCTGCTGCGCTGTGTCTTGCTGGCATCCTCTTCCAGGCCACCTTTGAAATTTTGCTGGTGTTGGCCATCATCTGTGCAGGCCCCAAGTACTATGGCAACCCAGACAGATCAGGAAAGGATGAAAGCGGGTGAGCTACAAGCACCACCAAGTATGGGCGGCATGCAAGCAAATGTACCAGAGGGTCGACTAGGTTTTAACATTGCTTTGATTCTGGCTCCCTGACCATTGATCCTACTTGGCTTCCTTATGCTCCTGATTTGGATAGTGCTTTCAGATAATGATGTCATCCTTAATGGTTGACTTGCAGGCCTCTTTACATTGTTGCTCTTGCGTATTCATTGTATAGTCCTTCTTTTGCTCCTGTATTGCTCTGCTGCCTTGTTGCACACTCATTTCTTGCTCTTGTGCTACAGCGTGTGCTTATTCACTCAAGCACTGCAACTTGTGCTCAACCAGGGATCACCTCCACTTCAGACAGACCAACCCAGACTGATGGCCTCACTCCTATCTTTCTCATTCCCCCGCTAGACAAGGTAGGTCCGCAATTCAATCCGCCTCACAAGTCATGTCTTAATTGCAGAGTTGGATAGCACCCTTGCAGAACCTCACAGAGAGCGAGGCTCTGATAGTCTCTTTGGCAGAATGACAGATCTTTTCCACTTATGTCTATTTATGTATAGTGAGCCCGCATGGGTGTGAAAGAGGACACGCCTTGTGCTTTGTCCGGTACTTGCACTGGTTGTGCGCCTGCTGCACTTTGTTTTGCTGGCATCCTCTCCCTACCAGGCTACCAACCCTCAACGCCCTCAGCCACCCTCAATTGAGATGTTGCGTTGACTGTCATTTGCGCAGGCCCCACGGACTGTGGAAACCCAGACAGATCAGGAAATGATGAAGACAGGTAAGTGCAAACACCTTTAGAAATGGGTGGCATGTAGTGATGTGTGCAGACGTGCCGGCTTGCAACTGCTGGTGTGACATCAGTGTGAGGTGGGTGTTCTACACCATGCATATGTCATTGATGCTCGAATGAGTGAGGATTCTGCCTTCGTTCTTCATGCACAGAGTGTGAGAAGGTATGGTGTTGTATGTCATTGTTGCATGGTGCCCTTGTTTGCATAGCGTTGGCCACTGCAACTAAACCAATGCTCGATGCCCTGTGGCTTGCACAGCAGTACCCTTATCCACACATACAGGAAGCACAGGCTCGGATGTGGCCATTTATTATTTTGAGGATCACATGCAATCAGCCCACTACACTCCAGCCACAATTGATTCTTGAGCATCTGAAAGGTTCACTTCAAAGGTCACCCACCACCTTTGATAGTACATGATGGTGATGGTGATGGTGGTGACGATGACAATGACAAAGACGGTGTTGATAAGCGTGACAAGATCAAGGAGTCCGTCTTCATCTTCTTGATGCACCTTTTTTCCTTTTTATCAAGGAACTGGCAGGAGTCTTACCCATAAATGCATTACTAATTTCAACATACCGCAAAAAAATGGCCTGTTTATGAAGGAGCGTATCCATGGAGTTCCAGCAGCAAAGTCGTTGCTGTGTCAGCCCCAAATGCACCGGGCTGCATTTGCTTCCTTCCAGAAGGGTGCTCTCTCTCAGACGAGCACATTACCCAAAATTTTGGTGTATCCATGCTGAGAGCTTACATGTAAAGCACATTGCTCTGCTGCCTCAAGGGAACCTCATTCAAATACATTTCTTGCTCTTGTGCTAGAGCGTGAAATCATTCCCTCATGCACTGCGACTTGTGCATAACCAGGTGTAGCCTCCACTTCAAACAGCCTGACTCAGACTGATGACCCTGTCTTCATTCCTCCAGAGCACAAGGTAGCTTCACCACTGGGTCTGCCTGGTTGTTCCTGCATTGGTGCCACAAAGGAAATGGTCTTGTGTAAAGCGTGAGGTGCACCTTGTGTTCTGTCCAGCACACCTGGTTGATAGCCTGCTGTGCAGGTTTGCTGGCATTTTCTTACAGGCTACCTCTGAAATGACGCTGGTTGCTGATAATAACTTGTTATGTCCTTGCACAGGACACACAAACTGGGGGAGAGTGGCAGACTCCTGTGGAAACCCAGACAGAAGGTGAGCAGTATAAGTTTTGCAGAACGCAAAGCGCTGGTGAGGTTGGCCTGTTATGCATTGACAGCAATTACAGCAGGCTTTTTAGGCTTTTAGTATGCAATTTAAATGGGACACATGGCAATTTCACAAAAAAAAGGATTGTGTGAGTAATCGATGGAGAACCCTTCCAGAGCCTGAAGTTTGCAAGGAAACATTATCAAATCACGGTTAACAAGAGTTGCCTCAAACGTATAAACGCAAGTACCTCTCTCCTCTAGACCAGGACGATCTGACAAAGTTTCTCTCAATCCCCATGTAATGACAGTGACTCTCCATTTTGATGTTCAGGCAAAAATATTATGTTACGTTTAGAGATGGATTTAAGAAAAAGCAGTAGGTAGGGCAGCAAAGCAGAGGTCAGGCAGCAGTTGTGTCAGCCATCAAAACATTTGGCTACCCAGGACAAGGGAATCACAAGGGGATTAGGCCAAGAAAAAAGCAAGGGGTTTCATAGCCGTACATGCCTACGTGGGCAGCTTAGCTGAAGCAAAAGGGTGCCTGGAATTACAAAGGATTTCAAGAGGCCTGCAGCCCAGTACCCTGGTGACTACCAGCCCCGTTAGTGATATGAGGAACTGGCTCGCAAGCCAGGACAGTGAGAAGCTTGCAATGGCTTACCACTAAGAAAAGGAAAGGAAAGGGTTGCACAGAAATGATAATCCAAAAGTTGAACTGTGGTAAAGAACACTTATGGGAGATCCTTTTGATAGCTGTACCTGCCTACAAGTGCAGCTCAAGTGAAGTAAACAGATGCCTGTAGCCAAAAGGTGCTTGTATCCAAACCAAGCCAAAACAACCAAGAATAGAAGCATCAACTAGAAGGAAACCTCGTGCCAAGTTCTGGAGTGTTAGTTGCTGCGAAAAAGGCTCACATACAGGCAAGCCAGGACAATAAGGAGCTTGCTATGGCTAGTGAGCAAGAAAGCATGTTAGGATGGTGAAGAGGCCATGCCTTGGAAGAAGCTTCAAGGCGGGAAAGGGAGCGGACGCAGGAGAGAACACCTGACTATGGATGTGACTATCAGGGTCCCTCCTTGCTGACGTCTAGTCTAGCTGATGTTTGCTCTTGTTGCTGATGATGTGTTTATGGCAAAGCGTTGCAAGCTTTTGCAGGGTGATGCACCAGGCCCAATGATTGCGCTCTTGAAATCCCAATCACATGGTCATGGGTGCCTGAGGGCCTGAGGGCCTAGAGGGCCTGAGGGTATGTGTGCCTGAGGGCCTAGAGGGCCTGAGGTTCTGAGGGCCTAGAGGGCCTGAGGGCCTGAGGGCATGGGTGCCTGAGGGCATGGGTGCAGAGAGCCTGAGGGCATCAATGTGTGGATGTTCAAAGCCCTGGTATTTGAGGGTGTGTGGATGTCCAAAGCCCTGGTATTTGAGGGTATGTGGATGTTCAAAGCCTTGGTATTTGAGGGTGTGTGGATGTCCAAAGCCCTGGTATTTGAGGGTGTGTGGATGTTCAAAGCCATGGTATTTGAGGGTGCCGTTTGCACATGCATTCTGCATGCAGACCATGCAGCCTCACTTATGCAACCATCCATTCTGGTTTTCTCAATCAGTGCCCGGTGATCCGTTCAAGTTTCCCTGGGGCGCACAAAAAATAATTTGCACGTTGAACTTGTGCTGCACGCACGACGATCTGCCTCTAGTCCCTCTTTCTAACTCGCACTTGAGCTTCCTCCTTGCTGTGACTACCTGTGCTTATGCTTTGCAGCATGGGTTGGACAGCTCAAGTAGTTTACCAACCTGTAATGTTGAGGTTACTACCCACGCCTATGCTCGTGCTGTGCAGCACCTCAAGTGACATATCTGCCCCATGATAATCACCCAGCCCCTTCTACTGACCCATACTTAAGCCTCTTGCTGTGCTTGCCCTTGCTGGCGCTGTGAAGCATCTCAAGAAACCTGCCCACTCCTGAATGTTGAGATAACTACCAAGTCCCTCCTACTGAGCCATTCCTTGGCTTCTTGCTGTGCTCGCCTGCGCCCGCGTCGTGCAGCACCTTGACCTACCCGCCCCAGAATGTTGAGATAATTAGGAGAGCTGGACACCTCCCCCCAAGAAATATGTGTTTTAAGAATGCTCATTGCATAGGATGGCCCAAACCCTGAACACTTAAGAAAGGATTCAAAATTTTTTTTGAGGAAATGGAGCTTCACTGTTCAGGGTTTGGGCCACCTTGCCAAATCAACTGCAGCATGAACCTTACTTCTTGACCACCTAATCTTCATTGCTGACCACCCATTGCACCAAAATGGGTGGGTTTTTTTGACTTGACATTATTGTACCAAAAGAAAACCATTGCAGAAAGAATGGAGTGAGGAGACCCAGTGCTTGTTAGGATACAGAATTTCTGCCATTTCCCTTGAAAAAAGTCCAGCACAGGGGGCGCCCAAAATGTCCATTTTTGACTTCCTTCTTTCCTTTTTTCTGAATATGCAGAATATGAGGAATATACATGGAGGTCCCAAACACGGAATTTTAGGAGTGGAAAATAATCCCAGGTTGGAGCTATGGGCCCTTAACCGGGGGATTTGAGGCCAGCAGAGGGGTGTGAGGTCCTCCAATTTTCATCATTTCTTTGAATATGATATCGTATGGAACAATAACGGTGAGCATGGTTAGATTTGAGAAAAAGAACCAGGAGAGAGCATACCCAGTGACACAGGGGAGTTGTCCAGCTCTGGATAAGTACCTAGTTGCTCTTAAGGACCCATACAAGGGTTACAAGGAGTTGGCCTACAGCCCGAGGATCTGGCTGATCGGCTGCTAGTGAAACATTCTATCCAGCATCAAAATTTGAAACCAATTCTGACAAAAATTTTGAAAACCTGTATGAGTCTTAATGACCCATACTCAAGCTCCTTGCTATGCCTGCCTATGCTCACGTTGTGCAGCACCTAGTGACCTACCCACCCCAGAATGTCGAGATACCCAGTCCCTCCTGCTGACCTATACTTAAATCCTTGCTGTGCTTGCCTGTGCTCATGCCATACCATTCTAAACCTGCATGTCTATTCAGCTGCAACGTGAAGCCCTTCACATAAAAACACATGATAACCTACAGCACAAATTGAGAGTTATGATGGTTGGAGTCCTACTGAACAAATAACATTATAAAAGAAATGGAGTGCAGCAAATCAGTTGTTGGTGGATCATCCAATTCCAGCTATTGTGTGAAAAAATTTTGTACAGGCTTAAAAGACAGCCCAAAGGTCCGAATCAAATTTACTTGTCGGGATTTATAGTGTAGGAGCAAGAAGCGGACTTGCTGTCTTTTGGACCAGAATCTGCCTCTGTTAGGAGTGAAATTGGGCAAAAATTGGGCTTTTTACAAAAAAATATTTTACCCAGGAATGCAGTGCAACCGTGCTGGGAGCCTGCCAAAAACAAATCAATTTTGGAACGCCAAGCATTTCTTCCTCTTCCCACCCTAACACACACGCGCACATACAGATACATACACACATACGCACACACATACACATGCAAGATGGACGGGTGGATAATGGTGATTTTATGTGTACTGAAAGAAGCTTATACATCTTGATGTTGTTCTGACTCTTGCTTCCTGGCCATTGATCCTCCTTTGCCCCAACCGACTTGAAATTTAGATAGTGCTTTGGGTAATGATTTCTTACTTATTGGGTGGCTTGCGGGTCTCTGTACATTGTTGCTCACGCGTATCAGCTGTACTGCCATGCAAGGTCATTCTGTGTTGCTCTGCTGCCTTGTTGCATATACTTACTGCATACACTTATTGCTTGCTCTTGTGCTAGTGCAAGCGCTCATTCACTTTACACTGCAATTTGTATGCAACCAGGACCCACCCCGAGTTCAGACAGCCCAACCCAAACTGATGACCCTGTCCTCATTCCGCCAGAAGACAAGGTAGCTTGATAATAGAGTCTGCATGGCAAGTCAGCTCTTGTGTGTAGTGTGAGCCTGTATTGATGTCAGAGGGACAATGCCTAGTTCTGCCCATTTTACATGATTCTTGGCACCAGCGGGGTCTGCTAGTTTACTCCTGCAGGCCAACTTTTGAGATGCTGCTGGTGTTGGTCTCCATCTGCGCAGGACACACAAACTGGGGCAGCCTGGCAGATCCCTGTGGAAACCCAGACAGAGGATAAGCCGATGAAGTCTTGCAGGACACAAACGGCAGGTGAGAAAGACACAAATAAAAGGTGGCAAGCACACATTTAAAAATAAAAAATCAGCCTATGACTGCCCAGTGCACTTTCTTGGACATCTTTTTGCCACAGAATCAACAAGGTTTTGCAGGCATGCACCTGACTAACCCCCACTCCAGCAGTAAAGTAGCTGACCATGAAGCTAACCAAATTAAACGTAAGGTTCTCTTAGCATGCCATTATAAATGCTTGCCCCCAAGTACAGCAGAACCATCTGCTTATTACAGGCAGCTGCCCTTTTTCAAGTGTTGCCCAATTTAAATGACGCACAGTTTGGGTGTATCCTTTTTGACAACCTCCATATGAGGTTGTCTACAAGAAAGGCACTTCCCCAAACAATCTCACTCAACTGTTCATGCCTCCAACAAGCACACTTGCATTTCCTGAGCATGCTCAACATGTTTTTTAATATCATGCATAGAATGTTGCTGAAATTTTGGAGGTGCTCTGTGTGGCTCTGGGGATGTTTTGCACCCATGGCAAAAACATTGGACTGTAAAAACTTGTACCAAATGGCCAGCGCTCCTGGATCTGAGCTAGCCATCAAACATGCTGTGATGTCAGGTCTAATATTGATAAGGCCCACTAAGGGAGCATGCGTGTGGGACCCATTGGGATGGGTGTGCAAGCCGATGCAGGGAGTGAAGTTGCATCGCAACCGCTGCATCTCATGGCAACCTTACCACGTTTCTGGGTGCGTCCAGCTTCACGCATCTACCAGAATTCAAATGAGGCCAATTGGTAGCCTGTGTGAAAACGGTGTGCTTTTGACCATCTTGGTCACATTGACTTGTTTGTGTGAAAACGGTGTGCTTTTGACCATCTTGGTCACATTGACTAGCCTGTGTGAAAACGGTGTGCTTTTGACCATCTTGGTCACATTGACTCATTTTCTCGTATTTTCTGTGCCGCACTTGCAAGGACAGGCACTCCCTCACCCAATTTCATGTCAAAGGCTTTGTCCAACATGACCGTTTTCTAGGGACTGTGGGGGCGCTGTTTGGCTCACTGTGCTCTCAATGGGAAACAAACTAACATATTGGCTAATTTGAACAATTTCCCTGCTGCCCACCGGCTATATCTCAATCCACCCTTTTCACACTTCTTACAAGAGCAAACATTCAACTTTCCAATGCACCAACGCACTGTTCAGGTCTTGGAATGGCTCAGAATGGTACAGGGGGTGCAAAGGCATGGTCAAAACCGCTAAGCGAAACGGTCTAGCCTGGCTTAGCTTGGCTTTGGGGGTCCGTTTGTGAGGACGACCATGAAATTTCTACTTTCTAGATTGGTACACTAGACGCTCCTTCGGATCCCTACCCCATCCACATGCTACAGCTCGCGTGCACACACACACACACACACACACACACACACACACACACACACACACACACACACACACACACACACACACACACACACACACACACACACACACACAACACGCGCACACACACAACACACGCGCACATACACGCAAACACACACACATTCACAAAATACACACACGCAAGAAAATGGGCGGACAAATTGTGGTCATCACATTTGTGCTACAAGAAAGCCCACGCATGCACGTATTTACACAATTCGAGTATAGATGGGTGGATGAATGTGACTGCATCTGTGCTAAAACTGCAAAGACATCAACGCTGCTTTGACTCTGGCTCCCTAGCCATTGATCATACTTTGCTCCCGCTGGCTTGTGAGTTAGACGGTTATACCAGGGACAGTTCCTCCCTTGATGGGTGATGTGCAAGCTTTCATACTCTGCTTCTCTGCTTCTCTGTTTATCTGTTTCTTATGCATGTGAATTGATCGTGCTGTCATGCTTGTGATCCTGTGTTGCTCTGCTGCTTCTCTGTTTATCTGTTTCTAATGCATGTCAATTGATCGTGCTGTCATGCTTGTGATCCTGTGTTGCTCTGCTGCTTCTCTGTTTATCTGTCTCTAATGCATGTCAATTGGTCTCGTGCTGTCATGCTTGTGATCCTGTGTTGCTCTGCTGCTTCTCTGTTCATCTGTTTCTTATGCATGTGAATTGGTCCTGCTGTCATGCTTGTGATCCTGTGTTGCTCTGCTGCTTCTCTGTTTATCTGTTTCTAATGCATGTCAATTGGTCTCGTGCTGTCATGCTTGTGATCCTGTGTTGCGCTGCTGCTTCTCTGTTTATCTGTTTCTAATGCATGCCAATTGGTCTCGTGCTGTCATGCTTGTGATCCTGTGTTGCTCTGCTGCTTCTCTGTTCATCTGTTTCTAATGCATGTGAATTGATCATGCTGTCATGCTTGTGATCCTGTGTTGCTCTGCTGCTTCTCTGTTTATCTGTTTCTAATGCATGTCAATTGGTCTCGTGCTGTCATGCTTGTGATCCTGTGTTGCTCTGCTGCTTCTCTGTTTATCTGTTTCTAATGCATGTCAATTGGTCTCGTGCTGTCATGCTTGTGATCCTGTGTTGCTCTGCTGCTTCTCTGTTTATCTGTTTCTTATGCATGTGAATTGGTCCTGCTGTCATGCTTGTGATCCTGTGTTGCTCTGCTGCTTCTCTGTTCATCTGTTTCTAATGCATGCCAATTGGTCTCGTGCTGTCATGCTTGTGATCCTGTGTTGCTCTGCTGCTTCTCTGTTTATCTGTTTCTTATGCATGTCAATTGATCGTGCTGTCATACTTGTGATCCTGTGTTGCTCTGCTGCCTTTTTTACACCCTCATGCCTTGCCCTTTTACTAGCGCGGGGACTCATTCACTCTGTTACTGCAACTTGCATGCAACCAGGAACTGCCTTCACCTCAGACAGCCCAACCCAAACTGATGACCTTGTTCCTCCAGAAAACAAGGTAGGGTCACTACTCAGCCTGCCTGAGTGCCAGTTCTTGTGTTTAGGGAGGGCCTGCAAGGGTATCAATGCTGCTTTGCCATACCCTCTGTCCAGTGCCTTTGTTCACGTGTGTGATGTGTGATTCTGCACAGCTTTCAGCGAGGGTACAACAAATATTTTTCGTCCTGTGCACCTGGCTGGGAACCTGTTGTGCTGGCTCCTGGTTGTGTGCTTGCAGCGGCGTAGCCTGCATGGGTGCAAGAGGGAATACAAGTTGCTGAGCACCTGCTGGGCTGGCTTGTGCTTGTTTACTCCCCCAGGCCAACTTTGAAATGCTGCTGGTGCCAATCCCCACTTGCACAGGACACACAAACTGGGGGAGACTGGCAGACCACCACGGAAACCCAGACAGATACGAAAATGAAGTCCCGCAAAACACAAACGCCACCTCCACCACGTAAGTGTAGCAAGCATGCCACTGACAGTGATGCAAGCAGGCTGGTCGGTATGCACCTGCTCTTGTGACGCACCATAATGAGCCAGGCATGCATGTGTGTTCTGCAGCATGCAAGAACAGTGGCAGCACCAGCAAAGCCAGTGGCAGTGGTAGCATGCAAAAACAGTGGCAGTGGCAGTGGCAGTGGCAGTGGCAGCATGCAAGAACAGTGGCAGTGTCGTGCAAAAGCAGTGTCATGAAGGTCATGCAAGAGCAGCGTGTTCAGTAGCATGCTCATGCTAGTCATGCAAGAGTGCATGGGGGTCTGCTCTGATGTTTCATACACAGTGTGCTAGCAAGGATGTTGGTGCTCAGTGTGTTGCTTGAGACATGCAACATTTGTTGCAAATGGCCCAATCCTGTGCATACTGTGGCTCGGGCAGAAGGTTATTCGACCCCACCTTTGCAGTGCTGCACTCCCCATGGTGTGGCTGTTTAGGATCATAGATCACACGGATCTTGGCTCACTACTCTAAGATCAGGACCGGCCTACGGCTCCCACATCCAAAAGCACTTTACTTTGGTATGGACCAACTTTAACTGCTGCTCATTATGACCAGGCTGCTGCACCTTGCTACATGCATCATGATGCCTGCTACATGTCGTTATAAAGTGCATGACATGAAGTCATCTACAGTACTCTTTGGCGATTTAGACAAGCTGTAACAAAGATCGGGTTGCTTTTGGACTTGGTAGGTTAATCGCTACATTGATTAACCAAACATGTAAAGACATTCATTCGTGTGTTTGCTCATTTGTTTTGCTTGCAGCCCCTGAGCCCTTCATCTACTACGGTGAGTAATGCATGGTGCTGCCTTACAGGGTCCTTTGCAAAACCCTGCTTGTTGATTTACAGCTTGCACATGGCCTTGTGGCTGAAGCACCTCTGCACAAGCCCTTGGGACATGATTTGCAGGTTTGTGTACAAGCATTTACACCAAATGTAATAAACGTCATGGTCATCAAGTGTTTGCCAAAAATGTAGTTATAATGTTCAATCAGCAGCATTTTCAGGGGCCACTGTCTTTCAAGACCGGGCTGTAAGTGGCATTAATTTTCATTGAGGTAGCTTAACAATCTTTTCAAATTTGCATTGCACACGCAGCATCTGAGTCTGCACACTTAATTCAGGACAGGAGCAGTGGAGTATTGCACTTTATATCAGCTATGTGTGAGAATTTGTTGCATTTTGGTGATTTGTTATTAAGCGAAAAACTGAATGTTTTGGGGCTCTTATCTACTGACATACCTGACAGTCAGCAGCACCGTGACAAATGGCACCTGCTGCACAATTAAATTAACCTGTTACAGTGCTATTTCCTTTGAATATAAGGATTCCGTTGCACGTCCCTCAAAGAAATACAGCATAAAGTTCTCCAAGGATTTCTTTGATCATCAAACTTAGGAATCTGTCAGCACGCACCTTGCCTTGTTTGCTGGGCATAACTACTTTAAAAGTGATGTATGGCTTGCTTGCTTGACATTGTTGCGTCTTAGAACCAAAAGACCTTTGGCTGGATAAAAGGCCCTAAGACCTCACAAGCCCCTTACGTTGAAAAAAAGCGTGATGCAAATGGGTGGATGTCGGATCCATATTGAAATCACTTTGCCTCTTACACTTTTAACTCTTGCGATGCGAACGTTGAGCGGCAATTGGATTTAAAGACAATGAACATAAGGCTACACAATGTGCTGGACACACACACAAACATACACACACATACACACACATACCACAATTTGAAAACAAAAACACCTGATATTTTTGCATACACATAAACAAGGATGAATAATGATGACTTAAGCACTGAAGGATCTACATACATTTTGACATGCTTTGGCTCTGACCCCACGACTATCGTTCCTTTTTGATCCATCGGACTTGCTCGTATTTGTAATTTTGGTTTTTTTCCCTAATTTACCCCTTCCTGGGTGTGACTTGCAAGCCTAAGCACAACATTGCACGCGCTCGCCTCTTGCGCTCTCATGCTGTTGCTGAAGCATCGCTCACTTCTTACTTTCAAAAATGCCATGCTTGAATGCACATGCATGTTAATTCCAGCATTGCAATTTGCATGCAACCAGGGACACCCGCGTTTCCTCTTGGCTACCCGGTGCAAGCTGATGGTGTTGGCGGGGGCCGTACCGAAGGAGGGGGCAGTGAAGGGGGCAAAAGGGGAGGGAGACCTGGCAGTGGTGGTGATGGTGGTGATGGTGGTGGTGTTGCTAACAAAGGCAGAGAAAGACAAGAAGCTGCAGGCGCTGGACGGGCCAGAGGAGCTGGTGGCAGCGGTGGTGCTGGAAGGTCCAGTACGGCTGGAAGGTCTGGAGGATCTGCTAGAGAAGCTGGAAGATCCAAAGAAACAAGAGGTGTTGAGGGATCTGGAACAGCTGGAGAAGCTAGGCGCAGAGGAAGCTCAAAAGGTGGAAGATGAGGAGTTGCCGGGACTGGTCAATGAAGGTTTGTGGCCCCTTGGTTAGTTTGGGCGGCAAATTGCCGGTTTGTAGAGTATGACCATGGGCTTTTGCAGGGCAAAGGTTTGTGGCCCCTTGGTTAGTTTGGGCGGAAAGTTGCCGGTTTGTGGAGTGTGACCATGGGCTTTGGCAGGGCAAAGGTTTGTGGCCCCTTGGTTAGTTTGGGCGGCAAGTTGCCGGTTTGTGGAGTGTGACCATGGGCTTTGGCAGGGCAAAGGTTTGTGGCCCCTTGGTTAGTTTGGGCGGCAAGTTGCCGGTTTGTGGAGTGTGACCATGGGCTTTGGCAGGGCAAAGGTTTGTGGCCCCTTGGTTAGTTTGGGCGGCAAGTTGCCGGTTTGTGGAGTGTGACCATGGGCTTTGGCAGGGCAAAGGTTTGTGGCCCCTTGGTTAGTTTGGGCGGCAAGTTGCCGGTTTGTGGAGTGTGACCATGGGCTTTGGCAGGGCAAAGGTTTGTGGCCCCTTGGTTAGTTTGGGCGGCAAGTTGCCGGTTCGTGGAGTGTGACCATGGGCTTTGGCAGGGCAAAGGTTTGTGGCCCCTTGGTTAGTTTGGGCGGCAAGTTGCCGGTTTGTGGAGTGTGACCATGGGCTTTGGCAGGGCAAAGGTTTGTGGCCCCTTGGTTAGTTTGGGCGGCAAGTTGCCGGTTTGTGGAGTGTGACCATGGGCTTTGGCAGGGCAAAGGTTTGTGGCCCCTTGGTTAATTTGGGCGGCAAATTACCGGTTTGTGGAGTGTGACCATGGGCTTTGGCAGGGCAAAGCCTTCTGCGCTTTGGTCCAAGGCACCTGAGCTGCAGCTGCGCTTAAATCTGGCGCCCTTGTTTTGCAGGCTTCCATTATTGCTTTATATTTGCACAAGTTCTACATACTGAACTGAACAAGGTTCATGCTGACTTGTCGGCAGGCGTCAGTTGACTCACTCACGCACCGACAGACATGCACATATACGCTAGCACTCACACTTAGAATCATGCATCTGTGCTTGCTCACTTGTATTGCGTCGTTGGATGGTTTGACTAGGGGATGTCGCAAGTTGGGGAGTTGGAATTGTTTTATTGCATGAGGTAGGTCAAAAGTGATACTAGCATTTTCCCTTAAAAACCTAAAAAACATGACTGAAACCTGAGTCTTGAGCTGGGGCACTTTGTGTGTGTGAAGGTGTCGAGAAAACAATGTTTGGAGCATTGGAGATCAATTGATGAGAGAATGCATGGTGCTTTTGGCCTTAGGTACCCTCTCTTTCTCAGCTGGAAGTGATTCGGCTGCATTAATTAATAGTTCTTTCCTCTTCTCTAGGCAAGCATACCTGACCAGCCTTGATATGGAGTCATCTCTTTATAAAACCTTCTCCCATCTGTAGCAGTCTTGTATTTTAGCTTTGTTTCCCCAGTTGAAGGTGCTATTTTCCGTTATGTGTGATGATTTACCCACACGTAAGTCCCACTTGTAACTATGGTGGCTATTTTTGGAGGTGGCCTTGAAGCTTGATGCACCCCGAGATGTACTGCCTATCTTACTGCCCTTCCACGCATAACAGTAAAAAGTGCTCAAGGCCAGCACGATCTATGTGCATAATTGCTTGGTTACTGCATCATGCACACATGCAGGTTACCTGTCTCCAGGCAACTGATTCCACATCCGTCCCCACCCCCCTTAGGGAGAGAAGGCAGCCCATTCTCCAAGATTCCCTCGTGACTTTACCCCATCATTAGCGCCACCACACAAGTGGTCAAAACGCTTATTTGAAGTGTAAGTGCCTGGCTTTTCCATCATGTTGGTCATGTCCCTATTTTCGTTTTAGTGATGCTGCAGAGGAGCCGAGCTCCTTGGGACTTCAAGAAAGTGGCCTTTCTCCTTTGAATGCACTCAAATGTGCCTACAAAGGTATGGGCAGCGCAGCCGAGGGGGGCCCATCAGGACTAGTTGCTGCGGCTCTTGCTGCCAATATAAGAAGAGCTTGAAATCAGGATTTGAGTTTGTATGGGCACCTTTTTTCAGAATGCTGCTGGGTTTCCACGACCCTTAATAATAATCCAAACTCAATCAGTCTCAATGCCAGACACCCTTTAAGACTTAATCAATAAATTTCAACTAGACGCGCTCTTGAGATTGCTTCTACCAACTCTCATTGCACAGGCATTGGGCACTGCTAGTAGCCTTTTTGATTCCCACTGACCCTTTTCTTTTTCATCTTGGTGAAGGGGAGGCATGGTCCCTCGGAAGTTTAAGTTTTCACTGCCTATATAGTATTTTTCTTCTTTTCTTGGGCTCAAATCAGTTCTTAAGCATTATAGCATGCATAGGATCTTTCCTTGCTTGCTACTCATCTCTGCTGGAAAAGAAATTGTCTCTGCTGGAGGCAGCAGGTCCTCCTCCAGATGCTCTCTTACACGGCTCTTTCCACCACAGGGCAGGCACTCCTAGACTTTGCCTCAGAGGCAAAGGGCAGGTACTCAGATGCAAGTCACTCACAGCGCTCACAGATTGGCACACTACAGTGGAAGGGAAATGCGCTAACAGAAAGCATGGTTCTTGTGGCTGGTACTACCGTAGTACGTAGCACTACTACTGCCCTTGTAGGCAGGTACAGCTATGTAACCCTATCCTTTACTATCCGTAGCACTACTACCGTAGTAACGTAGTACGCTGTTGTCCTGCACGTGATCCCTGTGTTAGGAAAGCCCTACCATTTTGCTCAAATTGCTAGGCAGATCCTCCAGCTCCGATCTGATACTTGCCATAGAATGATATCTGCCATTCTTATCCCTATTCTATCTTGTTCGTAACTGGTAGGCAGGTCTTCCAGCCCCAGTCCGAGTCTAGAGCTCCGCGCACAGGGGAACTGGAAAAGAAAAAGAAAAGAAAAGTCTACGTCAGCCAAGAGGCCGCGTGCATTAAGGAAAGGTTCCCTGACTAGCAAGCTAGAAAGGGTCTCACCAAAGGGCCCTCAAGCCTAAACTAGACTAAGCTAGCCTAGGAGAAAGCCAGAAACGAGAGGTAATGAGGATCTGGAGGGTTGGCTGCCATGCTCCTGGACGCCCAGATTCTTCTTCTCCTGCTGGCAATGCAAAGTTCCTGCTGGCAACTTACCAGTCTCTTTTTGCAGTGCCTTTTGACCATAACGTGTGTGCCCCTGCCCGTTTACCAAGGCACATGCATTTGGATTTGTCTCCACATGTCATGACGAATGTTAGCCGTTTCAGACTTAGGGCAAACACACTGAAGGTGGAGACAGCAGCTTGGGATACTCGGAACACTCTTTTGTGTGATCGCTGTTCTTGTGATGAGATTCAAGATGAGGCTCATGCCCTTTTGGTGTGCAGAGACGCAGATGTTTGTGCTTTGAGAAGAAAGTACGCTTACCTGTTCAACTGTTTCTCTGGTGATTTTTCAATGGAGCTGTCAGGCTGAGAAAGTGACGCAGCCATAACAGTGTCTTGACATCCCATGACCAGAACCCCCCTGTCACGAGCATGAAGTATCTGAATGCGAAGTGATACCAAAGAAATGGGATGTGAATACAAAATCATAAAGGAGAGCGAGAACCCAAGGCATAAAGAAGCACATAAATTTTCTGGTCATGGGTGTTGAGAGAAGATAAGGTGTTGAGAGAAGATAGGGGGTATTGATGCTGTGGCGCACAGCAACAAGCGGTTTGGCCGGGGATTCTAGCTACTGACAGATATGATGCAGATTCTGGAGAGCCGGCTTGACTCTTGCTTGCTTGGCTTGCTGGATGATGCTATTGGTAATGATGCTGAACTTTGTATGCTGGACTGATGCACTTAACTGGCGTGGCACTGCTGGCTTCCTCCTCCAAGGGCTAGGTGAGCTTACTCACACATGGGCTACTTTATTAGGGGCTTGGCTGGGTTTACAACGATGATAAGGGTTTACAAGGGTTTACAATGGTGGCCTACAGCCCGAGACTCTGGCTGATGGCAGCTGGTGAAACAAGCTCAACCAGTATCAAAAATTGAGACCAAGTCTGACACAAATCTAAGAAGTCTGTATGAGTCTTGGTTTAGGAAAGCATTGATTTCAGAATCAGTGATAGTATGATGGCAAGCCAAGAATGGAATAAAGTCAGCGTTTGAAGGCGGAGCAAACACACGCAAAGTCTTAAACATCTCCTCAAAAAGGTCCTTGTATCTCGTGCGTAGCTCACGCACCTCAGTACATTTGCAAAAGAAAAGCACATGTTTTTCATCCTGGACTTCCCCACACTCACACTTATCACAGATACTTGAACCCCCAAGCCATTTACCAGACTCCACTCTCAAGTGATGAGCACGCAATCTAAATCTGCTAATGTTTCTCAAAACATGCTTGTCCAAATCCTTGAACAGATACGAGGGGATACAAAAAGGAGCACCTCTGGGACCACTCTCAGAACTCCCACACCACTTATGGTACGTCACTACCTTCTTGTTAACTGCACGAGGACAAAAAAGATCGGCCCCTCTCCACACTTTCTGCTGTCTGTATCGCAAATCACCAATGAACTCTTGCATGGGGATTTTCTCAGCTCTCAGCATGTTCTGTTTGAACGAATCACCATTCCGCATCCCACCAAAAGCATTAGAGACTTCAGCAGCCCAGCAAGAGGAATCAAAAGAAGCCAGACTTAAATCAGCCCTCAGCACACGACGCAAGACTTCACTATTGGATTCAAGCATGCTATTAAAAAACTTGATGGAGGCACGGAACCAGAAGAACTGCAGAGGCTCCTGGCCACACTCTCTCAACACCGGCCAATTTGTAGTACTGTTCTTTACTCCAAGAATGCGCCTCAAGGAACACAGATGTCTTTTCTGCAATTGACTCTCAAACTCCCTGCCTTCTCTCAAGTAATGAGTTCCCCACACCTGGCACGCATACATCCCAGCAGGAATGCCATACACCTTGGACAACCAGAGCATAGCATGAGGCCTGTTTTTCAGGTCATGACCCTTGGCAAACTCCGAAATCCTTCAACAATGATAAGAACAAGAACAAAGATGATAAGAACAAGACGGTGTTACTACGATTTCCTACGTGAAGTAAAGGTTCTCTCAATACAGCCTCAGCTGTGTTGCCACAAGGATAAATACCACTGTCCAACTAACTCAACTAACTTGCAGCACACTCTCGGCGCAGCAGACTCTCGTCGTGACAGAGCAACCATTTTTACAACAAGCCAGTGTCCAGGATGTTTCTGAGTTCCTCTTGCAACACAACAGCAAGCTTTTTTCGTTTGTTTCTGAGCTTATGGACATTATGTTGGCTGGCGAGAACCAGTCACAGGCCGATCAGCCGAACAGTCTGGCTGAAGGTCCCCCTGTGTAAATCTAAATCTAAATCTTAGTTCCCAGGAGTTGACATTGCTCCCTTTTTGTGAAGGTGGCTCAGTTTCGCCACCTTCCAGCATGCAGGAATCCTAGCTTTACTAAAGAAAAAAAACCTGAACATGCGTGCTATCAGGGGCACCAGCACATTAACATAATCCACTCTCCGACCACGCTCAATGGGCAAACAGGCATGTTTAAGGAAGGGTATAGGAATACCGTCTAATCCAGGTGAAGCACCAGCATCTTACTTCTTGATGTGGGACCCAACCATTCCTTCCAAAAGGCCCACGTTGCTCCTGTTGTTGCCGATGGGGGGACGTGGAGTGGCAAGCTACCCAGGCTGTGTCAGCAAGGATGGCACAGACAGCCTGGGCTTGCTCTTGTTGCTGTTGCTGGGTCTGGAGGAGGTGCTGGGGAAGCGGTAGCTGGGGAGGGTGGAAGGGGAAGCGGGGGGGGGAATGTGGGACCAAGGCTGAGCAAGGCCATCCGCATCCGCTCTAGGGGGCCGGGGAGGAGCTGGGGGTGGGAGTTGGAGGGGAGGAGTTAGAGGGCAGGGATCTACGATGGGACTCCTGGCTTGAAGGATGTCAGTGGCTGCTACTGCCCAAGGCAGGGTGCAAAAGTTCTGCACCTGCCTGTGTGGGCAGCAAAAAGGAGAGGAGTACAGTATGCAAGCCAGGCCCAGGTCTAGCTGCGTGCGATTAGGTAAGGCTTCCTAACAAGCAAGCTAGCAAGGGTTTCGAAATTTTTGAGCAGGCTGTGAGGTCAGGAGGTGCCATTTCCATGAATGATTTTAGTGCAGACTTGAGGTACAGATTGCAAGGAGTTTGGAGAGAAGCCGAGTCAGTGGATCCAAGGGAAAACAACAACAAACTAGCTACTTACCAAGCTTGGTTTGCTACTCCTTTTGCTTGCAAGGGTTTACAATGGTGGCCTACAGCCCGAGACTCTGGCTGATGGCAGCTGGTGAAACAAGCTCAACCAGTATCAAAAATTGAGACTAAGTCTGACACAAATCTAAGAAGTCTGTATGAGTCTTGGTTTAGGAAAGCATTGATCTCAGAATCAGTGATAGTATGATGGCAAGCCAAGAATGGAATAAAGTCAGCGTTTGAAGGCGGAGCAAACACACGCAAAGTCTTAAACATCTCCTCAAAAAGGTCCTTGTATCTCGTGCGTAGCTCACGCACCTCAGTACATTTGCAAAAGAAAAGCACATGTTTTTCATCCTGGACTTCCCCACACTCACACTTATCACAGATACTTGAACCCCCAAGCCATTTACCAGACTCCACTCTCAAGTGACGAGCACGCAATCTAAATCTGCTAATGTTTCTCAAAACATGCTTGTCCAAATCCTTGAACAGATACGAGGGGATAGTAAAAAAGGAGCACCTCTGGGACCACTCTCAGAATTCCCACACCACTTATGGTACGTCACTGCCTTCTTGTTAACTGCACGAGGACAAAAAAGATCGGCCCCTCTCCACACTTTCTGCTGTCTGTATCGCAAATCACCAATGAACTCTTGCATGGGGATTTTCTCAGCTCTCAGCATGTTCTGTTTGAACGAATCACCATTCCGCATCCCACCAAAAGCATTAGAGACTTCAGCAGCCCAGCAAGAGGAATCAAAAGAAGCCAGACTTAAATCAGCCCTCAGCACACGACGCAAGACTTCACTATTGGAGTCAAGCATGCTATTAAAAAACTTGATGGAGGCACGGAACCAGAAGAACTGCAGAGGCTCCTGGCCACACTCTCTCAACACCGGCCAATTTGTAGTACTGTTCTTTACTCCAAGAATGCGCCTCAAGGAACACAGATGTCTTTTCTGCAATTTACTATCAAACTCACTGCCTTCTCTCAAGTAATGAGTTCCCCACACCTGGCACGCATACATCCCAGCAGGAATGCCATACACCTTAGATAACCAGAGCATAGCATGAGGCCTGTTTTTCAGGTCATGACCCTTGGCAAACTCCGAAATCCTTCTCTGTGCAGCCATATAAGGCCGCACCGCATGCTCCTCAGCTACCTTAAAATCCATCTTTTTATCCAACAGCACTCCCAAATATTTGAACCTGTCCTTCTCTGGAAGGACCACTCCATCATACGTAAAAGGATTCTGCAGAGGAGAGACAGACGTACTGTTGAAGTGCACCACCTCAGACTTAGCTGTGTTTATAGTCAACCCTTTTCTCTGGGCATACACACGGAGTCTGTCCAGCATCTTCTGCATTTCACCAGGGTCATTCGTAGTTAATCCAAGGTCATCAGCGTACATCATGTGGGACACACCATTCACTCTATCACCAGTCACAGCACCCTCAATGCCCTCACTTATCTCTCTGCCCATATCATTGATGTACAGAGAGAAAAGAAGGGGGGACAAAGGACAACCTTGCTTAACACCGTTCGATGGCTGCACGCGCGCCCTTTTCTCACCATCCATTAGAATGTACTCATCATTATCATACATGTCTCTGATCACACTGAGCAGAGGAGTCGGCATTGCATTGCGCTGCAAGTGAGACCAAAGCTGCTGTCTGGGCACGGTGTCATAAGCTTGAGAAAAGTCAATGAAAGCAACGTGCAATCTGGAAGAATTCCGTGGCTTCAATTTTTTTCGCAGCATGCTTGAGGTGCCTCAGAATGAACAGAGGATGCAGAGTGCTCCTTCCTGGAAAGAAGCCAAACTGCGTGTCCGGAATCTTTCCCTTTTTCATATACCAATCTGTCACCAGATTTTTCAGCACATTAGCATAAATCCTATACATTACACCGCTAACCGCAATCATCCTATAATTCCCAGGTTTCAGCACTTCCCCTTTTTTGTGAATGGGGCTCAACTTGGCAACCTTCCAGCACGCAGGCACTTTACTTTCAGTCAGCAACACTTTAAAAAGACGAGCCAACAGAGGCACCAGCACATTTACTTGTTTGGTTTTATTCCCACACTGCACTGGCAAGCACGCATGCTTAAGAAAAGGAATCGGGATCGCATCAAAGCCTGAAGAGGCACCAACATTCAACTTCTGAAATTCACTACCCAACATACCTTCTAACACAGATACATCAGGGATCTCAAACTCATCTGGCTCCGGAGCCCACCCAGACTGCGCGCCCCGCCTGAGAAGGACCTCAGGTGGAAGGTTGCGCCGGCCCAGTGGCACAGCCATATCCCTCGCAGATGGGCGAGACTCTTCAAATGTCCTCTTTGCTCTGAAGTGTTTGTGTAAGTGATCATGCCAAGCTGGAGCAGGCACAGGGGTTGTGTGAGGCTTGGTGTGCTTTTTTAGTAAAGCGTGCACTGCCGGATCCTTCCGAAATAGCCTGTCCAAAAACAAATTCCGCAACTGTCTCGCGTGCCTTCGCTTCATCCTACGATTGCACCTCATACTCTCCCTCTTGAGAAATCTGCAAGCATGCCTGGCTTCACCACGCTTCACTGCCTCAATGAAAGCCCTACGCTTCTCCCAACATTCTTCATTGAACCACACAGGGTTTAGAGGACCCTTCCTATTACGCTCACGTTTAAAGACACACTTTGCTCGGGCTGACATGCCCACAGCTCTACTGCTCGCTGCCTGGATGATCAAAGAACGCACACAAAACGCCAATTTATCTACATCCCCAGACCTCTCTGCCTCATCAAATTGAGCCAGCAGTTCAGCATTGTCCCGAATGTGCTCAGCGTAAACTTGGGCCTTATCCTGCTGCCAACGCAACACTAACTTGTTGATACACTCTCCAGCTTTGCACACATGGTGTGGAGCATTCACACCTTCTCCACCCTCATCAGTCACTCTAAACACAGTGCTCAAGCCTGCGTGATCTGAGGCACGCGTGTCTTTCATCTCAAAACATTGTACGATTTTGAGCAGAGCCGGAGACAACAACACATGGTCTGGCCTACTTCTCTTATCACCAAAATGCCCAGTGAAAGAGGGCTGCCCATCATCTCCAACAACGCGCCCAGTAGAAATGGCCATACTCGTCGCAGCTGCTAGATCAACCAACAGCTGGCCTGCCTTGTTCACACTCTTGCATGCACATCTCCTAGTCTCAAGGAGCTCAGGGCAGTCCAACACAAACCGAGAATGCGCGTCACTCACTTCACTCAGCTCTCCAACATGCGCATTAAAGTCGCCACACAAAATGACTTGCAAAGATACCTGAAAAGCATCAAGCACGTCCTCAAAAAAATTATTATGGTGAGAGTGAACAGCACGAGAAGTAAACGAACCACTCAGAGGATTTATGTAAGTAGCACCTATCATCACTTTTTCCCCCAGCCCAAACATCTTTTTGTCACATTGAAGCCAAATACACTGCGTGTGCTCACTGACTTTATGGAAGCGCACATAATCTGAGCTGCCTGGCGCAACAAACACAGCAACCCCAAACCCATTTTTGCCTTCCTTCTCTCTAGCCATTCCCAAGTTGTGCAAAGTAAAGCCAGGCAAGTGCTGCAGCAACCTAGATGCATCACCAGTTCTTGTTTCTGTAAGCACTGCAATGTCATGGTCTTTGACCATGTGGCATACATCTAAAACCTTGAGCTCTGCATTAGCATCAGCAGATCGCTCCCCAATCCCATGCACATTCCATACTAAGAGCTTGAGCTTACGCCCAGGCTCAGGCCGGCCACCTTCCTAGCCCTTGTACTTTTTTCCCTTCTTTCCCTTCCTACTCTTCCATTCATTATATGCTTGGTCAAGGCCCACTTCAGCTTCCTCTGGATCCAAGAACTCCGGGCCCTCATCATCACTCCCCTCATCATCCCCTCCCTCTACATCACCGCCGTACTCTCCGTCGTCCTGAGCGTAGGGCGCTCCTTTTGCTCCTTTTGCTTGCAACGCTCGCCAAACCTATGCACCCTTGCCTTGGTATCTTTTTTTGGATTTGCCTAAGCAAGTTATGCGTAATGTGAGCAGGCTCCGGCTTCGTGCTCATACTTTGAAAGTTGAATCGGCTGTTTGGCAGGATGATGGTACCTCTGTGTGTGACAGGTGTCCTTGCAACCAAACTCAAGATGAAGCACATGTCCTTTTTAACTGTACTGATGAACACGTTTGTTCTCTGCGCCGCAAGTATCAAATGCTTTTTGAACCTTACTTCCAGGATATTGTTGAGATGCAACCTTTTTTACTGCATCAAGTGAGCTCTCAATTTGTTTATCAGTTCCTTCATCAGCGAAACGCAAAGCTTTTCCTTTTTGTGTCTGAGCTTATGGATTTATTTTTGGCTGGCAGAGACCAGCCACAAGCCGATCAGCCAAACGACCTGGCTGAAGGTCACCCCCCATTGTAACCATTGTAACCATTATGGATTTATTTTTGGCTGGCAGAGACCAGCCACAAGCCGATCAGCCAAACGACCTGGCTGTAGGTCACCCCCCATTGTGGGAAGCTCAAGCTGCTTGTGCTGAACGTCAATGGCATACCTGACCCTGACACTGCACCAGAGATTGCATTGAGCAAAACCATGGCGCTCCAGGAGCTCATTAGGAATCATGCCATTGTTGTTCTCACAGAAACCCGGACAAATACTATGGACAGACTCATGTCTGGTTTGCATGACACGCATCGGCTCATATATGCCACGCACATTGCAACGGGAGATGTTTGGAAACCAGGCTTTGGGGTGGCTGTGCTTGCAGCAGTTCAGTGTGCTGATTTCTTGCATGTACATCTGGACTCACAGCGCTTGCAATGCATTTGGGTGCGTTGTGATAAACGGTTGTTTGGGTTTCAGGAAGATGTCATACTAGGGGGGTTGTACATCAACCCAGTTAGTCAACATTTTCCTGTGCGAGCAGTGACTCACTCTTTCTCTTCTCTCCTTGATGAGGTTGCGCGTGTCACTCAGGTCTCCCCTCAAGTGCTGC
Source organism: Dunaliella primolecta (assembly GCA_914767535.2). Classification (NCBI taxonomy): domain Eukaryota; kingdom Viridiplantae; phylum Chlorophyta; class Chlorophyceae; order Chlamydomonadales; family Dunaliellaceae; genus Dunaliella; species Dunaliella primolecta. The sequence continues at coordinate 2,175,472 of OU611763.1, read as the reverse complement.
TTTGTGGCGATCTGAACGCCAAAATTGGCAGGATGAGAGAGGTCACGGACGTTCATGGTGGTCTTTTGATGGCGTACCCTGCCCTGCACCACGCCCGTAGATGTAAGTTTCCTGGTGTGAATGCCGCTGGCAGACTGTTGGTAGAGCTTGCGAGCATCTGTGAATTGGTGCTGGGCACAGGCAGGGTGTGCGGGGATAATGGGCAGCGTACTTGTTTGGGGCATGATGTTGGTGTTGCAGGGAGCAGACCTGACCATGTTTTGATGTCTGACAAGGTTTTTGGGATCGCTGACTGTGTGCACATTACTGAGGATCGCGCCATCAGTGATCACTGCCCTATAAGCATGACGTTTCGAGTGCCTGATTCTAGTTTAGAGGATGCAGACTGGGGAATGCAGTCTGAGCATGTGTGTAAGCCTGGGGGCTGTGGTAGCAGGTTGTCCATGAAATGGCGGCCTGAGCTTGCTGAGGTTTATGCGGAAGCGCTTGTGGGGAACAGTGAGATGCAAACTCAGTTTGAGCAGGCCATTGCAAAGAAGGACCCTGTGTCTGCCTGTGAGGCAGCATGTTTTTGCTTGCGTTCAATGATTGTACAAGCTGCTGGGGATGCGGGCATGACTGGGCTGGTCAGTGTGTGTGGGCCTTTGCGTGCCAGCCGGAGGGGCGCTCACAGCCCTCCCTGGTTTGATGCAGCTTGTAGAGAGAAGCGTCGTGTGTTCATGGAGGCTCTTTGAACTGGTCAGCCTCTGCATGCGCGTGAGTTTGTGCGGAGGCAATACAAGATCCAAATTTGGTGGTCGAAGCGTGCATACACGCAGAGACAGAGGGATGTGTTCCTAGGGAGGCTTTACAGTAAAGACCCTGATGTGCATGCAATGCTGAGGCGATCTAAGCGTACTCAGACCACACCTGTGGCACAGTCTGTGTGGGAGAGGTATCTAAAAGCGCACTTTCAGCCCCGTGAGGCAGCTCAATTGGTTCGTGGGGGTGTGGCTTTGTCTGCAAGGGATATGGCTGTTCCTTTGGGTCGTGGGCGCGACGTTGAGGCTCTTTTGAGACAGGGCACTCAAAATAATTGGATGCCTGAGCCGGATACAGTTGCTTTGCCTTCAGAGGAGGAGATGCAAGGGCTGGTAGCCAAGCAGATTGGCAAGATGAATGGGCGTGCTTCCCCTGGTTTTGACTGTGTGGCTGCTCCTTTTATCAAATATGCTGCTGTGGTACGCCCGCGGGTCAATGGCCGGGGCACTGAGCGGGTAAATGTGCTGGTGCCATACATTGCCCGGCTTTTCAAGTTGTTCTATGACAAGGCTCGTATTCCTGAATGTTGGAAGAAGGCCAAGCTGACCCCCTTGTACAAAAAGGGGCCCCTCATTGACCCAAATAGCTATCGCATGCTGGCTGTCAGTGGCACAATGTACCGCTTGTATGCTAATGTGATTCGTTCTCTTGTCATGGACTGGTGTGTGGCCTCAAACAAGATTCCAGACACACAATTTGGCTTCTACCCTGGAAGGAACACCCTCCAGCCCATCTACATTTTAAGGCACCTACAGCATGCTGCACGCACAATCAAGCCGGGGCGATCTAGCCGGCTGCACACTGCATTCATTGACTTCAAGCAAGCATATGACACCATCCCTAGGCAGGCACTCTGGCAGCATCTGCAGCGCACACGCATGCCCACTTCCTTCTTGTCCGTCATTAAAAACATGTACGATGCTGATGAGTATATTTTGAAGGATGGAGAGAAGAATGCTCAGGTGCACCCTAACACAGGTGTGAAACAGGGCTGCCCTTTGTCCCCTCTGCTTTTCTCTCTGTATATTAATGACATTGATGAAATTGCGGAGGGGGTGCAAGGTGCTGTCACGGGTACGGCTGAATTCTATGTGACGCACATGTTATATGCTGATGACCTGACTTTGATGGCCAACGATCCTGTTGCGTTGCAGACCATGTTGAACCGCTTGCATGCGTATGCTCAAAGGAAGCACTTAGTCATCAACACAGTTAAATCTGAGGTGGTGCACTTCAATTCCCCTGGGTCGGACCTGCCTGTTTTTCATATTGGGGGGGTGCCACTGGCACACAAGGAGTCTTTTAGGTACCTTGGCATGATGTTCCACAAGTGCATGAGCATGGCCAAGTCCTCTGAGCATGCAACTGGCCCCTTCATGGCGTCTGCATTTTGGGTTCGTCAATTTGTTCGTGAGAATTTTCTGGCAAATAGGCCGTACGTGTCTCTGTGGCTTGGGAAGACGTATGTGGTTCCAGCTGGAATGTATGCAGGCCAAGTGTGGGGCACTGAATACATTAAAGGGGGCAAGGAATTTGCAAGTGATCTGCAAGTGCGGCACATGAGTTATCTTAAGAGCACGCTGGGTGTTAAGCGTACCACTACAAACTGGGCTGTCCTGAGGGAGTGTGGTCATGAGCCGCTTCAGTTTTACTGGTTTAGGTCTGTTGTCAAAATGTATAATAGCATGCTGAGGTCTAACAGTGAGACGTTGAGAAGAGTGTTGTAAGCGGATTTGAATATTCATTCGCGTGAGCCAGCCTGCTGGACTGCTCAAGTTTTAGATGCTTTTCAAGGCTTACGGCGCTGTGATTCCTTTGTGCAAGCTCTGCGGCAGGGCACTCCTATCCCTATTAAAGAGTTCACTGATGACCTCAGACACAGGCTGCGGGCAGTGTGGAGAGATGTTGAGGGAATGAACCCGCGGGACACATATAGTAAGCTGGCAACTTACCAGTCTCTTTTTGCAGTGTCTTTTGACCATAACGTGCGTGCCCCTGCCCGTTTACCAAGGCACATGCATTTGGATTTGTCTCCACATGTCATGACTAATGTTAGCCGTTTCAGACTTAGGGCACACACACTGAAGGTGGAGACAGCAGCTTGGGATGCGGGACAACGCACTGGGCAAGCAGCGATACATCGTCTGGTTCAGCACGGCAGAGGCAGCGACTGCAGCGTACGCGGGGTTCCGCGACAGCAGCAATGCAGCACAAGCACTCCTGGTACAGAAGAAGACGCGCCTGCAGAATGCGCTGGTGGACCTGGCCATACAGCTGCAGCAATTGGGCCGAGGACAGTGTGGGTATGGGGAGAAACTGGTTGTGCAAGTCAGGGGAAAAGCAATCGTGGTCAAACTTGGTGAGGGGGAGCTGGTTCCCTACCCCTTCCGCCAGCACCTGCCTTCAGGCCGCATCCCCAGCCCTGGCGAGCCCTTCCTGCACCTCAATGCTGGCCGACTGGGGCAGCAGCTCAAGCAGCTACTCAAGCCTCCTCCGCCCTCACCAGCAGCAGCAGCAGCAGCAGCAAGGCCAGCAGCACAAGCACCTACTTCGCCTGCCTCACCACCAGCACAAACAGCAGCAGCAGGAACGACAGCAGCAGGAGTGACAGCAGCTGCAGCAAGCGGAGCCCCAGTCACTCCCACCAAGCGGAAGCGCACCAGCCAAGAGCCCAACCCTGTCCAGCACCAACACTGCCCTCCCCCAGCAGCAGGAGCAGCAGCACCAGTACGCATACATGCAGGTACCTTTGGAGGAGCCATGAGGCAAGGACAAACTGCAGACCAAGAGACCCGAGTTCGAGCACACAAGGCTGCGCAGGCAAAAGAAGCAACATGGGTCCCTAATAGGAGGTATGGAGGGGTGTATGGAGGTCCTCAAGGGCCGTCCATACCCCGTGCCATGTCTTGGAGAGATTACAGAGGGTACTTATCTGCTGAAGAGATTCAAGCAAGGCAACGTAGTTGATACCTTCTTTGACATGTGCACTCACCAGGCTGTATCGGCAGTTACCCTTCCTGAAGCATTGCATTGCATCTTAAACAGTGGATGCTGAGAACTGAAGTGCTAAGCAGAACATAACACTTTTACTATGGCCTCTTGGACCTTTTTCAGAGCGATGCTGTTCTCAAACTTTCTGTGCTTCTTGTGGAAACGCAAAAGTGTATTTTCCTGACACTACAGCCTTATGGAGTTTTTTGTGCTTGGCTTTGCGTGCTTGTTTCATTTAGAGTGACAGTGTGTGTGATTTTTACAGCCTTATGGAGTTTTTTGTGCTTGGCTTTGCGTGCTTGTTTCATTTAGAGTGACAGTGTGTGTGATTTTTACAGTTGACACTTCTGAACTCAGCTCAAGGCTTTCAGTTGACGTTTACACAAGTTTAGTTTGGTTTGGTTACAGGCACCTTTTGCTTCAGCTAAGCTGCCCTTGTAGGCAGGTACAGCTATGTAACCCTATCCTATCCTATCCTATCCGAAGGTGGAGACAGCAGCTTGGGATACTCGGAACACTCTTTTGTGTGATCGCTGTTCTTGTGATGAGATTCAAGATGAGGCTCATGCCCTTTTGGTGTGCAGAGACGCAGATGTTTGTGCTTTGAGAAGAAAGTACGCTTACCTGTTCAACTGTTTCTCTGGTGATTTTTCAATGGAGCAACCATTTTTACAACAAGCCAGTGTCCAGGATGCTTCTGATTTCCTCTTGCAACACAACAACAAGCTTTTTTCGTTTGTTTCTGAGCTGATGGACATTATGTTGGCTGGCGAGGACCAGTCACAGGCCGATCAGCCGAACAGTCTGGCTGAAGGTCCCCCTGTGTAAATCTAAATCTAAATCACCCCCCATTGTAACCATTAGCAAGGGTTTCACCACTGAGGCACACAGGCCCAGCCTAAACTAAGCTAGGAGCTGACGGGAAAGAACTGGTGAAGGTCTGGCAGATTGTCAGCCATGCCCCTGTGGGCTTGGACTCTCCGTCTCCTGACAGCCAGCCAAGTCTTTCATGCATGGCACTGTGGTAATGCAAAGAACGCAAGCATCTCAATGGTGGCAAGCCAAATAAGTGTCCCCCCTCCTTCTACCTAGTGCAATGTGGGGAGCCAATTTTTACAATGAGGGGTGACCTTCAACCAGGTCGTTTGGCTGATCAGCTTGTGGCTGGTCTCAGCAAAAATAAATCCACAAGCTTAGACACAAACAAGAAAGCTTTGTTTTTTGGTGATCAAGGCACGGAGAAACCACTTGAGAATTCACTTGATGCAGCAAAAAAGGTTGCGTCTCAAACCTTAGAAGAAAAAATTAAAAAAACATGTGATACTCGCAGCGCGATCTGATGACTCCAAATCCAACAGATTACCCACCCAGCAAAAGGACACAATCTAAATGCAAAAAAACAGCCATGACAACCAAAGACAGGCACTCCTCAACACAAAACATCAACCAAACCAACCGGCCACTCCACACCCAAGAAATTCGAATAGAAGCCATGAATACCCCACACCATTCCCTCACAACCCCGCAAACAAATGAAATCATCAACCTACCCAAACTCAAAAGCCAACTAAGCAACAAAAAAGTAAAGGCTCTTGTACAAAATCAAATATATTGGAGCCTGTCTCACCTATGCACTTACTCCTTCCTCTAAGCCCATACTCTGCAAGACACGTTGGGAGCCCAAGGCTATGGACTTCTCAGTGGCCTGCCTACTGATATGGCCCTGCTCGCCAAATCCTTGGGCATTAACATGTTGCAACACACGCAAAGAGTTGACTATTGCAACAAAAGAGAACGAAGACAACAGTGCTTGTGGAAGATAAGTGCTCCAGTAGTAGGTCTTGAAATGCTTATATTTCCCAGCCCACTCCCAATACTTATGTAGGTCGTCGCCTGCCCAAATCCAACTCGGGACGTAAGGGCCTAGCAATGCCATCACAGTAAAGATGATAATGATTAAACCTGCAACCAAACGCCCCATGGGCCCTGACACACCTCCTGCGGAAGAGGCATGCAAACGAAACCATCATGACTTTAGATCCAGAACTGGCTGGTAACCATCAGAGCGGCGAACAGCGGACAAAAAGGCTTGTTTTGCCTTTTGCACCACGTATCTGAGGTCATCCAGGTAGCCAGCTGCATGTGTGCATGCAAGCGCGAACGCTTGTGTAAAAATGTTGCCATATTTAGGCAGACTAGCATATTTGCATCTTCTCATCATGGACATCTTGGAGCAGGCAAGTGTGACAGATTGATAACGATTGGACAAGGTGCGCAAGCGTGTGTGTGCATGGATGCGTGCGTGCGTGCGTGCGTGTGTGTGTGTGTGTGTGTGTGTGTGTGTGTGTGTGTGTGTGTGTGTGTGTGTGCGTGCGCGTGCGTGTGTGTATGTGTGTGTGTGCGTGCGTGCGTGTGGGTGTGTGTGTGTGTGTGTGCGCGTGCGCATGCCAGTTTGCAGGGTTTTGCTTGCATTACCCACTAATCAATTACCCATGTGGCGATAGAGGGCGAAGCTCCTAGCAACCTAATGCGACCAAACTTCCCCCTGAAATCATGGTACGTTTCCAAAGGGGCAATTAACAATTAATCATTAATTTAAAAAATGAATTAATTGCAGATCATGTTTCCAAAGGGCAATTAATTAGTTCAACTAGTGATTAAATCGCAATTAATTACGGCATTCTCTTTGATGAGAGGGGGGGTGCATAATTAATTTGCTCGCAATTAATTCAGAAATTCAAGTCAATGCCTGATTAGGATACGTTAAGGAAATTTCTTCAAGTAGTCAACCCCTTACCGTCTACTCTTGTACCCTCCCCTCCTTCTCATGTACGCCACGTGTGCCCCCCCCTCCCCCTCCCTTTCATGTACACCTTTTGTGCAAGAGCCTTGCCCTCCTGCAGCTGAAGGAAGCCTTCATTTCTGCAGTCACAAATGCTGCTCCCGCGCATAGACCGTTCCACGCACACTGTGTGCGCGGTGGTTGACCACCAAAGACTAGCTGACTAATGACGTAGGGCCAGGCAGGAATTTCCAAAAAAGCCTTTGAAGGGCGTAACATAGAAAGCCAAAGGCTTGAAAGAGGAACGCTTGTTCCAAGGTGCCGGGATTTTAAAAAGCATTCGCGAAGCGCAGCATGCACAGCATAAGGCGCCGACCTTAGCCAGGAACACTAGTCTACTCTTTTCGTCACACTAGTTTGACCTCACCCAAATCGCTTCCAAAATTATAAACAATGGTAACGCGTTATATGGAAGGCCTTCAATTACTAGCGGGCACAAGAACGTGCAGGAATATATGCAGCTTCACATAAAGGCATCCGCTGAGCCCCACAATTCTCGTACAAATAAAAAGGAATACTTAAATAACATCGCATCTTTTTTATCAGCTAGTAAAGAGCAGCAAGTGCAAGAACGTGCACGGAGCAATCCGTTCAGGACATCAACGATCCTTTAATTGGAAATGTCAAGATTTTTTAAAATCACGGATATAACATCACTGTCTACCCGCATGAGCCAAAGCAATGCCGTGCTTTCCAGGATGCCCTGCCCCCCTCCCTACCTACTTGGCTATTTAATATTTCAAATCACATACATGCATCGTCTGACTCATTAATCGTACGGATATAAAAATGCAAATAAACAAGTAAAGGGTAGGGACTGGAAAAACAATTGAAACACAGCATTTAAATGAGACGCACCATGGCTGGTTACATTCACTTTTTCTCACTTTGTCAATGCATGCCGCACATCATGGGTCAAACTGGGGCCCCTGGTCAAATCCCCAGCGGAGTCAGGCAGCTTCAGGGGGCGTGCATGGAAGAGGCTGGCTTGGTCAAAAGCTGCTTGGCCATGCAATGGATTTCTTATATTTGACCAATTAATTGCGCTCACAAAAAGGTTTGGAAACACAAATGCAATTTATTCTGCAATTTTTTATTAAAGGCAATTAACAAAAGCAATTAATTGCAAGTGGTTGGAAACGTGCCGTCATTGACTCTCAAAAACTACGAGCCTCCGCCCAGCGTCGCCCGAACGGACATTACCTTGCATGGCCTTGATTCGCTCTGCCTGCATCCTGAGCTCATGCTCCCGCTGCAGGGCAAGCTCCTTTCGGTAAAAGGCACGCCCACGCTCGCGCTGCTCTCGCTGAAAGGCACGCCCACGCTCGCGCTGCTCTCGCTGAAAGGCACGCTCACGCTCGCGCTCCTCATGCTGGGCTGCACATACGGCATGAAGAGGGTTTCAAGAGTGTGTGGGACCGAGCACAAGAAGGGAGTTTAGCAAGCATCCATCAGTCACAAACCACAAGCTGATCTGCGACAGCGCATTCCTACAAGGCAGATTACTACAGCCCAAACTGGCAAAGCGTGCAGCCACTGCATAAAATAGCAATTTGTACAACAAGCTGTCACGGAACTCACTCTGCAGCTGCAGCAATTGCAGCCATTGGTGGTAGAATTTGTCACATCGCTCTAAAGCTGCAAAGACGCACGGCAAGGAGGTACGCTTACAGGCCAAGCTGGAGTTTGTGTACTGCACCTAGGTGTGCACTGTGTTGCTGCGGCAACTACGAATGACAATGTCAAGTGCTAAAAGGGATATGTATATGGGGATGTGCATGGAGGACACCAACATGCATCAGGCGCACACTGCAGACAGCAAGCTTGACCTTAAGGTGGTGTGTAACATTCCTAGCTCCCTACACAAAAGTACATGCACATTCAAGAAAGGACATGCACATGCACCTGCGACAGAAGACATGCGTGTCAGAGCATGCAACTTCGAACATGTTCGGTGTCTTTTATTAATTGGAGGTCGAGACCCTGTGTAAGGATGATTCAGTAGCTAATCTGTCCAGCACTGCGCCAGCTGTTGAGGTCCTCCAGTGGTGAGTGCGTGGCTCCAAATAACGCTACAGAGCAAGCCTGGACCTTTCTGAAGCATGCTCATGTTGGCGTGCATGCTGGCGAGCAGGCTGTCACCTGACCTTGGCCAAGAAGCAAGGAAGCATGTTCTTGCGCTTTAACGTCGTCCCTTGGGGCACTTTGGAGGCGCTGGACATCGGCCGCGGCAGACTTCCACATACCTTCCAGCAGAAGAAGATTCTCAGCGGAGAAGAGGGCTGAGGAGCTGGTTTGCTGGGGCGTTTGCTCCATCTCTGCAGGCTACTCCAAGTCTAGCAGGATATACGTTTCGGGTGTAATCCTTGGAAACGGTATCTTGCAAAAACCATTCCTTCTTGATTGCTGGAAATATAATTCATTTTTTGGATTAATGATTAATTGTTAATGGCCCCATTGGAGACGTACCGTAATCCATCTGAGCTTATGGCGGTTCGCAGTCTCAATGTCCGGTTGGGAGTCCGGGACGGAAAAAACGAAAAACTTCAACTTTGCACATTATATCCAATCAAAGCATTTGGCATGAAATACAGGCGATGTGGTGCGGGTGACCATGTTCCGTCCTTTTCACCTGTCTCTCATGCCATGTAGCGGTGACAGTTTGAAAGAAAATCCGTAAAAATTCGTAAAATCCCATGCAGTCGTCCGTGACGGTGCGCTGATGTCCATCCGAGGGATGTCAGGCATACAAATTCGGTTCGCTATATGGGAGGCAGTAGTATCAAAGACGCTACAGTTGTCCGTAACTGGGAGTCTCATCGCTCCTTGCCTTCGTACAACCTTATATCATTTTTCATCATTTCTGACAACAAGACCCACTACATGCCAAACACTTTGTTTGACTTAATAATACAACTTCAAAGTTTATTTATTTATTTTTTGTCCCGGACTCCCAACTGGACGTTGAGACTGAGAGTCACCATATACTCAAAGTCATGCGAAAATCGAATTTCTACTGGACGATGATTAACGATTTTCTCAATCTTCCAAGCAGGTTCAGCTTCATCATCAACTTCAATCAGCGGAGTCGAAATATTTAATTCTTCACCTTTTAGCACTTTGTATACTTTTACCAATGAAACATGGAAAACATTATGGTGTTTCATGGTCTTTGGAAGCAAGCTTCACAGCCATGTGCTTGACAATTGTTGCAACAAAAAGACCCATCCACTTAGGCATATGCATGAACTTTTGTCCACGGCCTTTAGCAAAGATTTGGGTATACTTCTTGGGTACGTACTCAAGAGCTAGCTCGGCACGAACTGGCTTGGACGAAAGGTATATTACGTAACATCAGGGCAATTTTGATTGTAGTAAGCCTGCTGCTTCTGCTGCGCATGCATGGAAGCTGCGCAGCTTCCATTAACTTTTTGGGGCGGAGTCCCCTGGGGCGTAGTCCCTCTATGTTTTGTCCAGTCAACACTGAAAGAATAAAGCTTTGAGCCATCTGGGCCTCCCCAAGTCATAAGAGTACCACCACTCGAAAGCTGATTTTGCGCTGTTTCCAGATGTGCCCTCAATTGCTTGGTCAAGCCACCGGTATACCTCCCAACTAACTGCCAAAACAACAAAATTGACATGACATAATAATGGCATGACAATACAGTTGTATAACAGACGGGACCTTGAATGTCTATTCAAACCACACAGGGAAAAAGGGAAAAAGAAGTCAAGAGGCAGCTGCTTATACAGCTGCGGCTGGTCTGCTAGCAAAAGCTCACGAGCAAGGAGCATATACATACATATTGCAACAAGCACATGCATGACAACATCAAGCACAAGCTATTTTTGCAGAAGATTTCTGATAGGGGAGCTGCAGGAGGCGGGGTAGCTATAGCACATATACGTATACACCTTCATGGAGATGGGGTATACATAGAGACAATCCACTCTTATTCATAGACCACGGCATTGGACAGCCTGCGTGGTTTTTCTTTCCTTTTCTTTCACTCAGTCCAGAGTCCAAAAGATGTTAGAAAGCCTTCACTTCATGCCCATTCTGTGATGTATGCCAACAAGCTTGTTACCACCAGGCGTGCTAATGAAAACAAGGATACTTCTCGCAGCCAGGTTATGGACTCGGGTGCTTCCAATAACCCTCCAGATCCCCATTAGGGTCTTCTTTTTGTAGCTTCGTGGTGGAGGGGACTCACGGCTCTTCTGAGGCAATGTGTTTCCTTTTCCTCAATTGATGCAGGGAGAGTTTCCTCTGCCTACGTAGTTTTTTCTTTTCTTTTCTTTTCTTGTCTTGTCTTTTCAGGAAGCCTGTTTGAAGCGGCGCCAGGGTTGCACGCTACCGTGACGGCCTCTTTAAGGCTACGCTACGACAGTAGCACTTTTTCAACAGTACACAACTTTTATGCATTTGAGGAAGATTCATCCCTAAGCTCATGATTATAACATCTGCAACCTATGCTGTCAGTCTGAGATTTTTGAAAAAGTGGGAAGGCCATTTGGCATGCTACGGGGGCTGGCGACGGCTATGCTGCGCTACGAATTTGCCACAGTAGCGTGCAACCTTGAGCGGCACACTAGCGGGATGCTTGCCTTGCATGAGGAAAGCAAGTGTGGCCATGAACACAATTCATGGAAACCATATTCAAATATTGCCAATCCAGACATTACACTGCAACCTTATTGGGATTCTCTTGGCGGCATTCCAGAGCATCCTCAGCATGGACGCAAAAACAAGCTCCTTAAGCAATTGTGCATCCAAAGGCAAAGCGAAAATTGTAGGCTATGCTCATGAGCAAGGCTAAGCTTAAAAACAGGCAAGGAGACCTCCAGGCATGAGGCTTAGGCTTTACACACACTCAGGCTCGAAGGCATACACAGGCTTAAAACGCGTTTATAGGCTTATCATGCTATACAAGGCATTTCAGGCTAATCAAGGCTCAGGCTTTCAAGCTTCTTTAGGCTTTATATAGGCTTTGACCAGGCTTACACAGTTAGTTGAGTGGTTAAATAGTCTACCGTACAGAAAGTATATCACCGCACAAAAATAACGTTTTTTGCTCTGTGCGGTGACTGCGTGCCCTTTTATTATGTATTTATTTTTGGGTGCTGTCACGTTAAATCGTGGTTATTGCTGAATCGTTGCAAGACCTAGAGTGTGAGGTGTGACCTGTATTTAAGTGGGGTTCTTTTGTTGGATGCTCTCTCTTATTCAACCTTCTGTTCCACCTTCCATTGAGGTTTGGCGCTGTTTTTGTTATCCCTGGCCTTGTGCCAGGGGTGCCTTGTCTCTGATGTAACCCTAAACTGGTGAAGCTGGTCCAAACGCTGTGTCTGCCCCAGACATTCTCTGCGTGCTGCAGCCAAGCCAGCACTGTTCAGCAAGACCAAGAGCAGCTTAGCAGCTACATGAAGAAGAGCTAAGCCGGTGCACTCACAACTCCAGCCAACAGCTTGAGTGTACCCGTCCTTTGTTGCATGGTTATAGGCAACCCTGGACGTTAGATCATCTCATGGTGGTGCGTGATTGTGTGAAATTTACGTTTTGGGACAGCGAGCGGTTTGAGTGGTCAGGAGCGCCCCCCAGCTCCCTCCCCCCTGCCCCCCCGCCCAGCAGCCCCAATACCAATGGGTGCGCTGCACATGCTAATGGGTGCCACTGTGCCACTGCACAGGCAATGACAGCTCAGGGACAGCTCATGCATGCGAGCTGTGACTCAAAGGAAATCCTGCAACTGCACCCTTTGCGTAAGCAGTGAGGTCAGCAGCAGCAGCAGCAGCAGCAGCAGCGATAGTGAGGGGGACAGCAGTGATGAGATGAGGAATAGAGAATGAAAGGGGAAGGGGGAAGGGCAGGGGGGGCGCATGAAGGAAAACGCAATGAACTGAACGAGAGACCTCTACCTGATCAGAGAGTTCATGAACTGGCCAGGGTTTCTTTTGCTGTTCTTTGTGCTTTAGAGAACGTTTGAGACAATGCCCCATGTGCTTTGGGGGCAAAAGCCCCTGCGTGGTTGATGCGCAATTTGTCAAAATATTTATAGGAAGGGTGCGTGTTTGATGCGTGGTTGCATAAGCAATTTTTTGGGGGGGTGCGGGATGAGTCCATTTCTGTACGGTATGCATTTTCTGAGCATATCATTTCCTCCATTTATGGCTGGGACGTCCATAAACGGGCAGGGGGGAATGTAACGATACTAGGCTTTCCCAGATCAGATCATCAACCACCAACTACCTCACAGGCGTAAGCTTTGGGCTTGACTTGGCCGGCCAGTCATAAAGGAGGCTTGACTCCTCCCTAGTCCATTCTCTTTTCTGCTGATTGTTACAAAGCCACAATTAGGTTGTAGAAGAGCTTCTTTGTGTAATCCAGGGTTGATTTATTCACCAATTTATAATTATTCTAGCATTCAAATTTTTTCGAAAGATTGGCGAATTCAAAATTGCCTCTGCATAGATTTTTACGCCCTCCGCCAAAGACGGGATGAAAGACCCTCCAGACACCCCCAGATCTGGTCTAGACATACCCCATCTCTCTTGGCCACTGGCATCTGCTCTAATGATGGTGACATGGTCCCAATCAAGACCTTTACTCTTCCCCATTTTATTGTTTAGCCTGGGGGGAAGGGGGTAAGGGGAGGGAAGGGGGGAGAGGTGATTGGGGGGTAGTTGCTACATTCTTTTTCAGCCACTCGCGTAGGGGGCAAACATGCGTTCGCATAATGCGACAAGTTTCAAACTTTTTTTTCCGCATTATTGGCGAATTTGTTTTGTCAAACCGGCAAACTAATAACCCTGGTGTAATCAAGTGCAGAAGATCTATAATCCTCCTACCACTTTCTGATACAACAACGATCCCACAACAGAGTGGTTGCGCAGCCGTCCTCCTAGGCCTACCCTAGGGTTGGCTGAGCTGAGTGGACGGTGCAGCCATGGTGCCTTGGCCTGATGCTGTAGGCCCAACAAGCTGCACACAGCTAAGTGTTGGCTTTGGTGTTGAAAAATGGAAGCACTGCCTAGCTCTTGCGCTTGAAGCCCTGCCATTGGCTCATGTTACCTCATCAATTAGTAAAGAGTTTGATGTTGTAACATGCTCTCTCAAGAAGGTTTTCATCAAGGTCTCATGACCAAGATCAGGCATGGGGTACTGCTAGTCAAACTCCTGATCCCCATTGATCTCTTTCATTCTTTTTTTTAAATCGTGAAAGGGATGCATTAAATGTCAGCCTTAGCCTAAGGCTTAGGTATCCCCTTTTCGAAGTAATGTACTGTGTATAATGCCATCCATGGAACATTCCTCATTTTCTTACAATTCAACTCATTCTGACTTATTTGAAAGAAAGACCCAAGGGTCTGCGCTTACACTTAGCTTCACCAAGGCTACTGACCCGTACTCTCTCCGGAGATTGGTGTGGGGCGTGCCAGAGTGAAGAGCAGGAGGAGGAGAGTCCAGGTCGAGACACTGCTTGCAACATTTTATGTTTCTTTCAATTCAAAGCCAAAAAAAACTATTTAGGCAAAAAACCACGAAGGTAGCTCCAGCCTGGAAGGGCAAGACTACCCTAATACAACACGCCCGGACAACATATGAAGTTCAAGAAAGTGATTTGAGTGACTTCAGTCAAACATTCATGGTGCAGGCTTGAGGCATGCGGGAGTGAAGAGCAGGAGGAGGAGAGTCCAGAGGAGGCATCGAGGCAGTGCTTGCAACATTTTGTATGTTCTCTCCATTCAAAAACAAAAAAACATGCTTAGGCAAAACACCACGAAGGTAATCATTTCCTTGACATTTGGCTCCAGCCTGATAGGGCAGGACTAGCCTAATGACAATACGCCCGGACAACAGATGAAGTTCAAGAAAGCGGCTTGACATGAGTGACTTGGAAGTGATTCCTTCGACCTGCATAAGGTCAGAGCTGGAGCGTCCAGTCATATGGGGCCCATGTGGACACAAACTCGCGCACAAATTGCTGCTGCGTAGCTGTGCTCTCCATCTTGTGGCGCCGGTGCATTTCTTCAGGGGGCAAGCGCAGCAGACCTACCAGGACCTGTGTGTGCATGTTTTTGTTGTGGGTGGGAGTAATAAGGACCTTTGCGTGCCTGTTTCTTGTGGGTGGTAGAGCCCTACTAGGACCTGTGCATGCAGTTTTGTTGCGGATGGGAGGAATAAGAGCTTGTGCATGTCAACAAGAGCCCCACTAGGACCTGCGCATGCATGTTTTTGTCTGTTGTGGCCCACAACTTATGGGTGAAAGGATTCAGGGTGAAAGGATTCAAGACCTGTGCGCGAATTTTTGTTGCGGGTTGTAGAGCCCTACAAAACCTGTGCATGCAAAAAAAGGAAAGTCTATGCCAGCCAAGAGGCTGCGTGCATTAAGGAAAGGGAATCCTAAGTACATGCGCATGTTTGTTGTGGGTTGCAGGGTCAAGAGCCTGTGTATGCCAACAAGAGTTAACAGCACCATATCAAATACCCTAAAAACAATCACTTTGAAATCGAGGCATATCTGTATGGCTGACAGGAAAAGTACCTCACTAGCTATGCATAAACCACATATCAGGTGGAGAGACTGAAAGGAGACAGGTAAAGCCAAAAGGATTCCAGACGCCCCAAGAGGATCCATGGCTTGCGATGCATTAACCACACGTCAGAGGAGGAGAGACTGGGTGGAGACTGGTACACACACACACACACAAAAAAGAGTCCAGAGCTTGAGAGAGTAGAAACAAATGAAAAGGGAAACTACGGGAACCTTTTAGGTTTTGCGTCCTGTGAGGAACCAAGGAGGAACCTAAATGGCATATTTTTGTGTCCCCTTTTCCTTAATTGATGTAGGGAGAGTTTCCTCTGCCTACGTAGTTTTTCTTTTCTTTTCTTTTGTGTCTTGACTATCTGGCGGCACGGCTCGCAGTTGTAGCGAAGTCCCCCCATTACCTGTACCCCTTATGGCTCTCTAGAGGTACCACATTGGGTGACATGTAGCCGCAACTGGTGAGGAAGCCTGGGGCAAACTCTATCAAAGTACATGGACAGAACCAGTTGCGCATTTGCACACACATATATTCACCTGTCTTACAACCTGGGCATCAAACTGTGACTCGTCATCGATGACACGTACATAGCTCAGACCAGTTGCGCATTCGCACACGCACGCACACACACACACACAGACACACACTCACCTGTCTTGCAAACTGGGCATCAAACTGTGACTCGTCATCGATGACATGTACATAGCCTGTCCCATAGCCAAACTGGACGTATGTGTATGGGAAGTTCGGGGGAATGGATGCATGCAGGCCCTTCTTCGCATTGGTGTCAATTACTGCCTTGGCGTGGTGCTGGCTCCACTCTGACTCAGCTTCCTGTGTGCAAAGGCACGCACAGTGCAATTGCTGGCCTGAGTACAAGAGCAGACATTGCTTGTGTTCATTTTGCTTGAGCGTGGTGCTAGCTCCATCTTGACTCAGCTTCTGGTGTGCAAAGGCACACACAGTGCAATTGATGGCCTGAGTTCCGAAGTTCAGTGATAGTTGCGTTGGTGTCAATCACTGCCTTGGCGTGATGCTGGCTCCACTCTAATTCAGCTTCTTATGTGCATGGTCATCAATGAGTACTGGTTTAGAGTGCAGAAGCTAATGCTAGCAAACGTCTGTTACTGGCAGTGTCAGCCATCTAGCCATTGTGTGCTGGCCCCCTCCCGACGTAACATGCCAAGTCAGGGGGCATGCTGAGTTGATGTCCTTGTAGTTCCAGCCCCTGGGGAAACTTAAGCGGATGATGCTGGCTGCTGATGCTAATTACTGCCAATCTTGACCATAGCCATGCCGTGTTCCACCGCTGACCACTGCCAGCGTGGACCATTTCCATGCTGTGCTCCGGCGCTGACCACTGCCAGCGTTGACCATTGCCATGCTGTGCTCTGGCGCTGACCACTGCCAGCGTTGACTATTGCCATGCTATGTTCCACCGCTGACCACTGCCAGCGTTGACCATTGCCATGCTATGTTCCACCGCTGACCACTGCCGGCATCGACCATTGCCATGCTCTGTGCTGGCGCTGATCACTGCCGGTATTGACCATCGCCATGCTCTGTGCTGGCGCTGACCACCGCCAGTACTGACCATTTCCATGACCTGTATCCATGTAACTCGTTTTATCATGCATGGTGCCAGCGCTGAACAATGTCAGTATGTTGATCAGTGCCAGCGTCGACCACTGCCACGCTTGCTGCCAGTCTGATTATTTTACCATGCTCTGTGCCAATCCTGATCAATGCCTTTGCACAGAGCTAACCCCATCTCAATTCTCCTTACAAAAGCTCGTGCAGCAGGACACAGTTTGGGTGCAAGTGGTTTGCGCCACGGTCCAGGAAGTGTACAAGAGGTTGCAGCATAATTCCAACATCTGATATGTAGGCAGTGAGTGTTATACAAACACCAGTGGAAAATTTTCCCCTTGTTCTTGGCAAGTTTTTTTTTTTTTTTACACTTACATGCATGGGCTACACAAACACGCTTAACACTTTATAATACAGTCTTTCACATGAGCAGCCTAGCAGTCGCACTTCTTGACTGATGGCTTAATTTGTAAAACCTTGTAGGCAGTGAGCAGCATGATGAAGTAGTCAAGCCCTGGTGAGGCAGACGGCATGATGCAGCTCTGCATAGGTCTATGCATGCATTTGGCGTTTAGCATGCATCCATTTTTCAAGGGGACAGCGATATTTGGGGTGGGTGGGGGGCAGGCGGCATGATGCAACTCGGTTTCAGGGGTTGCACAGGTCTGGACAGCATGATTCAGCCTTGAAGGGGGGGCGGCTGGGTAACTAACAATTTGGAATTCCAATGGATGCAGTGCAGGTCCCTTACGATTGTGTATTGTGTCCCAAACCTGTGTAGTGCATGATGGGATGAGATTGTGGAACCCTTCACACTGCGCACCGTGTTCCAAGTTTGAACATGAGCATGAAGGCATGCAGTGCAGGCCTCTTTACTGTATGCACTGTATGCACCCTTTCCTCAAAGTCTGAGCAGATTCATGATGCGATCGCAGCAGCGACCGCTGGAGATGAATTCCCAAAGAAAATACGCGGGTGGACCAGGCGTATGCTTAAGAGTGCCTTCAAGCAATAATCACATTAAAAGTTGTGAACATCACAAGCTCATCAATTGTGGTGTTGAGCGTGTGAGCCATGAAGTGCTTAAGATTTCGCAGGGGCAACCTACGATCTTTGAGAAGACCTTGTGTCAAACAGAACCTGAATGACACACATTGGCACGCCATGCTTTTTAGACACATTGTCGCACACAGCAGCCTCCAAGCACAGCTTCCAGGCTTCTCTGAGAGATCTGAGCAGATGAAGGGCCACCCAGTGATAGGGCTTACAATCCCTTGGCACACTCAAATGGAAGGCACAGTGGGATGCAATTAGATGCAGTCATTCGCTCAAGATGCATTTTAGAGAATCAAAACCCATTCTCGGAAATCCGGTACTGGATGCTGAAAACGATATGTTATGCATTCTTGTGGAAAGATGCACCGTCTTTAATTGCACCTTTTGTAAAAGCCAACTATCACAGAGTGCACTCCTCAACGACACGTAAATATCGAATTATAATGATCACAGGTACAGCATTTGAGAAACAGCATCTTATCAAGTGCAGAGGGCATCTTTTCAAGTGCAGAGGCGGACAAATTCCCACCAAAACCAGGTGTTTCAAAAGTCTCATTGCATCGGTCGCCCCAAATCTTGGACGGTCAAGCCCTGTTGCAATTGCTGTTTTACAGGCTCCAAATGGGAGTACCTGGTGTCCCTATACCCCCACAACACCATTGCAAAAAGAATAAATAGACCCAGGTATAGAATTCCTGAGAATAAGGGGTGCTAAAAGGTTGGAATTGACCTTCTCCATCCATGCTTTCATACATGCAGGATGTTTGCACGGCATGTGTGGGTCACAGGCACTTCATTTTGAGAGGTGGAAAGAGCATGTCCAACGAAACAGGGGAATGATCCACCTGTTGACTTAATTGAACCATGAAATCATATGGTATGAACCAACAAGGACAGACTTCAGGTTTGAATGAAGCAGCAAACCCTTTGCCATGGGGGAAAACTGCAAGAAGTAAGCTGCGCATAGCACCAAGATCCTTAATTTGCACAGCAGGAAACCAAAACAAGGAAAACGAAAAAAGGAAGAGAGAGAGAGAGAGAGAGAGAGAGAGAGAGAGAGAGAGAGAGAGAGAGAGAGAGAGAGAGAGAGAGAGAGAGAGTGAGAGAGAGTGTGAGAGAGAGAGAGAGAGAGAGAGAGAGAGAGAGAGAGAGAGAGAGAGAGAGAGAGAGAGAGAGAGAGCACACCTTGATCTGCACCCGCAGCACCTTTTTCAAGGCCTTCTTCTAAAGTACGCACCTACCTACCCCACGACTGTCTCAAAGAAAGAAAGAGGTGCGCACCTGCATGGTGTCCTTGAAGGGAAAAAGCAGTGCGCACCTGCATGGCTTTCTTGAAGAAACCTGGGGCCTTGTCCATCTCCCGTTGTCCCACAGGCACACACTCCAGCACCGCATGCCGTTTATGGTTGCGCAGGTTCATAGCGGTCTCAAAGAAGATGCAGTGCTTGCCCTGCCAAAACAATTGAGCAATATAAATAATGATGAGGCAGGTGAGCACACTTGCTGCTGCTTACAGTTGTGCTGCTTTGTGTCAGCCTCAACAGAGATGCAGTGGTTGCCTCAGAGAGAATGCAGCATTGAAGAATGATGGAGCATTTTAGCGATACATGCTGCTGATGTTGGCTGCACACTTTCATTGCATTCTCAAACAAGATGCAGTGCTTTTCTAAAACAAAGCGCAGCACGTGCAAATGATCAAACTTCTGGGCACATAAAACTTGCTCAGCTCATCCCTGGACAACCTGCAAGCCTGCATTTGACCTGTCTATTTCCTGCCAGATGCAAGGAAATACACACCCAATACACATTTCAGATCTGATTATGATAGCTGACCACTATGGGAGGGATGCATCTGGGCTGTCAGCGAAGGAAGATTTGCATCAGCCCAGCTCAAAAATATCAAAGGAATATTGAGGTACGGCAGCTGGCCACCGTGGGCGGGCCACACAAGAGGCTGACCCCCTTGAAGCTCCTAAGCTGGGCGACAGCTTGCTCATTTTCTCATTGTTGTCATTCTTTTATGTTGGTATTCTGTCATTGTCGTCATTCTGTCATTGTTGTCACCCTGCCATTGTCGTCATTCTGGCATTGTTCTCATTCTTTCCTTGTTGTGATTCTGTTATTGTTGTCAGCCAAGATGCATCCGGGGTGTCTTCTGGGGAGGTGTTGAATGCATGGACCCCACACGACAACCTTTGCGCAATTTTTGCCCACACCCGTACAGATTGTCCTACACGGTGGCTGATGCATGCGTGGAGCAACGCATTCCATTTATGGATGATACCTAAACAAACAATTGCTGAATCTGGAGAAGGCACTTGATGCGCCTCAGAATACATCCAATTCATGCAGTTCATGGTATTACTCCTGTAATTCCACTTACTCCTCCTGTAAATCATTTTTTTTTCGAACTAAAATCACACCTGTGCCTCATACATTCGAATCAGGCACTTCATGAAGTTCTTGATCTCCTCCCAGACATGGTCATCCACCTGCAATACGCACCAAGGCAAGACACCACTTTTGGCCTAGAACCTCTACCATGCAACGATATAACAATTCCAGGAAATGAGCAGCAGGCCACCTGCGTCCACAAGCAACACATGCAGTACCAGCATATTGTAAAAAGCATAAAGCGTGCAGATGCACACATACACACATACAGGCACACCTGGCGGATGGAGGGCAGGTGGTCTGAGGGCACCAGGCAGCAGTGGCCGGGCACCAAGCGACCTCGGGGAGGCAGCATGAGGTAGCAAGAGGGGGAGGCAGACACGGTTAGGTGCACTGGACGCCGGGGGTCTGCAAGCACACGCATGGGTGTGCATGTATAGGGTGTCCAAGCACACACAGGGGTAAACAGCTACAGGCACACATATACACATAAGGGTATACTGGCATGCATGGGGTGAAACAGCCAGGGCGTGTTCAAGATGATATCTGTTCAAGCACCCACAAGCACACACGCGGGTACACATGCACAGGTAGGGTTGGCCGATCCCTTATGTGTATGCCGTATGCAAAAGCTTTTGGCAGAGAAATATGGCATGTATGGCATAGATACGTGGAATTGGCCAACCTTACGTACAACGTATTCAAGATGAAACGCGCGCTTGGCGTCATTGGCGTGTGTGCGTACTGACATTTGAGTGTATGTACATTAACGCATGACATTTGCGAGTGCGCGCGTTCACATCAACATTGTATGAAGAATGGGCGTGTGTGTGTGTGTGTGCGCGTGTGCATACAGACATTTGCATGTATGTAGCTTGGCACATGACATTGGTGTGTATGTACATTGGCTATCGCGTGCATGTCCACCAACAATGGCATGGTATGCATGGATGCATGGATGCTGTGTGTGCGGATGCATGGCTGCTGTGTGTACGGATGCAGTGCATGGATGGAGTGTGTATGGATGCAGTATATGGACCCAGTGCATGGATGCACCGTAAGGATTCCATGTGCATGGATGAAGTGTATGGATGCTGTGTGTACGGATGCAGTGCATGGATGAAGTGTGTACGGATGCAGTGCATGGATGGAGTGTGTATGGATGCAGTATATGGACCCAGTGCATGGATGCACCGTAAGGATTCCATGTGCATGGATGAAGTGTATGGATGCTGTGTGTACGGATGCAGTGCATGGATGAAGTGTGTACGGATGCAGTGCATGGATGGAGTGTGTATGGATGCAGTATATGGACCCAGTGGATGGATGCAGCGTAAGGATTCCATGTGCATGGATGCAGTGTATGGCTGCTGTGTGTACGGATGCAGTGCATGGATGGAGTGTGTATGGATGCAGCTTAAGAATTCCATGTGCATGGATGCAGTGTATGGCTGCTGTGTGTACGGATGCAGTACATGGATGGAGTGTGTATGGATGCAGTATATGGACCCAGTGCATGGATGCAGCGTAAGGATTCCATGTGCATGGATGCAGTGCATGGCTGCTGTGTGTACAGATGCAGTGCATGGATGCAATGCATACATGCGGCATTAAGGTGCAGGCTTTGGATCCAGTGCATGGATGCAGCGTAAGGATTCCATGTGCATGGATGCAGTGTATGGCTGCTGTGTGTACGGATGCAGTGCATGGATGGAGTGTGTATGGATGCAGTATATGGACCCAGTGCATGGATGCAGCGTAAGGATTCCATGTGCATGGATGAAGTGTATGGATGCAGTGTGTGCGGATGCAGTGCATGGCTGCTGTGTGTACGGATGCTGTGCATGGATGGAGTGTGTATGGATGCAGTATATGGACCCAGTGCATGGATGCACCGTAAGGATTCCATGTGCATGGATGAAGTGTATGGATGCAGTGTGTGCGGATGCATGGCTGCTGTGTGTACGGATGCTGTGCATGGATGGAGTGTGTATGGATGCAGTATATGGACCCAGTGCATGGATGCACCGTAAGGATTCCATGTGCATGGATGCAGTGTATGGCTGCTGTGTGTACGGATGCAGTGCATGGATGGAGCGTGTATGGATGCAGCTTAAGAATTCCATGTGCATGGATGCAGTGTATGGCTGCTGTGTGCACGGATGCAGTGCATGGATGGAGTGTGTATGGATGCAGTATATGGACCCAGTGCATGGATGCAGCGTAAGGATTCCATGTGCATGGATGCAGTGCATGGCTGCTGTGTGTACGGATGCAGTGCATGGATGCAATGCATAAATGCGGCATTAAGGTGCAGGCTTTGGATCCAGTGCATGGATGCAGCGTAAGGATTCCATGTGCATGGATGCAGTGTGGGGATGCAAAGCATGGATGCAGTGCAAGACTGCAGCACAAAGGTGCAGGCTTTGGATCCAGTGCATGGATGCAGTGTGCAGGTGCAGTGCATGGATGCAGCATAAAGGTGCAACATATGGAACCAGTGCATGGATGCAGCATAAAGGTGCAACATATGGAAGTGCATGGATGCTGTGCAACAATGCAGTTTTTGCAGATTATAGACTGGCAGTTGCAGAGTTGGCAGAGTGCAACGCCTGTACAGATGCAGTGTGCGTGCGTGCGTGCGCGCGCGTGTGTGTATGTGTGTGTGTCCGTGAGTGAGACGCATTGGCCCCTGCACTGACACACACTGCAGTGACAGCCACACACCACTCATGCGCACTGACACCCACACCCACACCTGCACGCCACTCACTTGACTTGCAGTACATGCATTGGTCTTCCAGCTTCTGGGCCTTCTGTGCTTGGGCCACCTGACGCGACTTCTCCCTAGCAGCTGCCTGCTCCACGGTCCCCTTCCGCTGCCGTGACTCATACAGCTGCACAGGAGCAAAATGTCTGTCACTTTTAGTAAAGGACCCAGGTTCCTTAATACTACCCACACAAGGAACCCACTGGGTCCTTTTGTTACTGTTATCAAGGTCCTTGATTTCATGCAAAGGCTGACTCAACAGCAGCGAGCTGTGTGGACCGATTTGGAGGTTAAGGCTCATACAGCTGCACGTACGCTAAGAGGACTCACACGTGAATGCACTCATATGAATGCACTCATACGTGAATGCACTCATACGTGAATGCACTTATATGAATGGACTCATACAAGGGAATGCGACGTGAATGGACTCATATGCAAATGGACTCATACGTGAATGCAGGATGAAAGCAGAGGCAGGGATGCCTACACCACAGAGTTCTCTGGCAGTAGTGGCCCATTCTGGTAGTGAGATGCTTACACCACAGTGTAGTGGGATGCCTACACCACAGAGTTCTCTGGCAGTAGTGGCCCATTCTGGTTGTGAGATGCCTACACCACAGAGTTCGCTGGCAGCAGTGGCCCATTCTGGTAGTGAGATGCCTACACCACAGTGTAGTGGGATGCCTACACCACAGAGTTCACTGGTAGTGGCTTATTCTGGTAGTGGCCCATTCTGCAGCTCCCTTCTATGTTTGCAACTTCTGTGGCTGTGGGCGCATACAGCCAAGGGCATCATATGCCAAAGCCTATTTCTTTCTGGCAGCAACCTGCCCTGAAGTCCCCATCCACTTGTGCTGACCTAACAATTGCTTGTGCACATACTTTTCAAGTGAGTTCAGTAAATGTATATCTGCAAGCAACACCAGCAGTAGAGTACCTATCAACCTCAAATGGCTCTCACACTCACCTCCACCCCTGCATCGTGCTCATACTCATCATCCACATTAAGCTCATTGGCCTTGAAGCTGCAAAAAAAGTATATTCACACACACAAACTTTAGTGCTTTTCACTTCAATTTATGCTGGTTCGCTTGTGTTACGTGCTCGCTCACTCGAGTGCCCTGTTGCAAGCCCTTAACAACCTCAAGCAGCGCATTAAACGTTCACGAGGTCACGCTGTATTTACTGACCGTCCAGAGGGTCTTTTACCCACTCTCTCAACTACTGCAAGCAGCACTGCAAGCGTAGACAGTACATCAACAGCAGAGCTCCCAGGGCATCATCCAGCTAATCGGATCAGGAGATCCTACATGTCCAAGCTGTCAAGCTTCCACATTTTGCCCCAATATCTGTAGGGCTCCCCCACTGTATGCTGCTGCAATGCACTGTGGTCGCAGTGCTGCGGATGCTCTGTGATTCACTGCGACGCACTGTGATGCTCTGTGGTGCTCCTTGACGCATTGCAATGCCATGCACAGATGCACTGTGGTTACATTGCTGTGGATGCTGTGTGACGCACTGCAACGCACTGTGATGCGCTATGATGCATTGCAATGCCATTGCGCAGATGCACTCTGTGACGCACTGCAACGCACTGTGATGCGCTATGACGCATTGCAATGCCATTGCACAGATGCACTGTGGTCACAGTGCTGCGGATGCTCTGTGACGCACTGCAATGCGTTATGACGCTCTGTGATGCTCTGCGACGCGCTGTGATGCTTTGCAATGCGGTATGACGCACTACGATGCCATTGCGCAGATGCACTGTGGTCACAGTGCTGCGGATGCTATGGGATGTACTGAGGCATACTGCAGATGCTCTATGATGTACTGCGATGCTTTGTGATGCGCAATGACGCACTGCGATGCACTGCAGATATGTACTGAGACGTGCTGTTGATGCTCCGTGCTGCAGATGCGCTATGAAGCACTGCGATGCTTGGCGATGCGCAATGACGCACTGCTGTGCACTGACGCTGATGCATGTATGTGCTGAGCCGATATGTGCAGAAACGTGCTGCAGATGCTGTGTGACGCACTTTCACGCATTGTGGAGCACTGCAGCTGCTGTGTGATGGACTGCCACCCACTGTCACGCATTGTGGAGCATTGCAGATGCTGTGTGACGCACTTTCACGCATTGTGGAGCACTGCAGCTGCTGTGTGATGCATTGCCATTCACTGCCACGCATTGTGGAGCACTGCAGCTGCTCTGTGACGCACTGTGATGCACCATCACGCATTGCAGAGCATTGCAGACGCGCCGTGAGGCGCGCCAGCCTCAAATGCTGTCCAGCAAGCCCATGCTGTGCTTGCAGCGTTATGCACAAGGGAAATCGGTCTCTTGTCTTAGCCTTCGTCACAGCACAGGCAGACAAAGGTCTTCATGCAGCTGCGGAGTGGCAGATGCAGCCTTACCAAGTCCATACTAAGCAAACCCTCATGCAGCCGTGTGGTGGCAGATGCAGCCTCATTGCGTTCTCATTGAGCAAAGCCTGCACGCACCTTTGCTTGCGCATGATGTTGTTGGTCACAGTCCTGTCCAGATCGGCATCCATGTCATCGCCATACTTTGTGCGCTTCACCTGGAAGCAAATTTTTGGCAATGATCTGTTGATAAGTGCAGTCCTGTCCAGATTGGCATTCATGTTATCACCATACTTTGTACACTTCACTCGCAAACAAGTCAAAATTGGCAATGATCATGTGCTGTATGAGCACATCAAAAGGAAGCGCTGTTCATGCGTGCATGCATGTGGGGATAAGTATGCATAAGTAAACTGCGATCAATATTGTGATCAAGGCTCTGATCATGCAAGAAGACTGTGATGAAGACTGTGATCACACAATAAGGCTATGATCAATCATCATGCAAGAAGACTGCGTTCTAAATTGTGACAACATTTGATTTTGAAGGATAGCAAATGTGCTCACAGACACGTGCTAATTTTAACAACTTACTGGACGATTAAGAAAGACAATGTTTAGGGGTAAACCTTGCCTGTTGAGTTCCGAGCGCAGAAGTATTCTCTACATGTATCGTACATTGTACAAGAGTTGCCTAGAAAGTTGCTTTGTATGCTCAAGAAAGTTTTGAACAATTTCACTGATGGCTCAGCTGCATGTGAGGGTGATAACAGCAAAGCAACAAGCATGTAAGCTTTTCAGGTTAAATCAAATGAATGTGTTGCTTATGCATCGAATACCAGGAAATTGAGGTCAACGGTATCATCAATTGCTGTAAACCAACTCTCCAGCTTGATACAGGGCACACACACACACACACACACACACTCACAGACACATACACACAGACACATGACCACCACCACTCACCAGCGTATCAAGATCAACAGCATCGTCATCAGCAAAGTAGCGTGTCTTTTGACCGCTCTCATCATACCTGCCAATAAAAGCCAAAAAGGCATGTGAGATCCAATTGTACTACCAAACAAGCATTGTCCAAGATCAAAGGAATGTTTCAGAGGTCTTGGGATGGACAAGTGTTGTGTAACATGATGCTGCAATGCCGCAATGATGGTCACTGCACAGCAATGATGATCTGCAATGATGGTCACTGCACAGCAATGATGATCTGCAATGATGGTCTATGCACAGCGATGATGGTCTGCAATGATGGTCAATTGAAAGCAATGGGGGTCTGCAATGATGGTCACTGCACAGAAATGTGGCATGATGCCGTAAGCTTTCCTCTTTGTTGAGTGTGCTCACTGAGGTTCGAAAAACCCAGAGGTCCACAAGGGGCACACTCAAGCAGGCAAGGCAAAGCTGGGAAGGCAGAAAAGGCCCTCACGTGCCTTTACCACTAGTTGCCTTCTTGTAGGATCACACGGCTGCACACACTACTCGCGTGCCTTTACTGGTTGCCCTTTTGTAGGATCACACGGGTGCACGCACTTTGTAAAGCGGTAGTCATATCTAGGTGCCCTCAATTGCCCTTGAACACAGGCAAATGAGAAGGGCTAGTTGACCTCCTTACACATTAGCCATGGATTTATTGCAGGGAGGACGTGAAATGTATGAGTATCGAAATGTGCACACGTACAAACAAATGTGTGTCTATGTATCTACATATCTCCATACACACATAAATATATATACATTCTGCATACACATTTCCTGTACGCACATTATACAGACATACAGTGGCGATGATAATCTATTAATCATTGGGGTCGCTTGCAATGTGGAGTGACTTTAAACTTTTCATCAAGGCTTCATAACAGGTATGGATTCATGGTAGGCACTCCAACAGGCCCAAAAATGCAGCCCCATGCTGCTGAAGGGTAGAGAACTCATTTTGACATGGGCTGGACATGGGGCGAGCAGTGCGACGTGCAGAGCCGCCCAGCATGAGAGTGGCAGATGAGACAGTAGCTGGAAGCCAGGGGGAAGCAGTGCAGGCAGGGGATACGAATTAGAGGAGGCAGGGAATACAAACCAGAGGATGCAGGGGATGCAAACTAGAAGAGGTAGGGGATGCAAATTAGAGGAGGCAGGGGATGCAAACCAGAGGAGGCATCCAGAAGCACTCTTAAGGAGCTTATGAGCCCCACAGCCACAGCTTCCAGCCAAGAAGGGAGGGGGGGCAGGGTCAGGGGTGGGGGCTCAGGCATAAGGGAGCGAGCTGCTACACAAATTTGGCTTTGAAGCTACGGGGGCAGGAGGCATGGGCGGGCAAGAGCGAGTGAGCCAATGGAGGTGCCTGAGGACACCACAGATGAAGCGATGGTGGGAGGATAAGTGGAAACAAAGAGCCAGTGCAAGAGATGCAAAGACGCAGGATTCCATAACATTTGACTTTTCTTTGCAGACCTCACAAAGCCATAATGTTTGTTTATGAATAACTGAACAACCTCGTAATAAATCAATGTCTTAAACCATTATTAATGCTACAGTACACATACATGTGTTGGAAATACCCTGCAAAGCCACATTCATTGACTTGTGTATCAGCACTTGTGATGAGGAATCTACCGTAGCGTCACTAATGTATTACGACACTGACATATTACAAGGTGCCAAAATAATTTCATTAATTAATTTGCGAGTAATAAGGGTTTACGAGGACCCCAGAAACAACTCCAATTTTGCGAAATACTGCGTTTTCGCGTCTCTCTTGCACTGGCTCACTGTTTCTAATCACCCTCTCCTTTCATCGTTTCATCTGTGGTGTCCTCAGACACCTCCATTGGTTCACTCAGCCCTCCTATCCACGCCCCCTGCCCCAGCCCTCCTGGCTTTGTGTAGCAGCCGCGGCAAGCTCCCTTGTGTGCCCTTGTGTGACCACGAGCTGTGGCTGTGGGGTTCATCAACTTTTCCTGGGGTCAATCAACTGGTTTGCCCTGCTTCCCCCATGCAAGCATGCTTCTAATTGCCTCCTCCTGCTAGCTGAGCAGCTCCAAATCCTTCAGCTTCAGTACAGCCCATGTCAGTTAGGAATCCCCGCCCCTTAGGAGCATGGGCTGCATTGTGGGGCCCAATGGATGGCTGAACATAAACCTGGACCCTTTACGAGGCCTTGAAAAAAGTAATTTCTAGAGACACTTCATATTGCGAACGATCCCAATACTTATTTAATTAAATCGCAAATCTCCAGTGTTGCTACGGTAATAAGACAATAATTATGCATTGCTACTTACCGTTGGGTGCGCTTAGGTGGCCGCTGTCCCGGGGGTAATGCTGCTGCAGTGGATACATTGGCCTCACGCCCAAAAGCGCCACGGACAGCCTTACCCTGCAGGAGGATGATTGACAGTTCAAGTCACATTGTTCAACGCACAATGTCACCATGCCTTGCACAATCAATCAGCACAATTGGATACGTGCAGGTACACAAGCATGGCATCTGAACGCACCACAGACAGCCCTGCCCTGCAGTAGAAGAATGTTCAGCACGGCAAATCACCCTGCTGAATCCATCAATCAACACTACATGCCACCTTGCACAACCCATCATTCAGCATTGCATGTCATCAATTAGTATTTCATGTGATCTTGCACAATCTATTTAAAACACGTTGCATGCCATTGATTGATATTGCGTGTCACCTTGCACAATTCATCATTCAGCATTGGATGTCATCATTAGTATTCCATGTGATCTTGCACAATCCATAATTTGACATGGCAGATTACCCTGGACAATCCCTCAGCTTCACCAGGTCATTCAGAGCTGCACTCCGTCTGGGCATCCACCAAGAGCAGCAACCTCCCAACTCCTCAACGCAGTTCTATCAGCATCAAAGAAGGAAATAGTTGAGCATTCGGCGTCCCCACCATTTTGCAGGGGAAATGTGAAACCCATGGCGCATTTACTTGAAATCAGGCAAGCCACCTCGCTGAGGTCCTAGCTAGCTTGCTAGTTAGGGGACCTCTCCTTAAAGCACGCAGCTTGGCCTGGCTTGCGTAGTCTTTTCTTTTCTTCTACACATGGCGCATTTACTTGAAATCAGCCAATCCTTATCGTTTGTGATCCACCTGAGCATCCACCATGGGCAGCATCCTCCTCATTCTGGTGCACTAATAAACAAGCACTAAAGAAGAGACTGTGGGGCCATCATTTGTACCCCACCTGAGCATCCACCATGGGCAGCATGACTACCTCCTTGCGCTTGCGCGTTGCTCCATCGCCCTCCTCTCCTCTGCCATCACCCCCTTCTTCCCTGCCCCTGCTGCCTCGTCTATCCCCCTCGCTCCTAGCGCTCCTGGGTTGAGGCGCAGGAGCCTGAGATGGGGTGGGCACTGGTAGACCCTGAAAGTGAGCAGGGAGGCCAAGTACACTGAGGCGCATATTACATGATTGCTTTGTCTTTCCCCCTCGCTCCTAGCGCTCCTGGGTTGAGGCACAGGAGCCTGAGATGGGGTGGGCACTGGTAGACCCTGAAAGTGAGCAGGGAGGCTAAGTACAATGAGGCGCATATTACATGATTGCCTTGTCTTTCCCCCTCGCTCCTAGCGCTCCTGGGTTGAGGCACAGGAGCCTGAGCTGAAGCGGGCACTGGCAGCCCCTGAAATTGAGCAGGGAAGCCAAGCAAAGTGAGGCACACAATGTATGAGTCCCTTCCAAGCGAGGGGATTTGCACACAGCATTGCAATTGTAGGGGCAGCGACAGACCCTTAGGAATGTGGGCAGCACAGAAACATATTGACAAACCTGAAAAAGCATGATTCACTTTCAAGCACGCAAACAGCAGCCCTGCTGCTGGCTTGTTTTTCTTCAGCCCCTTTCAGGCATTCCTTTTTTGCTTCAGCTAAGCTGCCCTCGTACGCAGGTAAGCAATATAACACTTTCCCTTCCTTACCTTTCCTAAGGCATGCGTGTCCTTGGCAGAAAACACAAATCAAAACAAGCAGATGCTACAACTCACTTTCAAGCGTGCGCGCAGCAACTCTGCGGCCGACTTGTTCCCCTCTGGTACGGCAGGTGCGGAAGGAGCGCCTCCCCCAGCACCACCCTCGTCCTCATCAGAATAGGCAGCTGGACTCCCTCTTGGACCAGCGCGGCCACCGCTGCCCAGCCGAGCATGCAGCGCATCTGCAGCCGTCTTGTTGCCTGCACGATACGTATTGTGCCCATGGTCGGTGACACAGGGTGACGCAGGGTTTGACTGCCCAGCCGAGCATGCAGCGCATCTGCAGCTGCCGTGTTGCCTGCACCATACGTATTGTGCCCATGGTCGGTGACACAGGATGATGCAGGGTTTGGCTGTTGTGTTTCTTGGCCACTTTCTGCCCAGCCCTGCAAGCAGTGCATCTGCAGCCACCTTATTGCCTGCACAATACATATTTTGCCCATGGTCGGTAACACAGGGTGACGCAGGGTTTGACTGCCCAGCCGAGCATGCAGCGCATCTGCAGCCGCCGTGTTGCCTGCACAATATGTGTGCCCATGGTCGGTGGCACAGGGTGACGTAGGGTTTGGCTGTGGTGTTTCCTTGGCCACTTTCTTCCCAGCTGAGCATGCAGCGCATCTGCAGCCGCCTTGTTGCCTGCACAATACGTATCATGCCCATGGTTGGTGACACAGGGTGACGCAGGGTGATGCACTGTTGCGTTTGCTTGGCTACTTTCTGCCCAACCGAGCATGCAGCGCATCTGCAGCCCCCCTTTTGCCTGACCAATGTACACCCTCTTTACCACACTGTGACTGCTTTGTGCCGGCACGCTGCACGCCCTTTTTGCTTGCACACGGCGTGCGCTTCGTGCCTGCACGCTGTGCGCCCTTTTTTCACACACACATTGTGTGCCCTTGTTAGAAACAACAGGCTGATGCACAACTGCCAAAAGACAATGCAGCAGAGAGCTGCAGATGATCAAGGAAAACACAGATGCCAAGAGATTGTGATTTTGAAGAGAGATGAATGATTTTGAAGAGAGATGAATGATGTGTGCTAACTTTGCAGTTTCCTATGATGAGGTGCATGTGAAAAAAATAGTAGCAAACTACTGTGTGTGTGTGTGTGCACAACAGGGATTTGCTGCAAGTAGGAAATCTAACATGTTGAATGCAAAACAAGCATGAATGAGGTAACCCGAAAATGTAATCGAGTGCACCAGATGTATAAAGTCGATATGCATTTTTAAATGAAAATGTGCTACCCTCAAAACGCGAGGGCCTGGTCTTAACAGCAGGACATTTGCAAACAAAACATCAGCCCTCAAGTCACGCTGTGAGGAACAAATAAAACATCAAAGGCAAGATACGCACACACAAAGACATGCAAACCCATTCTGGGATGAAAGCCACCCAAAGCAAAAGCAGGCGATCATGCGTTGTAGGTCTGAGCTGTGGTGCCTCCCAGCAATGACCATGGCTTGTTCTTACACAACGTTCAGGACCGAAATGCAGGGTATAGTCACAGCATCACAGTCAAGGTCATCAAAGTTACATAGGGTACAGTCACAGCATCACAGTCAAGGTCATCAAAGTTAAGGTCATGTTCAGGCGAGGTCTAGGCATCACAGTCAAGGCACAGTCACAGCACCACACTGACAGTCATTTTGAGGTAAAACAGTCCTTAACAGTGTTCAGAACAAAACGCTGGGGACAAGAATGCAAGGTACAGCCACAGCACCACACCAACAGTCCACAGTGTTCAGAACAAGAGGGCAAGGCCGTGCTCACAACAGTTGATTGCAGTGTCCAGGTCAATGATGTAGTGTCCACTGCTGCAGTGCAGAGCAGTGAGGTGTTCTGAGCAATAAAGCAAGTTACAGCGCCACAGCAATATCAACTATCACACTTGTGCTTTCAAGTACATCCGTGCCTTGCTAGTGCTTAGCCTGCACCTTGCAAATAGGGTTGAATCAATGCTCAAATCAATGGTCAATGCAAATGCTCTAACAAGCTCTTCTGCACCTTGATCCTGATCCGCCTGCTCCTCAGACCCGCTGCTCACTTCTGCCTCGGCCATCTCCACATCCGCACCCTACGCACACAGTGGTGGTTGCCATGGCATCTTTTTCCCTTTTGAATTCTGATGCCAAATTTGCCTAATTTGCCTCGGCCATCTCCACATCCCCACCCTGCGCACACATTCTGCTACTTCCATATTCACACCCTGCGCACACATTCTGCTATTTCCATATTCACACCCTGCGCACACACTGGTGGCTGCCACCAATTCCCATTTACAATGCTTGCCATCTCCATATCCCAACCCTGCGCAGACAATGATGGTCGCCACTAAGGTGACAGTGCTTCCGGACAGACGGTTGCTGCAAGCCTGCACCCCTGCCCGGCGTACCGGGGCCTGCCGTACCAAAACCAGGGCCTGCAACACCAAAACCAGGGCCTGCCACACCAAACCAGGGCCTGCCGCACCAAAACCCCAGCTTTTGTGTCCACCATCGACTTGGGAATATGCTGCTCATTTCATGACAACGGCCCCTGCATAAAGCCGACAGCAGTTTCGGACAGACAGCTGCATGCCTGCACCCCTGCTGTATCAAACGCCCCACTTTTGTGCTCGTCATTTCACATGGGCAGACTGCTCATTTCATGATGATGGAGAAAGACATGACCAGCATTCACCCTGCAAATGGACATGCTGAAAAAGCAGGTCAGAGCCCCACTTTTGTGCTCATCATTGCACATGGGCAAGCAGCACATTTCATGACAGTGAAGAAAGACGTGACCAACATTCAAACTGCAAATGGGCATGCTGGAAATGCAGGTCGGAGGCCCCACTTTTGTGCTTGTCATTCCACATGGGCAAGCTGCAAATTTCATGGCAATGGAAGGAAAACGTGACCAGCATTCACCCTTGCTAGCCTGCTGGTTAGGGAACCTTTTCTTAATGCACGCGGCCTTTTGGCTGGCGTAGCCTTTTGTTTCTTCCCAGCATTCACCCTGCAAATGGGCGCGCTGACAATGCAAGTCCTGGAGCTGAAGACACGCAGGGATTTTGAACCTTTCCAGATCAACACATGCTCGCATCAGCAGAAATACTGCACCCAAAATGTATAGATTCAGAACACACTAAAACCCAATCACTCAAACACAGACATATCCTCATCACAGACACATCCTCATCGCCATCCAGACCCCAATACGTAGCAAAATGCATGCATCATGCATCCACACCCACTCACTCTAACGCTAACACTCAAGACCAACATCCAGACCCCAACATGCAGTGATATTACTCACCTGAGCCTCCCGCCACATGAGGCCCCATATTTTCACCTGCGCCTGCTGCTGCACAAGTGCCCACATTCTCAACCCTTTTGAGGCCCCTCGTTTTCACCCTCACCTGCACCTGCTGACGCATGAGGCCCCATCTTTTCACCTGCACCTGCTGCTGCACAAGTGCCCACATCCTCACCCTTCTTGAGGCCCCTCAGTTTCACCCTCACCTGCGCCTGCTGACGCATGAGGCCCTGCTGCTTGCGCACGCGTTCCATGAACGACCCGTCGTCCTGGAAACTGTTGAACTCGCCCGCAATGCCCTGCAGGGCCTCCTTTTGCTCAGCAGTCATTCGCGGGCCCCCCCTCTCCCTCCCTCTCATACCCCCACCCACACTTCCACCGCCAAAATCGCGGCCCCACCTCCTCTCGTTCCCATCCCTGTCCCTATCCCTGTCCCCCCTCCTTCCGTCTTCTGCTGCCCTGATGTCCCTATCTCTGTCCCTCCCTCTGCTCCAATCACTGCCATCCCGCTCACGCGCAACCCGCTCAGAATCTCGCAACCTTTCCCGGTCACCACTACGTTCCCTCTCTCGCTCTTCCCGGTCACCGCCATGCTCCCGGTCCCTGTCTTCCCGACCTCTCTCTTCCCGGCCCCTGCTACTCCTGTCGCGGCCACCATCACCGCCTGGCTCAGATCGCCTGCGCCAGCTGAGGGACTCACTGGTGGAGGGCAGCCGCATCTTGGGCTGCTCCACCTGCAGATTCACACGCATGGTGGTGTCAAGCAATCAGAACAAGGCTCCGCATCACTGCCTGGCGCAGATCACCTGCCACCAGGCCTGAGAGTTGCTTGTGAGTGGAAGGCAGCTGCATCTTGGTCTGCTCTTCCTGCAGGGTGACATCGAAGAGAACAAATTTTCCCAGAAACTG
Source organism: Dunaliella primolecta (assembly GCA_914767535.2). NCBI lineage: Eukaryota > Viridiplantae > Chlorophyta > Chlorophyceae > Chlamydomonadales > Dunaliellaceae > Dunaliella > Dunaliella primolecta. Next base: position 2,140,891 of record OU611763.1, on the reverse strand, counting down.
CTCAGCAACACGCCAGCAGAGGGCAGCCGCAGCCTTGGCTGCTCACTGGCAAAACAGTGGCTTCCTCTGTTTTAACAAACTCATCAACGTCCACAGCAAGTTCTGCTACATAGACCCTATACAACAAGCAAGCATGGGGTTGCAAGCCCTGCCAAATTCAAAGTTCAAAAGCAGATGAGGCAGCAACCCGTCTTGGCAGCATCCTCACTCTGCAGGGCCTACAAAACACTGGCAAAACATTGGCAGCATTTACACTCTGCAGGGCCTACAAAACATTGGCAGCATCCTCACTCTGCAGGGCCTACAAAACATTGGCAGCATTCTCACTCTGCAGGGCCTACAAAATATCGGCAAAACATTGGCAGCATTCTCACTCTGCAGGGCCTACAAAACATTGGCGCCACACCCATCCCACCTCATACACCACATCTTATTTGAGAAGATAGCGTCCAGGTAGCTGCAGCTACGATCTTGCTGCACCGTGCTGATGCTGCTACCCACCACCACCACAGCAATCACTCCTCCCCTCCTTTCCTGTGACGCAGAAGGAGTGCGGGCTACCATCATCATCATCAGCAGCAGCAGCAGCAGCAGCAGCAGCAGCAGCAGCAGTTCTAATGCTGCTGCCTACAACCAAACCCCTCTCACTTCTCACTTTCACTTGCGCAATGCAAGAGGAGCGCGGGCCAGCAGCAGCAGCAGCAGCAGCTGAGCCACATTGCCTTGGGCCTGCCTCCCTTGCCCTCCTTGCCCTCTGCATCCCCATCAGCTGCTGTCTTACCCTCATTTCTGCGAAGTATTAGGGGAGTGTGGGCTGGCAGTAGCAGCTGAGCCACAATGCCCAGGGCCTACCTTGCCATCCCCATCCCTGCCCTCTTCTGCACCCCCATCAGCAGCTAGGCCACGTCTTACCTTCATTTCTGCGATGTAGGAGGAGCGTGGGCCGGCAGCAGCGGCAGCTGCCTTGCCATCCCTTTCCTTGCCCTCCTCTGCATCCCCATCAGCAGCTGCAGGGCCACCACCATAGGGTGTGATCTTGCCACCCATCGCACGCACGCGGTCCTTTGCATGATGGATGTGTGCCTTGGCTGCAGATACAGAAGGATAGAGATGCAAGCTGTTGTCGTGCATAATAGGGCATGATCTAGCCACACATTGCACGCGCGAAAGGCCCTTTAAAGCCAAGATATGTGCGCCTTGGCTGCAGATACAGAAGGACAGAGATGCAAGGTGTTGTCGTGCACAACAGGGCATGATCTAGCCACGCATTGCGCGCACGCAGGGCCCTTTGCAGGCTGGATATGTGCGCCTTTGCTGCAAATATAGAAGGACGGAGATGTAAGGTCTTATAGTGCACAACAGGGTGTGATCTAGCCGCCTATCATGCGCGCCGGGTCCTTTACATGGTGGATGTGCGCCTTGCCTGCAGATAGAGGAGGACGGAGATGTAAGGTCTTATAGTGCACAACAGGGCGTGATCTAGCCGCGCATCGTGCACGCCGGTTCCTTTACATGCGTGATCTAGCTGCGCATCATGAACGCCGCCTTGGCTACAAACTAGGACAGAGGTGCTAGGGATCAAACAAGCAAGTGGATCACGTGTCATTGTGCGCAATAGGGTGGTTCTGCCATCCATCGTACGCCTTGGCTGCAAATAGAGAATGTGGATGATGCCAGGTGATTGGCTGCAAATAGAGATGCAGAAACAGATAGATAGATAGATAGATAGATAGATAGATAGATAGATAGATAGATAGATAGATAGATAGATAGATAGATAGATAGGTAGATAGATGCAGAAATAGAGATGCAGGTGATTGGCTGCAAATAGAGAATGTGGATGATGCCAGGTGGATCTTGGAACGCCATTGGTTCTGATGTCCTCAATTACAACAGGGTGTGATCTCACTCCCCAATGCATGCACCCCAATGTATGCACACAATCAAGCTGCGAATAGGTTTCCGATGGAACTACAAGCCACAGACAGCAGCCCCACCTTTGGCTGCCGTTCCACTGGCGAGCGTGTTGGACAGCTCTCCTAGAGAGCCCCAGCGCTCTGCTACTACGTCTTGCAGGCTCTGGCCTGACTCTTTGGCCTGCTCTTTGGAGCGCTGCAGAGCCTGCAAAGGAAACATTTGTGTGCCGCCATAAGCTTGTGAGCAACCGCACACTTTGCACCTGCTACTACGTCTTGCAGCCTCTGGCCCGACTCTTTGGCCAGCTCTTTGGGACATGCAGAGCCTGCAAAGGAAATGATTGTGTGCCCCCCAAAAATGGTTAACATGGTGAAGAAATACACAATAATAATGATTAAACTTATTAAAAAGTCTAATTCGATTAAAGAATACCAGAACATCTTTTCTATACATAAAATACATCTTTTCTGTAAACTTAGATACAAACACCTTTTTTTCATATCAATCTCTATCAAATTTGGAGTCTCGTGGTTTTCCATTATTGTCATCTCAATTTGTATTGTTTTTGAATTTTTATTTAACCCAACGAAATTTAAAAAATTCCGTAAAAACAATCATCCAAAAATTAGAAAGCAGACGTCGATATTCCAAAAGGGTGGTGAATCTTTTTTAACCTGTATGAACTGGGAGACTTGTCTGTTTTTAATTCGAGCTTTAGACAGTCTTTATCAACTTTAAAGGTGGGTTCGGGGCAGGGCTGTAATATGAATTGCATAACACAAAGTCTTCAGGCTGATTTCATACCAAGATTAGTTAAAAGTCCATGTTTTTGTTTCCAAAATATTTATAAATTTAGAAACCCTATTTTAACTTTTGAAAACCTTCAACGAGACTTTTTTGGAGTTTCAAAATTATATCCAAAACGTTTTAAAGCAATAGGAAGAAAAATAAATCATTCTCAAATTCGAAACTACTATCCAATCAATTGCTAGTTGAACGCGTCTGCGTTGCCTTTGTGTCACTTTTTCTCCAAAGCAGGACTGCTCTTGGTGCAAGCTGGAAACTGCTGTGATTGTTGCAAGTATGGAGTCATAGGTATTGCGCACCCTGCTGTGACCAACGGAATTTTGGATTCATAGGCGCTATGCATCCTGCTGCAACCAATAAAATCTCGGAGTCAGAGGCATTGCGCACCCTGCTGTGATCTCTGGAACCTTGGAGTCAGAGGGTCAGAGGCATTGCAAACCCTGCTGCGACCTATGGAACCTTATGGAGTCATAGGTATCGTACACCCTGCTCTGATCACAGTAATTTGGAGTTGGAGGTAGTGTGCACTTGCGTGACATGTGTAAGTCCAGAGGCAGAGGTACAATGCATAGGGTTGGGTAGCACCCCTGCGCAGCCTCTCAGAGAGAGGCTCGGCAAACACTTCTTTCCAGCAACCAAAGACCCTCTGTGCCAGAGAGGGTTACTGTCACCAAATAAACCAACACTTCCCCCAAAAACCCCCAAACATCACAGAAATGCATAGACAGTGTTCACAGTCTAAAAACAGAATAAATGCTGAAAGAAGTCGTTTGGGGAGATACTGAGGAGTGCTAATCTAGTGACAGCTGCATTGCTGCTCGGCAAATTCAAGGGTTAAGGTGATGGCTGATGCTTTGATTAATGCCAAGGATAAAGCAGCAGAAGGAGCATTGACCCCAGTAGGTTCTGGCGATGTGGAGGAGCTTCTTGAGAGCTTCCCAACTTTGGCTGAAGTTGTTGTACATGCACTCCACAGCCTGTGCTTGCAAATACAACTGGTCAGGCAGGGGTCTCTTGCACACCAAGTACTGCTTACAAATAGCAATGGAGCGGACCAGAAACTGAACCAAGAAGTGACACAGGATGATTTCGAGGCCACCCACAAGCTGCTCAAAGATGATATCTCGTTGGCTTTGAAAGACAAAGGATGAATAAATTGAGGAGCGACCGTCAAATTGGGAGGGTCAGTGGGAACGGGCGGACAGCACACACCGATTAATCCATGATTTATTATGGAAAAGCTGTCCATACAAGTTTGAAGTGGAATGGATGCTTGTGTGAAAAGCAAAATCTAAATCATAACAAATCACGGAGGTCCTATCCATATGGAGGGAGAGGCCCTCCAGAGGTTCTGAGAGCCTCTTTCCAGAATGACAGACCCTCTTCGCCCATGCTTACGCCCTGCTGCAATTTTTCTAAATTTGGAGTAAGAGGTGATATGGGCCCTGCTGTGGACTATTTCTTTTGGCAGACAGAAATAAACCATTTGCCCTCCTGTGATCAGCTTGAACTATACTTGACGGATAAGTCCAGTCCCCAATCAGCACATGACCAGCTTCCAGGCACACATCTGTACGCAAGTGCTCACACACCTTCATTCGCCAGCTCAGGCCTCCGTCCCCGACCATAGGCGGCCTTCCTCTCTGTGCAGCTGCACCCTGCCCTGCTCCTGGTGCTGCCGCTGACCCTACCCCTTGGTCTGCCGGCTTCATGATACGCAACCCATACACAGGCTCCTCCTCCTACGTGTGCCAATCAAACATGCAATGATAAGGTTTTGGAGCACAAGATTTTTGTTCTGACGGCTTCATAATGCACAACCCATGCACAGGCTCTTCCTCCTACGTGTGCCAACCAAACATGCAATGATGAGATTTTAGAGCACAAGAGTTTTGGTCTGTCCGCTTCATGTTGCGCAACGCAGACACAGGCTCCTCCTCCTGCGTGTGCCAACCAAACATGCAATGATAAGGATTTGAAGCACAAGACTTTTGGTCTGTCCGCTTCATGATGCGCAACCCGTACACAGGCTCCTCTCCTCCTGTATGTGCCAACAGACAAAATAGATTGGCATGCACAAAGAACAGAAGATGAGGTTTTGGAGCGCAAGTTCTTTGGCTCCATTTTGACATCAAAGTTGAAATAGACACTGCTGTAGAGAGATGGACTCATCACATACCCCAATAATTATTCTGTTTAATCAAACGCCAACTAAGCATACTCAAAGAAACACTTCAGCTGCTCGCGCCTGGTAGCGTTCTGTAACCTTTAGGAGGACATTGCAGAGGGTGCCATTGCGGAGGTTGGGCTGCTGCGGGGGTTGCCTTTGGAGAGGGCGCTCCTGACCACTCACCATCTATACCTGGCTGCCTGGGAGCGCAGATTTTTACAGCTTTCTTCAAATAAAATTGTGTTTTGCGCGCAATCACCGCACAGGGCCCAAAACAGTATCCTTGTGTGGTAGTTCAGTTCCTTACAATTTTCATCCAACGAGTGCGCAACCATTGCGCAGGGCCAACAAAAAAATTTTTGTGCAGATTACAGTTTCCCTATTGATGCACCCTTTGAATAGAACCAAATACACTTTTGTCCTCTGCAGCAGGCGGACAGGCGATGAAAAAGACGGTGCAGCAAAATGCACAGGGCATTCACTGGCTCCTTGTTCACCTGCTTCAACCATCACACAGTCCAGTCATGCAAGTGCACAGACAGGGCTGGCAAAGCCTCAGCATGGGCAAACTTCTGGTACCTCCCAAGCCCATGGGTCCTACGACTGACACCCAGTGGATAGGTGCCACCTCCTCAGCCCCGTTGCCTGGATTGCATGGTGTTTGCCAGTGATGACTGGTTCCTACAGGTCCTATGGCAGGCACTCCCAAGCTTGGTGCCATCTCGTCAGTCCGGGGCTTGGATAGTAATCAATTACTAGTGGGAGGGGTTTCTAAGCCATCATGTACATCTTTTTGAAGCAAAACGAGCTTTCTGTCAAACATTTTAGTGCATACATTCTGTACTCAAGGGTGCTCTAGAGCTCTTTAAAGAATCAAAAACTGTTGCAACAAAAAAAGGAAACAGTCTGGCAATGATTAGGTTTCCAGCCTTTTGCAGCAAGATAAGCTCAAATGTTGCAGTTAAATAGTAGACTTGACTTGGGGTGGCTCTGGTCATCCTTTGAAGTGACACAATAATGATAAGGACCTCAAACCAGACAAATTAACCATGCCCTTTCTGGAAACACGGTTCCTAATGTTATAACAAAGGGTGGGCACGTCTGAATCCAAAAATAAATGAAGAAAGCGCAAATTTCTGCGGTGAGGGCATGCTTGCTCCTAGCAAATTAGAGCACCAGTGGGAAATGTGCTGGTTCCTCCTCCTGTGCTTGCATGGCCACCGAAGTCACTTACATTGTGCTTGCACACATCCAGCTGGCCCATCCTTTTCCGCTTCTTGTCAGCCCTCGCAGCTCTTGCCTCTGCATCCTCCCTTTTTCCAAAGTCATTCATGCTCGCACAGCTATTCAATCATGCTGGCACACATCCAGCACACCCACCTTCTTGCGCTTCTCCTCCTCAGCCGCCGCCGCTGCTGCCTTTGCCTCCGCATCCTCCCTTTTGCCTGCCAGCAATGAGCTAGCCATGGGCTTCGTCATCCAC
>OU611763.1:2012014-2129514 GCA_914767535.2 Dunaliella primolecta | reverse complement strand
TATGCATGTGTGTGTGCTCTGTGTTAGGGACTGCGCGTGTGGCGCTGCAGTAGGCGTTGGCCTTGAATATGAAAAACACAGCAGTGCTGCAGGTGTGTGTTGTGTGTGTGTCGTGCATTCTTCTGTTTAGAGGACTGTGTGTTAGACCTGCTGCAGCAGTGCAGTCCCTGTGATGCGCATTGGCGATTGGCCGAGCATACACTTGCTTTTTTTTGCGGCAACATTCTTGTGTGCATTTGGAATGGGACTGTGCTGCAGTAACCTGAACGTGGGTGTAGGCGGATGCTTGTGTGGCTGGGCATGTGGGTGGCAGGGGATGTGTTTGGGTGGCTGGGCATGAGTGTGATTGGGGGGAGTGCTCTTGTGGCTGGGTATGAACGTGGGTGTGGGTGAGCACTCGTGTAGCAGGGCATGCGTGCTTGCTATGGATTGGTTCGGGGGTTGCTGGGCATGGATTTGGGTTTTGGCGAGTGCCTTGGTTTCTGGGCGTGGGTTTGGGTTTTGATGGGTGCTTGGGTTGGGGCGGCCAGGCTTGGGTGGCGGCTGTGTGCTTCTGATAAGTAAGATGATGCACAGGGCGCTTGCTGTAAACACTGAGAGGTAGTTGGGGGCTGCCCAAATTCATCATAAAAACTGCTGGACTCCATGCATGCCATTTTGACACGTGCTTCTCTTGCAGGCCATGGGCGAGCTAGAAGTTGATGCAGGCAACGCAGCCAGCGCACGGACTCTACTGGAAAAAGTCATTCGCTTGGACCCCGCTATGCCCCATGCATATGCCTCGCTTGCGCGGTTGGAGGCTGGGGCTGGAAACTACGCACGCGCTCGCAAAGTGTTTGGCCAGGGCGCGGAGGCAACCAATGGCAACCCCCCACTGCTGCATGTGTGTATCGCGGCTTTCACAATTGGGGGCTGTGTGCGTGTGTATGTGTGTGTATGGGGAGGCGGGGGGGGCCAGGGTGCAGGGGCCACTTATGGCAGAGCTCTAAATGGCGCACGCAAGTTTGTGTATTACATCAGCTCTGTGACATCTTGTGTGCCCAGAGGAGGTACCTGCATTTTTAAGGAGGTGAAAGGCAAACAAAGGGTTGCAAAGCTGTACCTGCCTATGAGGGCTGCTGCATTTCTATGGTGCACAGGCGATCGCCAGCATCATCTATGCATTGTGGTGGTGCTGCTGCTGCATTGCTGCTGCTGCTGCTGACCATCAATTTTTCAGTGCGCACAGAAGCGGGGCATTGTTCAGAGACGTTGGGCTAGCCCAGGGATGCATGCTTGCAATCTCACTCTTCTTGGCTTGCCCCATGGGGGCTCATTCAAGCAGCTTACGGCCAAGCATTGTCTCTTGGGCACATGGGTGCATTTCCGGGATTTACTAAAGGAGGTGCATGCTGCAAGCCGCCACAAACATCTGCTCAAACTGTAACCACACTGAAGTGTGCACACTTTTGGAGGTCTGCTGCACTGTGTCCACAGTGAAGTGTGCCCACCACAAGTTGCAACCACCACAAATTGTAACCACACTGTGCCCACTTTTGGAGGTCTGCTGCACTGTGTCCACAGTGAAGCGTGCCCACCACAAATTGTAACCACACTGTGCCCACTTTTGGAAGTCTGCTGCACTGTGTCCACAGTGAAGTGTGCCCACCACAAATTGTAACCACACTGTGCCCACTTTTGGAGGTCTGCTGCACTGTGTCCACAGTGAAGCGTGCCCACCACAAATTGTAACCACACTGTGCCCACTTTTGGAGGTCTGCTGCACTGTGTCCACAGTGAAGTGTGCCCGCCACAAATTGTAACCACACTGTGCCCACTTTTGGAGGTCTGCTGCACTGTGTCCACAGTGAAGTTTGCCCACCACAAATTGTAACCACACTGTGCCCACTTTTGGAGGTCTGCTGCACTGTGTCCACAGTGAAGCGTGCCCACCACAAATTGTAACCACACTGTGCCCACTTTTGGTGGTCTGCTGCACTGTGTCCACAGTGAAGTGTGCCCACCACAAATTGTAACCACACTGTGCCCACTTTTGGAGGTCTGCTGCACTGTGTCCACAGTGAAGCGTGCCCACCACAAGTTGCAACCACCACGAATTGTAACCACACTGTGCCCACTTTTGTGTGCCCACTTTTGGAGCTCTGCTGCACTATGTCCACAGAGAAGTGTGCCCACCACAAATTGTAACCACACTGTGCCCACTTTTATGTTTCCACTTTTGGAGCTCTGCTGCACTGTGTCCACAGTGAAGCGTGCCTACTCTTGGGCATCTGCTCAATTGTGTCCACATCGGAGTGTGCTTACTAGGGCACCAGATGGAAAATCAAAGCTGCATGGCTGTGCCAAGCAGGCACAACAAGGCCACTCTGAAAGCGCCCAGGAGCTTCCAACCTTTTCTGCTGGAATGTTTCGCATGCGTGTGTGCAGGCAACGGCACAGATGAGAGTGGACTGAAGGGCTGTCGCGGAGCAGACGTAGCGAGCCCACTCCGGAAGCCCTTGAAAGCGCCTGTGTGCATGCCTCAATTGTATCTGCACTTGTGTCTCCAGGCATGGGCACAGATGGAGATAGACCTTGGGTGCCACCATCCAGACTATGGCAAGCCCGCTCTGAAAGTTCTCACGCCCCTTTACAATTGTACCTAATTGTATCTGCACTTGTGTTAGCAGGTGTGGGCACAGATGGAGGTGGACCCTGGGGGCGTGGCTGCCACCATGCAGATTATGGCAAGCCCGCTCTGAAAGTTCTCAAGCGCCTGCACAATTGTATTGAATTGTACCTGCTCTTGTGTCTGCAGGCGTGGGCACAGATGGAGATGGACCTTGGGCGCTTGGCTGCCGCAAAGCAGATCCTGGAAGCTGCCCTGCAAGTTGACCCGGGCCACATGCCCTCATACAAGGTGACCATGGAGCCCCTTTGCAGGGCTCCCTGACAGTGCTTGATCAGAGCTTTGCTTTTAGATTTGAAGGTGACCATGGAGCCCCTTTGCAGGGCTCCATGACAGTGCTTCGACCAGAGCTTTGTTTGCTTCTCAGTTTGAAGATGCTTGAGCAGCTCATTTGCTGGGGCCCTTGAAATTGCTTGATCAGAGCTGTGCTTGCCCTCGAACAAGGTGGCTACGCAGGTGCTTTGCAGGGACCCTTGATACTGCTTGATCAGAGCTGTGCTTGCCCTCGAACAAGGTGGCTACGCAGGTGCTTTGCAGGGACCCTTGATACTGCTTGATCAGAGCTGTGCTTGCCCTCAAACAAGGTGGCTACGCAGGTGCTTTGCAGGGACCCTTGATACTGCTTGATCAGAGCTGTGCTTGCCCTCAAACAAGGTGGCTACGCAGGTGCTTTGCAGGGACCCTTGATACTGCTTGATCAGAGCTGTGCTTGCCCTCAAACAAGGTGGCTACGCAGGTGCTTTGCAGGGACCCTTGATACTGCTTGATCAGAGCTGTGCTTGCCCTCAAACAAGGTGGCTACGCAGGTGCTTTGCAGGGACCCTTGATACTGCTTGATCAGAGCTGTGCTTGCCCTCGAACAAGGTGGCTACGCAGGTGCTTTGCAAGGGCCCTGGTCACTGCTTGACCAAAGCTGTGCTTGCCCTCAAACAAGGTGGCTAAGCTGGTCCTTTGCAAGGGCCCTGGTCACTGCTCGACCAAAGCTGTTAACTCCTCAAAGAAGTTGATTATGCGGTCCCTTTGCTTTTTTGGCCCCCTTGCATGGGTCAATTAGTGACTTTCCTTTGTGAACATTAACCCTGCAATGGAATGCTCAGAAGTGTGGAGCTTGCTGTTTGATTTCCAAATCCCGTTCGGTCTGACGGAGGCTCCTCCTAAGCACCCAGCAGGCACCAACCTGGTGTTGACTTTGATGAGACTCAAACCACACACATATCTTTTTGGGAACCTGCGCACTAGACATTAGAAAAGCCCTTTTCTGGTGTTTCAGGCTTGGCAACTTTGCTGTAAATTTCTGGGCAATTCAGTGTCATATCATGGGTCCCATACCCATACCCATACCCATACCCATACCCCATAAGGTGCCTTACCCCATAGGGTCCCTTATTTATGTAAGTCCATGATGCCCTTCCAAAGTCGATGTCCCACACACATGCTTTCATCCCATCTGCTTCTTGGCGGCCTGCGCAGTCGCTCGGGCTCGCGGAATGGGTCACTGGCAACTTCTCAAGGGCCCGTGACATTTGGCGAGCCGCTTGCGCACAGAGCCCCTCTGGAGTGCCCGCTTCAGCGTCGTCAGGTGAGCGTGTGCATGCAGGAGCATGTGTGCTTTGTGTCATGCTCTGGATAGGCTTGCAATGTGCTTCTAGGAACATGCTTGACGCACAGTGCATTGTGCCTTGAATGATATGCAGCGCTTGCGATGTGCTTGTAGTGCTCCTCTGCGTTTGCCCTGCTCCTCCATGCCCACCCTGTGCTCCTCCGTGCACACCTTGTGTTCCTGTACGCCTGTACAGAGCCCCTGCAACACATCTGCCATGCGTCACAGGGTGTTTTCTCTGTGCTCAAATTGAGCCCTTGCCACACTACACTTGCCTTGGGTTGGCCGATTCCGTATAAACATGCCGCATATATGTATTAATCACATGTATATGTATCAGCAAAATTGTTGGCAGGGACAACACAACAAGTGCGGCGTTTATACATGGAATTGGCCAACCCTAACCATGTCCCACCATATGCTCCTCTGTGCACGCACTGTGTTCCCCCATGCTTGCCCTCATGCACATTCTGAGCCGCTGGCATAAACTTGCCATGCCCCAACTTGTACTTCTCTGTGCTTGCACCAAGCCCCTGCCACACCACATATCTGCCATGCCTCAGGCACCCAAACAACGAGGGCAGCAAAGGTATATATTATTATATATATAATACAGCCAGCACCAGCACAAGTGCCTTCCACACCCTGTGCTGGCTCCCTCTCAAAACCTGCGCTGACCCCTCACAACCTGTGCCCATTTCCAGGCGTCCGACATAACGGGAACGGCAAGGGCGCCAGCGCGAGCATCAATGCTAACCCCTCTCAGGCGGCCCCCTCCTCCCCACCACCCTCGCCTCTGTCACCCTCGCCGCACTCCCCTCTGTTTCCTGCGCTGCCCTCCCCCCTCAACAGTGCATGCGTGCCTGTGCTGTGCACCTGGGCTTCTGCTGAGGCTCGTGCGTTTAATGTGCGGGGCGCGCGAGCGCTGCTGGCAGAGGTGGGTAATGGGGCACTGCAGTCGTGAGGATATAAAAGCGATCACGTGCTGTGCACTTGAAGCTCTGCTGGGGCTTGCACATTCAATGTGCGGGGCTCGCGAGCTGCTAGCGGAGTTGGGCAGTGGGAGATTGCAGCTGTGAGGGTATGAAAGCATTCATGTGCTGTGCGCTTGAAACTCTGCTGGGGCTAGTACATTCAATGTGCGGGACGCGCGAGCTGCTGGCAGAGTTGGGTAGTGGGACATTGCATCTGCGGGGGTATGAAAGCGTGCATGTGCTGTGCGCTTGGGCCTCTGCTGAGGCTCGTGTGTTCAATGTGCGGGGCGCGCGAGGGCTGCTGGCAGGGGTGGATTGCAGGACGCTGCAATTGAGAGGGTGTGAAATCGTGCCTGTGCTGTGCATCTGGAGCTTTGCATCCAATGTGCAGACAGAGCTAAGGAGCCTAAATGATCCTTGTCTTTTCGGCTAACAATGCCGATGAACACTGCGAGAGAGCTTGCAGGATCTCGGATCTCTTTACCCAATCGGCCAGGACGATTTTTCCACGTGATCCTTATCTCTGTGGCCAACAATGCCAATGGACACTGCAAGAGAGCTTGTGCGATTCTCAATCTCTTAATGTTTGGCCAGGATGATTTTGGGGTTTGGGGGCCAACAGGACGATTTTGAGGTTTTGGGGCCGACAGGATGATTTCGGGGTTTGGGGGCCAACAGGATGATTTTGGGGTTTGGGGCCAACAGGATGATTTTGGGGTTTTGAGGCCAACAGGATGATTTCGGGGTTTGGGGACCAACAGGATGATTTCGGGTTTTGGGGCCAACAGGATGATTTTGGGTTTAGGGGGCCAACAATGCGAGTGGGAACTCCGAGATAGGCTTCCATGATCCTTTTTACCTGTTTGGCCAGGATGATTTTTGGGCCGACAACGCCAGTGGACACCCCGAGATAGGCTTCCATGATCCTTATCTTTATGGCTAACAATGGGAGTGGACACTCCAAGATAGGCTTCCATGATCCTTTTTCTATTTCAACACCTGTCTGGCCAGGGTGATGCTGTTTTGCTTGCCTCCACCTTCAGGCAGCTGCGCTGCTTCTAAGGCGCGATCGATTGAGTTCTGTCTCTTGCCCACAAATCTCATGAGTAATGGCACCAGCCGCGCAGCAAGTCGCAGAGATCCTCAGCTGTGTGATGCTTTTGGTTTCATGCGCCTTCAGGCAGCCGCTCTACAGCCAAGGCACCCTCAGGTGCTGTCCCTAACAGCATCGCTCGAAGACCGGGCAGGTGTGTGTGGGTGTGGGTGTGGGTGTGTGGGTGTGGGTGTGGGTGGATGTGGCTGGGTGTGTACAAATGCTGTCGGTACGCCCACATTTTCTGCGTTTCCTTCTCAGCAAGTGAGCTCTGATAGTATGCAGGCTTACTAATAGCTAGCAGGTCCACTGATAGTTGGCAGGTTCATGGGTAGTATCAAGTTCAGCAGTCCATCCCTGTAACTTCTTGCAAGACACGGTTGAAAAACTGCTGGGCCGAAAGACTTCTTGGTTTGTCTGAGATTGTTAATGTGCAACAAATCAAAAGTCCACCATAGCAAGCAGTTACTGCCTCTTAGCTGAGTTTGTCTCATGCGCAGGCATTTACATGTGTTTGCTGAGTTGCAAACTTGAGAGTCTTGCCTCGGCAGCATGTATGTTCAGGCTGTCCCATCTCAATATTAAGAGAGTGGCAGGGGAGGCACAGGGTGCAAATTGCGCGCAAACACTTCTTGGGTGTGCGTCCAAAAAAGGCAAAGGGCGTGCATCGCATGCAAAGAGAGTGGCAGGAGAGGCAAAGGGTGCAAATTGCATTCGCGAATTGCGAGTTGCTTTTGCGAATTGCGAGTTACTTTTGCGAATTGCGAGTTGCATGCACGTACAAGATGGGTGTGCGTCCAAGGTTGGCGAAAGAAAAGGGATTAGGTATATAGTCAGGGTTTAAGAACCCTCGAAGTTAACCCCCAAAAAGTGCCATGCGGATGACTGCGGTCGCGCATCAGACATTCCTACCTAAGCCTCTGCTCATGAAAGCGGCTAGCATGAGGCACAAGCAACACAGTGACGCAGTGACGTGATGGTGTAGCGACATGAGGTCCTGGCTTTGCATCAGGAATGCTTCCCTCAGCCTCTGCTCAAGAAAGGAGCTAGCAATAGGCATGGGCAACACGGTTGCACAGTGACGTGAGGGTGTAGCGACATGAGGTCCTGGCCTTGCATCAGGAATGCTTCCCTCAGCCTTTGCCCATAAAAGGAGCTAGCAATAGGCACAAGCAACACAGTGGCACAGTGACGTGATGGTGTGGTGACATGAGGTCCTGTCGCAAGACGGTGCATGGCACTTGTGATGATTTATGTGAGGTGATGTGATGTTTCATAGCACAATGGTGCGGTGATGATTTATGTGCGGTGATGTGATGTTTTATGGCACAATGGTGCGGTAATGTTTCATGTGGTGATTTCATGTTTTATGGCAGACTGGTGCGGTGATGTTTCATGCCCTGATGTGATGTTTTATGGCACATTGGTGCGGTGACGATTTATGTGCAGTGATGTTTCATGCGGCGATGTGATATTTTATGGCGCAATGGTGCAGTGATGTTTTGTGGCGCAATGGTGCAGTAATGTTTCATGGCACAATGTGTTGCGCAGGCAACCCCAGTGCAGCCGGTGCCGCATTCTCGGCGGCGCAGCAGGTCCCGGCGTCTGTGCACACACAGCTTTCCGGTGGAGACAGCCATCTTAATAGTAGCAACAGCAGCAGCAGCAGCAGCAATAAGAGCAGTGGTGGTGCTAGCTACAAGTATGGCCAGAGCAGCTATATGCACATGGCAGGAGCAGGAGCAGCAGGAGCAGCAAATGATGCAGCGCTGGAAGTTGCGTACACTCGGGCAGCTCCTGCCGCCGCCGCCTCCGCTTTTGGCACACCCCGCAAGGCTCTCCACAAGCCCAACCCCCAATCTGTCCCTCAGTCCAGCCCTCGTTCCCTCGACTCTGTGAAGTCCACACCAGAGCAGGTGGGCCTGAGCACTGTCACTAGCTCAGGAGGTGAAGGTACATTTACGCAGGAGTCGCAGCACACCAAAGACACCACGACTGCTCCCCAGCAGCTGCAGCATGCCACAGATGTAGCACAGCCCACAACACCTGCCACTGCCAGCCCTCAGCAGCTGCAGCACGCCACAGGTGTGACACAGCCCACAGCACCTGCCACTGCCGACCCTCAGCAGCTGCCCCAGCCTGACAGACTGCCGGCAGAGCCGCAGCTGCTGCATGCCCTTGCTGTACACCACTTGAGGCATGGCAGGCGGGCGGAGGCAGAGCAGGCGCTGGTGATGATGGAGGCCCTTGACGGTGTGTGTGTGTTTGTGTGTGTGTGTGTGCGCGTGTGCGTGCATGTTTGTGTGTGTGTGTGTGTGTGTGTGTGTGTGTGTGTGTGTGTGTGTGTGTGTGTGTGTGAGGCAAAGGAGCGAAAGCTATCCTTCATGCAGCAACCAGTGGAAAAGGTATTGCATTTTTGCCACTCTTGTGGGCAACAAGCATATGTCCGTGTCACTTTAGTAGAATGGTATGGCATCCTTATCAGACAGAAGAGCTAGATTAGCAACTGGCAAATACTAACTACAGTTTGCTCTCTATGCAATGTTTCGTCTGGCAATTGTTCGCCATCCATTGTTACGCATCCTTGGTTACTTACCACAGAATGGTGCCGACTAGGACTTCTTGTGAATTAACTTCCTCCGGACGAGAGGGTTTGGGGCACTCTTACCTCAAGTGTTGATTTGCAGTTGCATAAAAAGGCAAAAAAAGGGGTAATCATTAAGTGCAAACCTGCTGTCCCTTCCGATCCCCCTAAATGACCCGTGTCAGCTTTCTGATGTTGAAGAGGCCTGGGCATCTCATGAAAGCTGTGGGTTGCTCTTTCGTACCAGTGTACTCCTTTGTTGAAGAGGTCTGCGCAGCTCCAAAAAGCTGTGGGTTGCTCTCTTGTGCAAAATGGCTTCCTTGTAGAGGTTTGCACAGCTCAAGGGAGCTGTGCTTCTCTTTCTTGCATCTCTTGCGTCAGCTCAAAAATGCTGTGGATTGCTCTTGTACAAAACGCCTTGTAAGAGCTTGGAATACAAGTGTTGCCTAAATTGCGAGTGACCCTGCCATGTGTAAGCCAAAGTAAGACACCTGTACTTGCTGCCAATCGTCTTTTTGGGTGAACACACACATACTGTTGTGTTTGTTGCAGTCAACTCTGAGTTGCCCTGACACACAAGCAGCTTGTGGCAAAATGCGCGTACAGCTTGGCCTCCCATTTTTGCCCAATTGTATGTACGCCACGGACGGTATGCACTGCGCAGGCGACAACGGGTTCCTGTGCCACACCCGTGGGGTCCTGTTGCAGCAAGAAGGACGTGCAGCAGATGCGCGGGAGTGGTTTGCAAGGGGCACACAGTCTAAAGGTGAGACTGCACATGGGATGCACAGATCTGCGTTTTGGATTGGATGCGTGGCGGTTATAAATTTTGATCCTTTTGGGGGCAGCCATGCAAACAGTGAAACTGATGGTGCACGAAAATTTCTGGGAGTGAGTGTGCGGCAGATCAGCCAGAGTCTCAGCCTGTAGCCAATCCTTGTAACCTTATTAACAGATTTATCTGGAAGTGAGTGTGCGGTGGATGCGATGTTGTGTTTTGCCGGGGGTGCACACACGCCCAAGATGAAACTCTGGAGGTGGGGTTCCTTTAAAAAGGCATGCTCATACAGCAAAAGAAAAGAAGGGAAAGGGTTGCAAGCGGTCTGAACATCAGATGTGAGGGCTTGAACACTGGTCTGCTTCTCTATCAGGCACATCATGCTTTGTTCACCTTTTACCATGATCTCTGCTCATTCTGTTTCTCAGTCACAAAGCTCATACTGTACACACATGCACTTTTCTGCCCCTCTTAAGCCTTATTTTACAGCTCTACCACGTGTACATACCCCACTTTTATATTTTTTAACTAGATAGTTATGAGTTCTAACACCCACACAGTGCAATCTGCTCTGCCGTTGCCACCCTCGCAGCATGCTGCTGCCACTGCCACCCTCATGCACTGCAATTGCATAGCAATCCATTCACAAATGCTTAAAAAATGAAGTGCAAAGAGGATTATAACTTAGGGGAAGTTAAAATCTAAGAGAGTGTGAGCCTTGTGGGGGAGTGCTGTCCCTTTGTATAGTAGGGCAAGTGCCGAAGTATTGAAACACATAGTACATGCATCCTGGTCCTGTTCTAGTGTGTTCTGTCTTGTCGGAGGGTCCGGCAGAGCTGCTGTCACTGGCTTGGCGCACGCAGCGCACTCGCAATCATTGTTGTTCCAACTTGCGCTGCCCTGCTGTGCAGGAAGGAGCCCTGCGTTGCCATGGGGACTTGTCAAGCAGAGCTGGCACTGACGTGGCATTCACACCGCACTCACTCTTGAGCTTGGTTCACTATGAATGCTGTCAGATGGCGATGTTTGATTTTGTGCTGCAGTGCTGCAAGGCGCCCTGCGCTGCTGGGAGGGCCTGGCGGAGCTGCTGGCGTTCCTGGGCCAACGTGACGCTGCTCTGAAGGCCTTCCAGGTGAGTGGGTGTGTGTGTGAGAGAGAGAGAGAGAGAGAGGGAGAGCATGCGCATGGAGCCGCATTTTCAGCTATGCCTGGCTTTTACTTTACAGAGTGCCTCAGGTTCTTTTAGAGCTTAGACTAGGCATGCAACGTGTTTTCTCAAACATGTTTTGGGGCATTTCCCCTGACTGCATCGTTTCTTCGTATGGAAAGGCCACTTTGAAAAGCAACAGTTTCACAAGGCCAACTGCACAAGCACCAGTTTCAAAAAACCAATTTGACAAGTGGCGCTTATGGTGGCGAGAATGTTTTTTTAGTCCTGGCAGTCTGTGTCCAGCAGAAAGCTGACACGTGTCCTCAACTTGCTTGTGGTTCTGTGAGACTTACACCCAATGCCACAGGGAGTGGAGCCTGCTCTTCCGGGACACAGACATGCACGCGTGCACACACACACACACACACACACACACATACACACACACACACACACACACACACACACACACACACACACATGTCGCAGGAAGGTGCTGCGATGGCAGCAAAAGCGCGGTTCTCCATCCCTGCTCCCCTGCATGTACCCCTGCCGGCCACCACTTTGCCTAATGGAACCAGCACCAACAGCAGCACGTTTGAGGGTGGCAATGGCCGCAGCAACTGCTGCAGCAACACCCTGGAAGGCAGCAGCAGCAGAGGGCTCAGTGGCAATGGCAGTGGCCGAGAGGAGATGGAGGATGGCAGGAGCGGCAGCAGCACCGAAAGCAGCGCAGGGTGCAGGGATGGAAGTGTAAGCCATGGCACCGGCAGCGGCGGTAAGTACAAGAACATCGGCAGCAAAAGCAACGGCGACAGCAGCAGTAACAGCGCCTACTCCTTGAATGGCACTTCTGATGCGGACCCCAGCCCTGTCCTCGCACCTATTGCTGGTGTGAGTGTTAGAGACACTGTTGGAGGCACTGGCAGCGCAGAAAGAAGTGAGCAGGAAAGGGGGGACGGATGGCAAGCCGCAACGGCTCATCCAGGGGCACAGGCTGCCGATGGGGATGCAGCAATACATCCAAGTACAGGAGGGGCAGCAACGGGTACAAGCGCAGATGTGTTTTTTGATGGAAGGGGAGGAAAAACGGGTGTCACCGCAACAGAGCAAAGGGATGCGGGAGTCCATGCGCGTGAGGACTCGAGCGCATGTGCCCCAGGAAAGGAGGAAGGCATTGGTGGCTTAGCAAGCGCAAGAGGTGATGGGCGAGAGGCTGCAGCTGCACACATTGGTAGCACAGCAAGCAGGGGAGGTGATGGGCGAGAGGCTGCAGCTGCACACATGCAGTGGGATGAGGGGACGAGCGCTGCAAAGCAAGAAGAGAGCAGACCTGCACGTGAGCAGCAGGCCATGGCTCTGGTGAAGCAGGCTGCGGAGATGGGGCTGAGGGGCGCACAACAGCAGCAGCTGCAGCAGGAGCTGCAGGGGCCCAGGTCGCACTACGCAGGCCTCAGCAGCAGGTATGGGTGGGTGGGTGGTTGTGAGGTGTTTGTGTGTGTCTGTGTTTGAGATACACAGACAGAGAGTGTGTGTGTGTGTGAGAGAGAGAGAGAGAGAGAGAGAGAGAGAGAGAGAGAGAAAGAGGGGGAGGGAGGGAGGGAGTGTGCGTATATGAACGGGTGGTGTTCAACAACTTATTCCAGAGATTTTGGAGAAACAGTTGTGTTCAAGCCATTCTTTAATAAGGTGTATGCTGTGATTCGGCACTCACTGTTTCTGTGATCCTTGGTGAGAGCTCACACGCGCACGCACGTGCGCGCGCGCGCGCGCGCACACACACACACACACACACACACACACACACACACACACACGCACACACACACACACACACATACATACATACATACATACACACGCACGCACGCACGCACACACACACAATTGCAGGTTTTGGTGAGTGATGACATCGAACGCCATTGTGTTGGCATTTGGATTCTGTGGTCTGCATTTTTATGAATTACAATATTAATTCAGAATGGATAAATGACAAATCACCTGCAGGTACTTGAGGCAGTGGGCGCTCTTGGAAAAAAAGGCTGGAAATCGTGAGGTGGCGTCAGAGCTCTTTGCAGCATCTGCAAGGAGGAACCCCTTGGTGCGCAGAGTGTATGTGTAAGGGGGTCTGCGTGTGTTGTGATTGGGGTAGGGGTGGGTGTACATGCATGTGTGGAGGGACTCCAGTGTTGATGTGGGCATTTGAAGCACGCTAAGTCTGCATACATGTGCATATTTGCATGAATCGTCTGCATGCACATTTCTCGCAGTGTCTCCATGTGCACATCCTTGCAAGCGTGCATGCAACCTGAGAAAGCCTGCAACTACAGGGTTAGTGATGGCACTGGCACCCCATCCAGAGGTCTTAATGTCTTCCATTGAAGAAAAAGCGTAAATCTTTGGGATCAGTAACTCGATGCTGGAACTGCATTGGCACGGTGACCTGGCAGCTGGCTTTGTGAGGTAGCCAGTGAGGTGAGGGGCAAAACAGTAAAACCCTGTTTAGGATCCTAAATGTCGTTCTCTGCAATTTGTTCAAATTGACAATGAGTGTGGGGGGGGGGAGAGAGGGGGGGGGGTATAACATGTTAAGTAAGTCCACCCATTTGTATTGGTGCAAATGAATCCATGCAAGCTCATATTAAAGAGGTTTTCTTGTTTTAAGCTGACCTGATCTTTTTTCCAGCACTGAATGCTCATTCGGGTGAGAGGTGAGAGAGCAGTTCGGGTGAGCAGTTCGGGAGAGAGAGCAGGTTTGGAAGATTTCTGACTGTGATGAAATGAGCTTTTGCAGGGGGGGAAAGGAAGACGTAGCTGGCCTGGGGCTGTCTTAGAGGATCAGTTGAACTAAAAAACTTCCGCACCGTGCATTTTTGGGTGTGGTCTTTTGCAGGACTGGAAGGCGTGGCTGTCTTGGGCTGCCTTTGAGCGTCTGTTGGACTACACAAGTTGTGCACTGTGGATGTTTGTGCTCTCTTGCAGGGCTGGAAGAGGTGGCTAGCTTGGGTGTCTACGGGTGTTGGTTGGACTCCATGAGTTGCGAGCCGTGCATGCTTGTGGGTGCTCATTTGCAGGACTGGAAGACATGGCTCCATGAGTTGCGAGCCGTGCATGCTTGTGGGTGCTCATTTGCAGGACTGGAAGACATGCCTCCATGAGTTGCGAGCCGTGCATGCTTGTGGGTGCTCATTTGCAGGACTGGAAGACGTGGCTGGCTTGGGCCGTCTTTGAGCGTCGGTGTGGGCGGTTGGATGTGGCAGAACATGCCTTTCAAAAAGGCACGGCAGTCGCTCCGGGCAACCCCTACCTGTGGTGAGTAGGACCACCTCATGTCATGTCATGTCGTGTGGCAGAACATGCCTTCCAAGAAGGCACGGTAGTCGCTCCAGGCAAACCCTACCTGTGGTGCATAGAAATCTGAACAACCTGAGCGTGCAAGCACAGAGCGCCGACTTTTACAGGGCGACGCAGGGCGTTCATAACAGCATCAAACAGAGTCAACACAATTGGTGAATTCGCTTGTGCAGCGCTGTCATCTTATACTCTGCATTGGTCCCTCGTGATCCATTCTCCCCACAGTCTGTTGGGAGGCACAACTGTTGTCCCGGCTGTGGAAAACGCACTGAGGTAATGAAGCAAGTTTGCATGTGCCTGCATATTCTGGGTCCCCAAAGGGCCGCGACCGTAGCCTTCTTGCTCCTTTTGTTCCACTCTTAACTGAGCCATTGCTCCTTACTGCCATGCTTGCGCACAGGTATGCGTACGCTAACATGATCTGGGAGGAGAAAAGGGATGTTGAAGGTGGCAGGCTCGTGTTCCAAAGGGCCACCTTCCACTGCCCCAGGTGTGTGTGTGTGTGTGTGTGTGTGTGTGTGTGTGTGTGTGTGTGTGTGTGTGTGTGTGTGTGTAGATGCAGTGTGTGTAGATAGGCGCAGTGTATGTGGAAAGATGCAGTGTGTGGATAGATGGATGCATCGTGTATGGATAAATGCATGCGATGGAGCTGGATTTGTGCTAATGCGTATTACAGCACTCAATTGTAAGTGTGCCATGGGTGTGGTAGTGGTGCTCAATCCGTTGCTGCAGGGCCATGCTCTTTAAAGATGGAGTGGGCTCTGCTTGTAAGTGGCAATGGCACTCGAGCAACTGGTATGAATGCTCCCTTGAATGTAGGGTGCGGTGGACCTAATATTCTTTATACTGGGGTGCCTATACATACATAATAATAACTCAGCTAGCATGTTGTATTATAGAGATTTTTAAATGTAATGTCTGCACCCTGCTTGACTACAAAGTAAGCCTTGCTGGAAAGTGCTGTTCTCAGTTTTGGTGCTGATGTAACATGGTGCGATGCATGCATGGTGTGGTACCTGGTTTGTTTCTGCAGCGCCGCCCCCTTGTGGATGGAGTGGCCCTGCTTGAGTGCCACGGTGTTCGCATGCATGGTGTGATGCAAGCATGATGCAAAGCTAAATTTGCTCCTGCAGAGCTGCCCCGTTGTGGATGGAGTGGGAACTGCTTGAGTGGCATGGTGCTCGCGTGGTGCAAGCATTATGTGTTGACCCAATTTCTATCTGAATTCCTTGTACATACCGATTGTTCAAACTTTTTGCAGGGGAAATATGAAATATTTGGTTGACATGTATGGAATAGGCCAGCCTTTTTATGTGGTGCTTAATTTGTTTCTGCAGGGCTGCCCCGTTGTGGATGGAGTGGGCCTTGCTTGAGTGGCATGGTGCGCGTGACCCCACAGCCGCTCGCGCGCTGTTCCAGCGAGGTGCAAGCGTGCCTATCTTTTTCCAGGTGCGTGCTGTGGTGTGTATGTGTATGTGTGTGTGTCTTCGTCCTTTTTAGAACTTGGGTCAGTACTATTCCTTTTTGTTCTACTTGATCTTGGCTTTCTTCCAGAGCTGCTGTCTGGCTGGATGACTGGGAAGATGGATGACTCCAACAGTTAGGTTTTTTCAGTCTGTTCCTGCTTTTTTGCCAATGGTTGTCTTCTCCCTCTTGTTTTCTCTGGAAAAACTGGCAGAGACGTTTTGTGTGAAAACGGGCACAGATGACCGGTTGCGCTTTGTGTAGATATGGGCTCAGAGGGACGGATGTAATTTGTGCAGGGAACGACACAGAGGCGCTGCTACAGATGGACATGCCCGTCCATGGTGCTTCCATACTTATGGATGAGCATGCCCATCCATGGTGCTCCTATTGTTATGGATGAGCATGCCCATCCATGGTGCTCCCGTTGTCATGGATGAGCATGCCCATCCATGGTGCTCCCATTGTCATGGATGAGCATGCCTGTCCGTGGTGCTCCCATTTTATGGATAAGCCCGCCATGGTGCATCCATGGATGCCAAGATGGTGCTCCCATCGTTGTGGATGAGCATGCCTGTCCATGGTGCTCCCATTCTTATGGATGAGCCCGTCCATGGTGCATCCATGGATGCCAAGATGGTGCTGTGTGTGTGTTCGACCCCAAAGTAAGCTGTGAGCGTGAGTGAACCTACTCTGCAATTTATGCACTGTGCTCTTGCATCGGCATCAACAGAAATATGGCTTCTGATACGCATGTTTACCCACTGGGCCCTTCTATCTGCCTCCTTGGTGCCCTCGACAGCACCCCCCCCTGTATGAGGCTTGGGCTCAAATGGAGGTGCAGCAGCATGAGCTCACACAGCAGCAGCAGCAACAGCGGCGGCGGCAGCAACAACCTGGACGGCAACAAGCACCACAAACAGCTGAGCAGGCAGAAGAGGAGCTTCTGCAGCAGGAATTATCAGGGAGCAGTAAACGCGGGGCATTCCTGCAAGATCAGGGCTCCCTGAGTAGGCAGCAGCAGCAGGAGAGTCAGCAGCAGGGCCGAGCGCAGCAGGGCCAGGCGCCCAGGGAGCAGGGCCAGGCGCCCAGTGAGAGTCAGCAGCAGGGCCAGGCACCCAGGGAGCAAGTGCATTTTGGGGAACTTAGTGGGTTGGAACTTGTGGAAGCACTGCGTGTGCGAGCAGAGCAGGTTTCGGTGCTGCGCACTAGGCTCGGGCGACAAAGGCTATGACAGGCATGCTGAAGTGCTGCTTGCGCACTAGTCTCTTACGCGGTCCCTGGGGATACACGGTCCCAGGGCCCTAGGTATCCACTTTTTTCTTAACTGTTATAGGTTTGATTTCACCGCCTGCGTAGTTTTCTTTTTTTAGCATCGAGGTAGACTCTGCACAATGTGTAATGATCACACACAGATGCAATTCCTATTGCCGAGGTACTGCCAACCACTCAAGCCTTCCTCCCTTTTTCTTTAAAAGGCAATGGTTCCGCTTTCGGAGGATGCTGCCTACTTAAGCGAAGGTGCAGGACAAGACAAGAAAGAAGAGTGAAAGCCAGCCTAATTCCAGCTTTTCATTAACAGGTGTTCT
The DNA here is from genome assembly GCA_914767535.2 of Dunaliella primolecta. Classification (NCBI taxonomy): domain Eukaryota; kingdom Viridiplantae; phylum Chlorophyta; class Chlorophyceae; order Chlamydomonadales; family Dunaliellaceae; genus Dunaliella; species Dunaliella primolecta. The sequence goes on along the minus strand of OU611763.1, from coordinate 2,112,260 downwards.
TGGGACCTTGATTTATGTGGGAAGTGACACTGCCTGCTTAGGTTTTCTTTTCTTTTCCTGGGTCCCAATTGCAATTTGACTACAAGTATACCATGGAGAGTGCTTTGGCCGTCATAGGTGTGACAGCAAAAGTGACAAATTTCGATGGACCTGCTACGTGACTCAACGCATCTTAGAAGAGCCCAGGAAGAGTGGGAGTCAAACAAAAGCGCGAAAACTTGTGTATTGGGACACAAAATACCTATTTGGTATTTGGTATTTGTCAATGTTTCGTTCGTGAAAATTGTAAATTGTTAGAATTATTTTAGTGGTTGGCCACCAGTTCCGACCGAGGGTTGCTTGCCACTCATGCTGTTGCTCCGCCATCAGGCACTCAGAGCATGCATAGGTGCGGGTGATTGCCACCAGGTGCTGGCCAGTAAGCCCCAAATTGTTGCTGGGCTGCTAACCCAAGGAGCCCAAGGACAGCAACTGTGTTCATCCACACAAGACAACAGAAACAAAAGAGGTAAATTGCAGACACAAACACACACACACACACACACACACACGCACACGCGCACGCACACACACACACACACACACACACACACACACACACACACACACACACACACACACACACACACACACACACACACACACACACACACACACACACACACACACACACACACACACTCCCAGCTCACACACACACACACACACACACACACACACACACACACACACACACACACTCCCAGCTCACACACACACACACACACACACACACACACACACTCACACACTCCTAGCTCACACACACTCACACACACACACACAAACACACACACATGTATACACACACACTCCTGGCTCATGCATGCCCTGCAGGCATGCCTGCCCAATTACCATCCTTGGAGAACTGTTTAAAAGCCACCCAGAGTCATGCCACGTACGCCAGCCGGCAAGATGTTGTCCGCGCTCTTGCAAACCTCCGTGAGCGTGTACGGGAAGAGACTCAGCAGAGGGGCCCCCTCAGCGAGTTGGAAGTGCAAAACGTGCATGAAGCCATGGAAAGGCTGCGGCATGCGTGGCATGTAAAGGCGCTGCAAACAATGGCGTTGGCAGTAGGCATTGTGGTTTCTGGGGCAGCAGGGGTGGCTGCTGTGTTTGGGTACAGATGAGGTGCTGTAAGGGTGTTGGGCTCATCCTTGAAAGGTGCTGTAAAGGCAGCAGGGATGACTGTGGTGTTTGGATGCAAACAAGGAGCAGTCTTGAGGTCAGCAAGGCTTGGGTGCGGGCGCTGCAAAAGCAGCAGGGCTTGGAAGGGTGCCTGGCAGCAATGGAGGAAAGGAGCGCTGGTGCAGCTGTTTTTAAGTGCTTCTGGGCTGCAGCTGAGGCGCTGTGAGGGTGACATGGTTCGGCAGCGACCGAGGGGCAGCGTCAGATGTGGACAATGACAACAAATGGAAGTTTACGCTGGACGATAACCAGCGTGCAACAAGAAAAAACTCCACAGTCAGCGGTGACAAGTCGTCTGGCAGAAGAACCATGAAGCATGGTGCCATGATTTGGCAGCAGGTCCCCAACGCAGCAGATGAACCATGGTTGGCACCGCTGAGGTGAGGGGTAGGAGCTAGGTATACATATGCCATGTGTGTGTGTGTGAGAGCAGAGAGAGGTTGGCCATACAACATGCTACCTCGGGTGGCATTCTGCCGTGTTCTGAAAATGACACCATTTTGTGAGTGACAAATGAAGCCTCGCAACCAGTGCCACGTGCATGGGAGTGAGTGTTCAGCCAAAACAACCGCATGCAGGCCTCCTTTGCAGCATTGTAAAAGAACATGCTACGATAAGCCTTACATTTGCTTCCCCAACTGCAGAGCTTGGCTGTGTTGAGCGTGCCTACGCCTGAACCAAAGTGCTTTGGGGCCTGGAGCAGGTGCTATGGGGCCTGAAACAGGTGTGCGCAGAGACCATGTTTGCCTGAACCATTGTACTGTGGGGCATGGAACAGGTGCTGTTGGTACATTGCTGTGGGACAGGTGCTGTGGGGCCTGGAGCAGGTGTGCGCAGAGACCATGATTGCCTATGGTTTCAGTTCGTGATGAGCAAACGTAATGGAGCGGGCACATTACGCCAATGAAGCTGTGGTGTCTGCTGATTTTGTGTTGCAAATGATGCTGCAAATCGTGTTGGCTCAAATTGAACCACAGACTGTTGGTAAGGAAGGTGGTTTGTTATGGAGGTCGGCTGGGGCCGGAGAATTTAGGGGGCTGGAGTCAACTGGCCTACTTTGCCGGAAGTGTTACCTCCTCTGCATTTCCTTCACGGGCCTTACCATGCTAATTATTTGAGATCCATGACAAACCATGCCCACCCAAAAATGATGAAAATCAGAAGGCCCCGAATCATACTCCTGGCCTCTGATCACCCCAAAAGGGTCCACAGCTCCACTTTTCATTCCCCAAAGTTTGGCACTTGAGACCCCCATGTAACATGCCAACATCCTGTGCATGCAAAAAAACAGGGATGGAGTGAAGTCTCTACACTTCATTTCTTGCAGGTCAGCCGTTTTAGAGGGGAGCTCCCGCAACGAGAGCAAGGCTACCAGCGTCCTTCAAGGACTGGGAAGCAGCCAGCAAAGTACAAGGATTCTCCTTAGTAGTGCTGCAGCTGGTTGTCTAGGCTCTCTCTGTACACAAGCCCTGGCTAAACATTTGTTCTATCCTGAGTAACTTATCTTGCCTCATTTGAAAGGGAAGGATGTCATGACGAGAGTCTGCTCTGACGGGAGTGTGCTGCAAGTTAGCAAAGTTGGTTGGACACTAGAATGTGCAGGACAACTGCTGCTCCCTTTCACCTGTTCTCCTGTTCTGTAGCAACTGTTGAAAACGATAAGTGGGTTGTAATTAGGCATCATCAAGGCGAGGAGCAGCTGACATAGAGCAGGGCGTCAATTGTTGATGGGGACTACTGGTTAAAGCAACTATTGTAAGTTTGCATGTGTTCCAGCCAGGACAGGGCGTAACTCCTTTGCATCCCTGACCTGACAATCCATGCAGTTCTCAAAGCTGGCGCTTTCCTTAGTGCTAGGCAAGGTGCAGCATTGCTCCACGATCTTAAGATGAATACATAAAGGGATTAAATACATCATTTTGGGTGTAGGTGGGACCTGCTACACTGAGCACACCCTTAACCAGTTTAAACGATTTAGACTTGGGAAGGGAAGGGAAGGGTTACATAGCTGTACCTGCCTGCTGGGGCAGCTTAGCTGAAGCAAAACGTGCCTGTAACCAAACCAGTCCAATCTAAACCAATATTAGCTAGAAGCTCAGTCACAGCATTTCAGGCATGCAGACACGAACTTGGCTAATCCTAGGACATCAGCGTGGTTGATACTGGGATCCCTCGCGCAGGTCCTGGCGGAAATCCTTGTTCTCATTCATTTTGGTTAGCCAAGAAGGAAAAAAAGAACACAATGCTGACACATCCACAGCTCCTGCACCCAATCCTAAAATCACCTACCTCCCCAATCTTCAAAATGCTCTCAAGTCTCATATGCATACAAAGCACAGACTTGGACATGCCGACCCAAAGCAGGCTACAAGTTACAATGGGGTTTGACCTTCAGCCAGGCAGTGTGGCTCATCGGCCTGCTCAACTGTTTCAACTGCACAGAAAATATCCATGAGAGCGGAAGTAAAACGATAAGTCTCATTAGTTTGCTTCTGCAAGAAATGAAAAACATCCTCAGAGCTAGCTTGAGAATAGTAGAAAGTGCCTGAATCGTCCAGAAAAAGTCTATGAGAAGAGGGGAAGTCAGAAAATAACTGTGCATAAGTTCTTCAAAGAGAACACACAGGAGCGCAAGAACAAAGGAACACGGCATGCTTTTCATCTTGGAGTCCTCCTTGGTCACACCTATCACAAGCAGATGTGTGCTCCTGCCAACTTTGAAAGTGATGTCTCAACTCTTAAAGTGTGAGCATGTAAGCAAAAACGTGCTATGTTTCTCAGCACACGCTTGCCCAAATCAAGATGCAAATACCTGGGGACAGGAAAGGGCGCGCCATGAACAGACAAGGGTCTCAAAGGAAGTGCAATCCAGTGATAACACTTTGCTAATTTGTTCGTGTGTTTACCATGTTCTGCCAAGGCATCAGCATTCCACACACCTCACAGCCCTTTTCTAAGATCAACAACAAACTCCCTCATGACTATAGGCTGCCCTGACCGAACACAATGAGTAAACACGTTGCACCTGTCCAAGCCTGTACATGCAGTCAAAATTTCTGAGGTCCAGTGTTTTCGGGAAAGACTGCTCATTTCAACATCTGCTTGCAGTACCTAAAACAGGCTACTACTCTTACTATCAGAGCTTATTACCTCGTGTTAACAAGAAAATCAGCAATGCCTTAGGAAACATGCCTTGTATATCCTCACCTTTGAAGCACACCATTTTACAATATTGCACGGGTACCCTCTATAACCAAAAACATGCGGTTCGCTTCAAGATGTCCACTAACCCATCATGCCCTCTCCCAGGCTGTCATCAATTACAGGGTTTTACAGGGTTTTACATTGGTTAACCTACAGCCCGAATATCTGGCTGATCAGTCGCTGGTGAAACATTCTCAACCAGCTATCACAAGGTTAACAAGTAAACAAGCTTCTACAAGAAGTTTAAAAAGAAAACTGCCATACGCCATGCTGTGCTTGTTTCCGTTTTGTTCAAGTGCTGTGTTTTGCATATGCAAGATACATGTGGCTTTGCTCATTCAAAGTGCTCAACATAACGTTCCACACACAAATCCAATACGAAATGGGCAAGGTCAAGCTGGAGAACCATGAAGTACATTTTGGCCTACACTCAAAACACTCTGGAACCACAAAGTCTGCATTGGCATTAACATGCGGCTGCAAAACGTACAACCATGAGCCAACCGGTACAAGGCACATGATAGAGCACGTTCATGACAGCACACAGCAGCCATGACAGGCACATGCATGCCCGGAGCCAAAATTCGAGCCTGCCAAAGACCTACATGGCAAGCCCGCAGCCAACCTAGTCCATGCCCGGCCTAGAGACTGCTAGAATGGATGTGTGTGCCCTCATCTTCTCATTTTCCAGGCGCCAAGCCTTCAATTCGGACAAAGTGTCATCCAACTTGGATTTGACAGTGTCAGCCAAAGCACACTCATCCTTAACAGGGGTCAGGGGCACAGGGGGGCACAGCATCAATTAGACAACGCACTCCACATGCTTTCAGGCTGCCAAAACCATATCATCTCCAGCATGAAAACTGAACGCCACAGTGTTGCTGGAAGAATGATTGTCAAAGCTCTTAGCAAAAGCCCTTGGGGGGCAGGTTTGGTTAACATGGACATAGGAAGTGGTAAAAGGTTGGCACAGCACAAACTCCAAATCCCTGCACATGCATCGAACATAATTATACCCCTTTACCTCTTTCCAAAAAATGTTTCTTAGAGATCTAAACTCACATCCAGTCGTCCTGGTGCTATTCTGATTACTCCCTATAAAGCCAAACACACTCCTTCTTCTCCTTCTTCCACCCGCTCACACCATGCGTTACGCAGCAGACACAACCCAACACAGAGGACCACACAAGCCAACCGCGTGAGACAGCCCCACCAACTTCATGTAAACCGGCGGCACGTGCACTTGATTGAAATCAAGTACTGTGAAGACACGGGCCTGGACAGCAGTTGGAGGCGGCACAGCGGCAGCATGCAGACCTTCGCAAACTCATTAATGCAAAAGTTGTGACTCTCCACACCATCCTTTTGGGTGTTGGTGGGACCTGCAACACTGAGCACACCTTTAACCAGTTTAAACAACTGGGACTTGACCACCGCGCCAATAAACTTGCTTGCAAACTTCATGCCCATTCTGTCATGTATGCCAACAAGCTTGTTACCACTAGGCGTGCTATTGGAAACAATAATACTTCTTGCAGCCAGGTTCTGGAGCCGGATGCTTCCAGTGACCCTCCAGATCCCCATTAGCTTTTTCTTCTTTGTAGCTTTATGGTGGAGGAGACTCACGGCTCTTCTGAGCCAATTTGTCTCCTTTTCCTTAATTGATGTAGGTTTTCCGCTGCCTACGTAGTTTTTTCTTTTCTTGCATGCACCGCTAGCCATCTTCCTTGCTCGGCTGGGATGTTTAAACATGTCTCCCATCCATCAAACAGTCATTCACCTAAGCTGCCAGTGTATGAAGTTGTCTCAGCAAGAAAAAGAGGTGTGCATGCCTTGCTGATCCACGCATAAGTGAAATTTTGGGGTGTAGCACTTATGCCCCCAAGTGCTAAACAAGGAGATTTGAGCAGAATTTGGGTGTAGCACACCCAATAATCTTTGCCACACTTCTGCACCAGTTTATACGAGCCTTTTACACCAGCCAACAGTCTTCAACAAGCACACTAGGTATTGGCAAGGCATGCTAAATCCCATGTTGGTTTGCAAGGGTATGAACAGGGCCAAAATTTTGACACGATGTCCAGTGATATATTTTTATTTCCCTGCAGGAGCCTCCAAGAAGCATAACTTTTGAAAGGGTACTACATGTCCGGTAGATAACAACATATTCGGAATCCTGGGATTAAGGGCTATCGATTGGTATATGTATGGGTCCGATCCGAGAAGGGGGGGGGGGTGTCTGGCGGTGAATATGGGCTTCTCGAAAATTTGGGACCCCCCCTCCACAATTTTTCTGGGCCACTTCTACAGAATTTTAAAGGCACCATTGGATTCCTGAGCTCAAGAACTGTTCATTGGCATCCTTTTGGTGCAAATTGAGTAAAAGGGGGGGTCTGTATGCATGGCTGGGAGTCAGTGCCATGCACTCAAGGGTGTGGGCGGCAGGGGGTGTAGAGGCGAACATGCGGCAAACCAGTTCAAACTTCCTGGATAGTGACAATCATTGTCATGATGTACGATGTGATTATGCATGGTGAAGTCAGGAGGGCAGTTAGTGGACTTGCAAGCCAGTTGTGGGTGCCTGGAAGGGTAGGTATGCATGGGCGTCCGCTGCTCAGTTTTTGACCCATAACTCTGCTGCAACTCACTTTTCCAGTATGGTGAGTATGCAGATGGATGGGGAATTGAAAAAGGAGGAGATTGGTACCCTTTTTGTCCGGGTGGGGTTACTGCATGGGGGGTTAAGGGGTGGGTGGGTGGGTCAGGGGGGTCTTGCCCAGTTTTTGGATTACCCTTTCACTACTTTTTTTTTAGGCTCCTGTTCCCTGGAAAAAAAAGAGAAAAGGTAAAATTGGAAGAATGGTGGGGATAAAAGAAGGTTTTAACAGCACCTGGATCCAGGTCATGGACATGAAATTATTTCAACTTCTAATAGAACGCTTTGTAGTGGTGAGTTTGTGACGAGTTTGTAAGTAGAGTGACCATAATCAATAAAATGGACCTCACCATGCATACATGCATAACACATATGGAGGATCAAGACCTAGCTGACTGATACGATTAAGAGCTTAGTTAGCATAGCAACAAATCAGGATAAGGTTTGTAAAGTAAGGAATATAAATATAAGCAGAGCCGTGTTTGTTTTTTATGTTTTGCCCTCAGATTTAAATCCTGATACACTCTGCATTTTGCACAGCTTTTCATCTTCTGTACGAGTAAAGCACACTCACAGAAACTTATCTTTCCCTACAATTTGAAGAGTCCCAATTTTTAAGGACTGTTAAGTAAACAATGACTCTTTGTGCTCTTGTGAATTTATGTGGTACGCCCTTGCACGCGCAATCACCAACCCCCTGTGAAGTTTATAAATATGAGTATGCAGACGTTTTTCTAGTACCCTTTTAATCTTGCCTGCAAATTTTGGAGTCAATTCTTTACAGCCACGCATGAGCCCCCCAAGTAGGCGCGCGCAAAAGTGGGCATCTGGCAGCCATCATGCAGCTGCACCATCCAACCCTCGAGAATTTCAAAAATATGAGTACGCAGATATTTTCACAAACCCCATTTACCTTGCCTTATCCAGGAGGTTCGGTTAGGGGCCCCTTGATTTGCCTAAGTCCTCGACGGTAACCCAGACCGACACCTTCGAGATTTAAGAGTTTCAGATCAATCTTTGGAAATTAGTGATTCGAAACATGTTTGAATTATGAGCTCAGGTGCAGTGAGTGAATTGCATGGCTTGGTGGTGATTGAGATCATCACCCTCGCTGCCGCGTTTGTTTCCAATGTGGTAAAATTAAATTAATGTGTCCGTATTTTTATACGCGTCATGGCTGAAAAGAGCGTGTGGTCAAGGCTTAGCAGGGGTGAGCAACAAATTATGACCAAGCCACACTGACCTTGGCTTGCCACAACTTGGTAGGCATTACCCATGCATCCTGAAACTGCTGCAGCCCACCACCTGTGTATTGTGTGTGCATGTCGTGCAGACACAGATGCTGGCAACCTGCTCCCTGAGGCTTTGAGGAAGCGCATCAGCAGGTGATAAAGTCTGTCAGCATTCATAAATTGCATCACACCCATGTGTTTTTGCATATGGGCGCATGCAAACTCAAACGCATACGCGCTTGCGGCCTGTCAATGGCCTTGCCTGAAAAGTGATGCCTGCTTCCTGTGTTGCAGGTCTGATGGACAAGGGGCAAGCGCACCAACTTCTCAGAAGGAGGAGGGAAAGCATGACAGCAGAAGTGAGTGATGGGCAGCACAGGGATCCTAGGAAAGCCATTACCATCACTTGCAGTGTGCATGTGCCAATTATTAAACAGCAACACGTGCCAAAGGCATACACCTGACGAATTTCTGACGAGCACTTGCCCAGGCCTTTCCCTTTCCCTTGATTCTGCGGCTGACAGAGTTCTGTCCGTCCCAGGGCAAGCAAAGTCTTCTAGTTCTCTGGCCGTTCGCCAAGAAAAGTTTTTTCCATGCCCCTCCTTTACTTTCTGTAATCCTGCATTCAGTGGCCAGCGCTCTTCATCCTTGTAACTTTTTGTAATATTAGGTGAGATTCTGGGAGAGGAAAACAGCAGTGCCTGATTTGTGAGGCCCCCTGATTAGCCAGAATGTGGGCCGGGAGCTGTTTCTACTCATGCTGCACAAAGAGCTGCCCCCTCATTTTTGCCCTGAGCTTGCAGACCCTCTCACTCCTGCACCTTGCATGCCACTCCTTGCAACACCCTTCTTTTGCATCATCATCATCATCACCTCTCAAATCCTGCTCATTTATGAGCCTCTGCAACTCCCTCAAGCCTGTACATCTCCTTCATGCTTGCTCATCCCTCTAATCACCTCCCAACTCCTGCTCATTTTTCTGCTCGTGCAACAGGCCGCAAACGGCCTCCCATGACATGGGATCCTTCTTCACAGCCACAGCCGCATGCTGAGGCGCAGCAACCGCAACAAGGTGTGGCAGCTTGCATGGCTATGGTTCTAAGTTTGAGAATGACATGCTGAGGCGCAGCAACCGCAACAAGGTGTGGCAGCTTGCATGGCTATGGTTCTAAGTTTGAGAATGACATGCTGAGGAGCAGCAACCGCAACAAGGTGTGGCAGCTTGCATGGCTATGGTTCTAAGTTTGAGAATGACATGCTGAGGCGCAGCAAACGCAACAAGGTGTGGCAGTTAGCAAGGATGTGGTTCAAATTGAGGACGACATGCTGAGGTGCAACGACCACAACAAGGTGCGGTAGCTAGCCTGGATGAGTATGCGCTAGCTACCTGGATGAGCATGATTCGTAATAAAAGGATCATATGATTCCCTACTCCTGACCTTGTCCTGGCCCTGTGCAGCAGGGTGCCTGGGGTGTATGCCCCAGGACTCTCTATTCCAAAGCTCCCCCAAGGGAAACCAAACTAGATGCCTCAGGATCCCTTCTTTCCTAATCCTTTCTAAAGGGAAGCCCAAGCAAAGGTTACCTGTGGTGGATGCCCAGGACCTGTGGTGGAAGCCCAAGCAAAGGTTACCCGTGCTGGATGCCCAGGACCTGTTACCCAGAGCACATTTTTCGCGTCCATTTATGGCATGATCGCAAATGCTTTCTTTGCTGCTGTTGCCTGAGATTGACTTCCTTTCCTGCCCACCCAGAGCACCGCAGCGCGTCAAGGCCCAGGACAAAAAGCGCATGAAGTGCTGGTTGGTGGCCCCTTTCTCCTAGACGTGCTTGAGCACAATTTTTGTGCGCGAATTATCAGAACACCAGCAGGCTTCACAGCAAAATCCCCATGCAACCCGTCCATTACCAGCAGGTGTTGACGCCAGCATGCCATACACCCGGGAGCAAGATGCTGATGCAGAGAGGGCAGCAGGCTTTCCTGGCGCGGGAGTGTCGGGTGCAATGGCTGAGGGGGAGGGTCCTCGCGGCCATGAGGGTGGAGGCAAGAGCAGTAAGAGCAAGAGTGGGAAGGAGGGCAAGGAACGCAAGGAGGGGCGTAGCAAGGAGAAAAGCAGCAGAGGGGACAAAGAGCGCAAGTCCAAGGAGGGGAAGAGCAAGCACGACAAGTCGAGCAGGGTACGTGGCGGTGGTATTGGTGGTGGTGGCATGTAGGAGTGGGTACAAGTTCCATGTGCTGGTGGGGATGGATGGGGGAGCAGGTGCTGGAGCTCTGCACTGTGGTTGGACGCAAAATGAAAAGGGCCTGGGCTGTGGCTGGGCTCAAAACATCGAAGCAGGTTTTCCGGACAGCAGCTTGTTGAGGTGGTCCCAAGGGCGCAGCGCCTTGGGGGTTAGTCAGCCTCTTCATTCATCTGAAAACGTTGATGCAGGCTTTCCGGACAGCAGCTTGTTGAGGTGGTCCCAAGGGCGCAGCGCCTTGGGGGTTAGTCAGCCTCTTCATTCATCTGAAAACGTTGATGCAGGCTTTCCGGACAGCAGCTTGTTGAGGTGGTCCCAAGGGCGCAGCGCCTTGGGGGTTAGTCAGCCTCTTCATTCATCTGAAAACGTTGATGCAGGCTTTCCGGACTGCAGCTTGTTGAGGTGGTTCCAAGATGCGGCTCAGGGAGTTTTTTTCCCTCTTCATTTTCTACGCAGCAGCCGCTCAGGCCTGTGTCTCCATCTGAGCTATCCTGCGGAGAGCACCGTTTCTGGAGGCATTGTCGGTCTGTTTTCTTGCTCAAGCTGCCTGCATGCCTCATCCTCATGTCTCCCTCTGAGCCCCATGTGGTGCTATTGCAGACCTGGACACATGAGATCAATGAACAATGTCTCAACATAACAAACAGATCGACTCCTGCATGCTCAGGCTCCTGTCACTTTTTGAGCTATCCTGCAAATAGGACAGGAAGCGCCGCAATGCCGACAGCAGGGCCTCTGAAGGCCTGCACGCTCACCTGGTTCAGGACTCAGATGGCTGGCTTGTGTGTGTGTGCGCGTGTGTGCTGTGTGGCTTCCCCCTCCTGTGTTGTTGCTCCACTTGCAGAAGGACGGCATCCAGTTCGGGAAGAAAGATGACAGGATGTGTGTCTGTGTGTGCACGCATGCTCAAGGTGCTCTACCCATCCTGTCTTATTGCTCCACTTGCAGAAGGACAGCCATCTAGTTTAGGGTGAAAGATGACTGGGCAGTTGTTTGTGTGCTGAACGTGCGCCCCCACGTATGTTGTTGCTCCACCCGCAGAAGGACAGGCACCGAGACAGAGACAAAGACAAAGATGTGGACAGAGCAGCATCAGTGGCGGCCACCGGAGCAGGCAACGGTGATGTTGGCTTTGAGGATGACACACGTGCAAGCGAGCCTCCCAGAGATTCAGAGCCACCTCAAGAGGCTGCAGTCACAGCACCAGCAGTGTTGGCGGTGCCAGCGCTGGCGCCAGCGGCAGCGGCACCGCCACCTGCAGCGCCCAGCGCCCTTCGCACCCTCCAGCAGCAGCAGCCGCAGCTGCAGCGGCCGTTGCCGTTGCAGCAGCACCTGCGCCCAACCCAGCAACAGCAGCAGCAGCAGCAGCAGCAGCATTGGGGTGCACATGCAGGTCCTGTGGGTGTGCCCACGATGATGGACCCAGCAGCTGCATCTGCAGCGGAGCAAGAGGCCCTCATGGCAGGCATGTCATTTTAATGCTCCCCACTTTCATGCATGTCATTGTTTATGGCTCAGTTAAGCTGCATATATGTCTATTTTTGCTTCAGCTCAGCTGCATATGTCTCTAAGTATGCTTTAGCTAAGCTGCACATGTCTTTGTTTATGCTTCAGCCGAGCTGCATACATATTTGTTTATGCTTCAGCCAGGCTGCACATGTCTTTCTTTATGCTTCGGCTCAACTGCACATGTCTCTTTGTGCTTCATCCAAGCTGCACGTGTCTTTTTAACGCTTCAGTTCAGCTGCACATTTGTCTTAATGCTTTGGCTGAGCTGCACGTGTCTTCGTTTATGCTTCAGCCTATATGCACATGTCTCTTTATGCTTCTGCTAAGCTGTGTGTACCTCTATTCATGCTCGAGCTAAGCTGCACATGTCCATTTCTGCTTCTGCTCAGCTGCGTCTGCAGCAGAGAAAGAGTCCCTCATGGCACGCACATCTCACTTAATGAGCATTGAGCTTCCTATACGAGCAAGAGGCTTTTTTATGCGCTTTTCATGAGAGCATGAAGTCCTCATGGCAGACATGTCTCATGTGCTCTGAGCTTTGTGCTTGAGCAAGACGCTTCTTCACGCGCTTTTTATGAGAGCATGAGGTCCTCATGGAAGGCATGTCTCATGTGCTCTGAGCTTTGTGCTTGAGCAAGACGCTTCTTCACGCGCTTTTCATGAGAGCATGAGGTCCTCATGGCAGGCATGTCTCATGTGCTCTGAGCTTTGTGCTTGAGCAAGACGCTTCTTCACGCGCTTTTCATGAGTGCATGAGGTCCTCATGGCAGACATGTCTCATGTGCTTTGAGCTTTGTACTCGAACAAGAGGCTTCTTTTCGCTTTGTATGAGAGCATGAGGTCCTCATGGCTGGCTTGTTCCTTCTTTTGCTTCAGCTAAGCTGCCCTCGTAGGCAGGCTCAGCTTTGTGACCCTTTCCTATCCTTTCCTTTCCTCTCATGGCACAGCTGTGTTACCCTTTCCTATCCTTTCCTTTCCTCTCATGGCACTGCTGTGTTACCCTTCCTATCCTTTGTTTCCTTTCCTCTCATGGCAGGTATGGAGTGGGCACTGCGCAGAAGGGAAGCCAAGAAAGGTGATCCGGGCGCTGTGCCCGAGCCTTCTCCCCCACCTCTCCCGCCTGCAGCAACTGGTGGAAGGGTGGAAGGGGCTGAAACATCAGCAGCAGCGGCAGCAGCAGTAGCAGCAGAGGAGCAGCAATTATCGGTTGAAGGTGTGGGGGCTGGCGCTGTGAGTGGGGAGCATGAGGGGTGGGAGGGGGAGGAGGGACGAAGGGGCAGCAAGCGCAGCCGGACAGAGCAGAGGGAGGGAGACAGGGACGGCAGGGACAAGGAGGATGGGCGGTCCAGGAGCCGGAGAGAAAGAGTGAGTGACAAGGTTGGCGCGTGGGAATGGTGGTTGGCAGGAAAACTGCTCTGGTTGCTCAAGGAAGAACACGGGCAAGAAGGATAGGCGGTCCAGGGGATCGAAAGAAGAAGTGCGAGTGACAAGATTGGTGCATGAAAATGGGGGTAGGCAGGAAACCACTGTTGTTGGTAGAGAAAGAACATGGGCAAAGAGGATGGGCGGTCCAGGAGCAGGAGAGAAAGGGTGAGTGACATTGGTGCATGGGGATGGGGGTTGGCAGGAAGAGCTACTGTGGTTGGTAAAAAAAAATGGGCAATCGGGATGGGCAGTTCAGGAATCAAGAAAAGGATGAGTTTTTGGTTGTGGAAGATGGATGGTGTACTTCCTTTGCAGGAGAAAGGATGGCAGAGACAGGGACAGCAAGGGTACAAAGATGAGTGCTTTAGAAGCAGGGGAGAGAATGGGTGTGTTTAAGGTGAGGGAAGATGCAAAAGTAATTGCCAAAGTGAATTATGGCAAGGGAATATGCTAAGTTAATTGATTGTAAGGATAAAGATGGCAAAGATGGATGGCATGGGCAAGAGGGCGGTGGGCTGTGCAAGAGAAAGGGTAAGCAAAAGGTCAAGTGCTTGGAGGCTGGCTGGCTCTTGTAGCTGCTCTTTTTGAGCAGAGGGTGACTTGGACAAGGATGATGGGCAGTCCAAACTGCAGGAACGAAAGGTGAGAGCAAATGGCACGAGGGATGGCTGGTGGCTGCTTTGGTTTGTATGGGGGGCTCCAGATCGCAGAGGCAAAGGTGAGAGCGCATGGCATGAGGGGTGGATGGTGGCTGATTTGGTCTCTATGAGGTTTCAGATTATAAAGGAAAAGGTGAAAGCGCATGGCATGAGGGGTGGCCAGTAGCTGGCTTGCAATACGAGGGATGGCTAGTTGCTGCTTTGGTTAGCAGATGGGCAGCAGGTACAAGGATGATGAGGGGCAGGCAAGAACTGGTAGTGTGGAAGGGGAGGATGGGATGCATTTTTAGTGGTCCCCAGGTGTTGAGGAGGGAGAGAGGAGCGCAAAGGCTTTGATATTTTGAGCAGTATTTTGGGTAAGGAGGTCAGAGCTCATATTGACGGCGTGGGCATCGATGGGAGGGGCGCAGATGGACATTTACAGCATGTGTTGTGATTCGGAGAGCGAGGGGAGCGCGTAATGCTGAGCTGCAGCAAATGACTTGACTTCCAAATATCGAGGGCAAGGATGGATATGGTGAGTGGTCACAAAGCAGCAGGAAATAGGTGAGCAAATGGATGTTTTTTCTAAGGCTGCATAACAAACCCCTAGAGGAAAGGGGCTTCTGGTTTTTGCTGCTCAAGCAGGATGCAGGGCAAGGATTGACAGGCCAGAACTATGCGCACGACTGCAAGAGTGAGTAAGGATAGTGAGTACAAGTGGGGCAAGAAGAGAGGACAATGCACTGCAACTCAGCTGTGCCTTCTTCACACGTGACTCGTTGCTTACGCTGGACAAAGAGCGGCGCAACAAGAACAGGGCACACGACTGAAGAGATCATGTATTGCAACTCAGCTGTGCCTTCATCACATGCAACGTGTTGTTCATGCAGGACAAAGAGCGGCGCGACAAGGACAGGGCACGCGACCGCGAGAGGGAGCGCGGGAAGGGTGACAAAGATAAGAGGGAATTGGATAGGGAGGAGGAGGTGGACAGGGAGGGGTTGAAAGAGAGGGAGCGGGAAGGAAAGGAAAGGGGGGATGTGGAACGAGAGGCGAAAGAGAGGGAAGGAGGGAGGGAGAGGGAAAGGGAGCGGGAGAGAGAGCGGGAGAGAGAGAGGGACAGAGAACGAGACCGAGAGCGGGACAGAGCAAAAGAGAGGGAGAGGGAGCGGGATCGCAGCAGGGGACGCGGGCGGGAGCGCGACCGAGATCGGCACCACAGCAGGGGCAGGGAGTACAGCAGGTGTGTGTGTATGTGTGTGTGTTTGCGTCTGTGTGTGTGGCATGTGGTGAAACTGTGTACTCCTCTCCTATTCCAGCCACAAAGGTAGGCAAGCTTCTGCAATACTTAAATGCCATATCGTATTTTGGCTGGACGTTGTTGTATGCCTTTTACCTCTCATGGCTGCAAACTATTGAAAAAAAAACAAAATCATGAAAAATGCCAGCTGGAATGATTCTAATTGTGTGTTGCTGCTGTTGCAGCCCCTCGTGATTGCAACGAGTGAACAATCCCTTTTTGGTCAAGGTGCCCGCGGCCTTGTCCAAACAAAGTACCTGCAACTGCGTTGTCTTCCGCCTTTTGCTCTATATAGCCAAGGCCATGGAGGAAGCTAAGCTTCTGTGCAAGAGCGCGCGCGCGCGCACACGCACACACACACACACACACACACACACACACACACACACACACACACACCACGTGTGCTGTTGCTACAAATGCGACCCTCGCCCTGCAGAGCTGAGGCCATGGACATAGTGGAGGGAGCTGTGCTGGACTCAGATCTGACTCCTTTGCATCCTGATGAGGTAAGAGTAGGGTTGGCCAAATCCATTAACACATGTGTAATACAGCAGCTTGTACTCGTCATTGTCAGCGCTGAACATGCATCACACACAGCGTAAATACACAGAACATCAACACTGGATATGCGTAACCTTGAGTATGCACAGAATCAGGGTTGGGTCATACGCGAGTTTTGGCTTAACAGCACGCGTATATACGTGTAAAATACGCGTATGTCACGTATATACGTGAATTGGGAGGGCCACTTTGGGCCGGGAGGGTCTTGGGTGGGAGGGAGGGTCCCGACTACCCCCCAACCACCCCCACACACCTCCAAGGCCCACAAACACTTACACATGCCAAAATAGAAGGGTCCTGGGTGGCGAAGTGCGCAGCAGCTCTCTCTAAAGGTCTCTCAAAGGTCTGTCGAAGGTCTTACAGGGCATGTCGAGGCGATTTACCTACGTATTTTCTGACGTTTAGCAAAAAGCCATTTTTATGGTACGCGTTTTTTCATCAATTTTTACGATACGTGAAAATACGCGTATTCACGTATGACCCATCCCTGCACAGAATGCACATGCACAGAATATCAGCACTGGATATGCATAAACCCAGAGAGATAGATCTTTCCTGTGTGCATGATGGTTGGTCCAGCGCAAGCTTTTTGCTTTTGCACAGAATGGGTTGACCTTGGGCTAAGGTCGCCTGCTAGGAGCAAGCAAAGACCTGCATCAGCATCAGACCTCAACCTTTTGTGTATGGAATGTACATGACTCCTGTATGCTGATTAATAATGATTTTAATTAAAGCATGCACAACTCCTGCTGCATGCCTGCCTCTGCCCACCCATTATTCCTGCCTTTGTTTCAGAATGCCTTCTCTTCTGCTTGCGCTTACCCTCAATCATGATAAGGATTGGCCAATTAGCCGTACAAATACACCATATGTGTATTAGCTATTTAGCAGGGAAAATACCAGTATATATGGGAAAAAGACAGTAGACACGCATTTTTGGTACCTGTGAGGACTCGATTGTCTGCTGCGCGCTGCCCCCCCTGCCTCATCTCCATGCTTCTGCAGTTACTTTGGCCTCCCCAGTCTCCTCCCGCATTTACCTCAGCGCCTTGTGGCCCCTGCCTCCCCTCTGTGCTTGTGCAGTTGCCAGCCTACCTTGCCTCACCTGCTTCCCCAGCTTCCCCTCTGTGCATGTCTAGTCGCCTGCTCTTTCTCTATTCTCGTGCAGTCACCTCCTCCTCTGCCTCCCCTCTGTGCTTGTGCAGTTACCTGCCTACCTTGCCTCACCTGCCTCCCAAGCTTCCCCTCTGTGCATGTCTAGTCGCCTGCTCTTTCTCTATACTCGTGCAGTCACCTCCTCTGCCTCCCCTGCCTCCCCTCTGTGCTTGTGCAGGCACCTGCTAACCTTGCCTTACCTGCCTCCCAAGCTTCCCCTCTGTGCATGTTCAGTCACCTGCCCCCCCCCCCCACCTCTCTCTATGGTTGTGCACTTACCTGCCCTCTCTGCTTCTGCAGTCACCTCTCTTGCCTCACCTCTGTGCATGTTTATTCACCTGCTCTTTCTCTATACTCGTGCAGTCACCTCCTCCTCTGCCTTTCCTGCCTCCTCTCTGTACTTGTGCAGGCACCTGCCCCCCCCCCCACCACCTCTCTCTATGGTTGTGCACTTACCTGCCCTCTCTGCTTTTGCAGTCACCTCTCTTGCCTCACCTCTGTGCATGTTTATTCACCTGCTCTTTCTCTATACTCGTGCAGTCACCTCCTCCTCTGCCTTTCCTGCCTCCTCTCTGTACTTGTGCAGGCACCTGCCCCCCCACACCACCTCTCTCTATGCTTGTGCACTTACCTGCCTCCTCTCTTTGCTTGTGCAGTCACCTCCCTCACCTGCCTCCCTTGCCTCCCCTATGTGCTTGTGCAGATACCAGCCTCTCCAGCCTCCTCCCGCATGGGCCCCAGCGCCTTGTCACCCCGCGCGCCACCACACCCGCCTCGAGGCAGCATGGCTGCTGCGCCGCCCCCGTACGCTGGCGGCTACCGGCCAGGTTGTACATACTCTTATGTCCTGTGTAGTCGATTTATGAAAAGACCATGCTTTAGGGCAGAAGTGGCTGAGCTGCAGTCGTGCTGCTGCTGATGCAAGTGCAGTATTGTACAAAGGCTGCTCAGCGTGTTGCGGCTTCCATACCTTTTGGTGTCAATCACGAAAAGGCCTTTTTGCTAAGCTCTTTTGCTCTGCCTTTGCATGGCTGCTGTGTTGCCCCCGTACACTGGCGGCTGCCAGCCAGGTTGGACCGGAAGCATCTGAGCAGCAGGCATGCTGCTGCTGACCAGCATGCCGCTGTTTCCATCCTTTGGCTTTGATCATGCCCCCATGAAGCCTTGTTATTAAGCTCCCTCAGCCCGCCTTAGCTCGCAAAGGCTGCTTTCATCTGAGTCTACCTTTGCATCACACAGCCTTTGCATCACACACCCTTTGCATTGCACATCCTTTACATTACACAGCCTTTGTGTTGCACAGCCTTTGCATCGCACAGCCTTTGCATCGCACAGCCTTTGCATCGCACAGCCTTTGCATCGTACACCCTTCACATTACACAGCCTTTGCACCGCACAGCCTTTGTATTGCACACCCTCTGCATTGCACAACCTTTGCATCACACAGCCTTTGCATCGCACACCCTTTACATTTGCGTCACACGGCATATGCACATCCTTTGCATCGAACATCATCGGCACAGCCTTTGCACAGCCTTTGCACACCCTTAGCATGCGCGGCCTCTGCACAGCCTTTGCATCGCACAGCCTTTGCATGGCTCTTTCCAAGGCTGCCTTAGCATGGCTCCACCTGAGGCTGCAATGAGGCCGCCATTGCATGACTGCAGCACTTTGCTTGAGGCTGCCTCTGCATGGCTCGGTCTTTGCATGGCTCCACCTGAGGCTGCAGAGAGGCTGGCTGAGCTCGTAGCTGCCTCTCCATCGCATGGCTGCATCTGAAGGGAGGCTCAGCCTTTGCGCGGCTGCCTGTGTATGAGGCTGCAGATGCGCCTCCTCCCTCGTGCCATACCAGTCCGGTGGTATAACTGACGGCCTCTTCCCGTCTGGCGTTTTGAAGGCCCTGTCCTGTCTGTGGTCTGTTCCTGGCTGCAGATCTGCATCCCCCACAAGCCAGCATGCCGCCTTATGACAACAGAGGAGGGTATGTTGCCAGGGACCGTGCAGCGATGCCACCGCCGCCGCCGCCCCCACCCAGGAGAGCCGCTCTGCAGGTGCGCCTTGATACTGTGTGTGTGTGTCCTTCCAGATGGCCCCTGTTTGCATCCTCACACCATCCACCCGAAATACCCATACCTTGCATCTTCCTTGTTTGTTGCTGTGTCCTACTTTTCTGCTGCAATCGCTTCATAAGGCTTGGGGACCCTGTGCTTGTGCCTTCCAGGGAGGTGCAAAAGTTAGGCTCTGCATGCCCAGGAAGGCAGCGTGCTCCCTCGCACACCCATGTTTTGCAACCTTCCAACCTTCTACTTGTTTCTTTGCTGCAGCTGCTGCCAGAGGCTAGCAGACCATGAGGTCGCACTTCCCAGAGGGCTGCAGGCCAGGCTCTGCGTGCTCAGCCGTTGGCATCCTACCCCTCCATGCACTTGAGCTTTGCGACCTTGCCTCCACTCGTTCGTTTGCAGCTGCACCCAGAAGTTTGGGGTCCCCAGGATCGGGCCTCCCAGAGGGCTGCAGGCCAGGCTCTGCGCGCCCAGCTGGGCAGGGTGCCCCTCCATGCACTTGAGCTTTGCGACCTTGCCTCCACTCGCTCGTTTGCAGCTGCACCCAGAAGTTTGGGGTCCCCAGGACCGCGCCTCCCAGAGGGCTGCAGGCCAGGCTCTGCGCGCCCAGCTGGGCAGGGTGCCCCTGTCAGAGTCGCTGGCTGGTCCGGCTGTGTACGCATGGGCGCAAGGTATCCTGGCGGCAGCGGACGCGCCCCTGGATGAGCGCCAGGCGCCTGCAGGTGAGGCAAGCATGCATGTGTGTGTTTTTGTGTGGTGTGGGTTGGGGGGGGGGACGAGGGGGGAAAGCATGCGGCTGTCTAACAGCAGTGGATGCACCCTTGGATGAGCGCCAGGCGCCTGCAGGTGAGGCGAGCATGCATGTGTGTGTTTTGGGTTTTGGTGTGATATGGGTTTGGGGGGGGGTGACGGGGGGGGAGAGCATACGGCAGTCTAACAGCAGTGGATGCTGCGCCCTTGGATGAGCCCCAGCGCCTGCAGGTGAGGCTAGCTTACCTGTGTGTGTGTTTGGTTTGGGGGTGGGGGGGTCTTTGAGGCCCCCTGGTTGCAACGAATGTGCCCCTGGATGAGCGCCAGGCGCTCGCAGGTGAGGCAAGCTTGCGTGTGTGTGTGTGAATGATATGTGTAGGGTTGGGGGAGGATGAGGGGGTAGAGCATACGCTATTCTAACAGCAGAGGATGCGCCCCTGGATAAGCACCAGGCACCTGCTGGTGAGGCGAGCATGTGTGAATGTATGTGTGTGTTCTATCTTGGTTGCATGGTGAGTTGCAGAAGGTGCTAAACATTGCAATGCAAACAAAAAATTACTTGTAGCTCTACTCTGTTATCCATGCATGCTTTCGTGTCGTGCCGTCATACAACTGATGACAAAGTCATGTGACATTCCAACCAATTTAGGATAACCATCTGACATTGGAGGTAATCATCTGACATTCCAATTCATTTGAGGATAATCAGGTGGTATTGAAGGTGATTGTCTGACGTTCCATTACTTGAGGATAACCATCGGACTCTGACACCTGATTCTGACACCTGTGCTTGCCACCTGAGTCAGACCGCCAGTTCAAGCCTCAGCAGGGGCATGCTGTGAGAGTGCCACAATGAAACACCAAGTACTCGACCTGAAAACTTGACACTAGAGCTCTAGGGGGGCAGCGTTCACAGCCTCAGCAGGGGTATGCCGTGAGAGTGCCGGAATGAAGCATCAGGCACTCCACCTGACAATTTAGCACTTGAGCTCTAGGGAGGTAGCGGTTTCAGTCTCAGCAGGGGCATGCTGTAAGAGTGCCGGAATGAAGCATCAAGCACCCCACCTAACACTTTGGCACTTCAATTCTAGGGAGGTAGCCGTTACAGCCTCAAAAGGTCCATCGCTTGGATACTTTGCCCATTCATATTCATGCCTACACATCCTCTCCTGCTGCTGCCCTGCAGCGCCCCCCCCCCCCACCCGCCCCCGCCTGCCGCACGTGTCAGATCCGTTTCAGTGGATCCATTCCTCACCTGCACTCCTTTGCATTTTCGCCGCGTGTCTGAAAATCCTTGCTGCCTCCTGCTCCTGCTCTGCAGCGCCCCCTCCTCGCCCCCGCCTGCCACGCGTGTCAGAACGCCTAGCTGCTGTTGCAGTAGGCCCGCTGCGTAATACCCTGCTGGGACCACTGCTGCTCCCCTCGGAGGCTAACCCTGCGGCCCCGCAGCCCACACCCGGGGCTCTGGCAGCAGCAGCAGAGGCGGGAGCTGATGTGCACAAGCATATACTTGAGGTGCGCTTGCATGCGTGGGTGTGTGTGTTGGCAGGGGGGGGAGGCTGCTGGGGCTGCAGCAGGTTGTTGAGGCGGGAGCTGATGTGCACAAGCAGATACTTGAGGTGCGCTTGCATGCGTGTGTGTGTTAGCAGGGGGGGGAAGCTGCAGCAGGTTGTTGAGGTGGGAGCTGATGTGCACAAGCGTATACTTGAGGTGCCCTTGCATGCGTGTGTGTGTGTGTTAGCAGGGGGGGGAGGCTGCTGGGGCTGCAGCAGGTTGTTGAGGCGGGAGCTGATGTGCATAAGCGTATACTTGAGGTGCGCTTGCATGCGTGTGTGTGCGTTTGTGTGCGTGTATTAGCAGGAGGGGGGGGCAGCTGATGTGCACAAGCGAATACTTGAGGTCGGCTTGCATGTGTGTGTAAGCAGGGGGGGGAATGCTGGGGCTGAAGCAGCTTTTTGAGGTGGGAGCTTAGTGCATTCTGCTGAATGGGACCTGGTTTAAGTGCTGATGTGCGCTGAGTGCATTCTGCTAGATGGGGTTTGGTGCAAGCACTGATGTGAGCTGCGTGCATGCGAAAGACTCCGTGGACTTGGAGTGGAGCAGAGGGCGTTCTAACATCCATTCGCACACCCAAGGAACGTGTAGGCAAGTGATGTCTGTGGTTACGCAGGCCTGTGATGTCCATGGTTGCGCTGGCCTGTAACGGCTATGGTTACGCTGGTTTGTGGTGTCTATGGTTGCGCTGGCCTGTGACACCGTACAAAAATGTGTATCATCCCGCAATAATAATGTTTTTAAGGAATGCGGGATGACTGTGGACACCTGAAAAAATGATTATTATTACTTTTGAGCAAGCGGGAATGTGCGTGAAAGTGAAGAAAAAAATGTTTCTGAGATTTGTTTGAAGCATGAGTTAAGAAGGCGCCGGTGGGGCGTCTACAGCTAGGAATAGGAAGCTTCCTAAAGCCCCCTTCCAGTGAGCAGGAGCAGCAGCAGCAGCAGTAGATGACACAGGCCAATGAGTTTCAGCAGCTGATTCAGCAGCTGAGCAGGTCTTCATATTGTGTGCGCATGTCATGCGCTTTTGAACATCCTTCCTTTGAGTGCAAGGGAATCCTTGCAAAGATTTGCATGCTGGCCAATCCTTGCAAGTCGTTACATGCTGGAGCAGCATGGAACATGTACATGCAGTACTTAGGGCAAAAGGGGGCTGATTGCCCCTGCGGGAACATGCAGGAAACTTGAAAATAGATACAGAAGGGGGTGCGGGATTAAGGCAGGATGCATAAAATAAATATTTTATTTAGGGGTGCGGAATGATCCACATTAGGTACGGTATCTATGGTTGCGCTGGCCTGTGATGTCCATGGTTGCGCTGGCTTGTGATATCTATGATTGAGCAGGCCTGTGACGTCTATGGTTGCGCAGGCCTGTGATGTCCATGTTTGCGTTGGTCTGTGGTGTCTATGGTTGTGGGGATACATATGGCATTTGGAGATGTGGTACAGGAGGCAAGCACCATGGGCATGCTTCTTTTGAGCCACCAAGCAGGCTTCTGCAGCCTTCCGACGGGCATACTCCACAGCCTCTAAATGGGCTCGCTTCCACACCCTCCTACAGGGGATGCAGCCTCTGCCTGCAACCACACATCTGCTGCCTACAGGCTCGCTTTCACACCCTCCTAATGTCCATGCTTCCTCTGCCTGCAAACACACGCTTCCACGCTCCAACAATGTGCATGCCTCCTCTGCCTGCAAGCACGCTTTTGGAGCCTACCAACAGGGAATATGCCTGTGGCCTTGCTTCCACTGCCATGTGGGCATGCTTTTATGGTTTATGGGCACCGCTTTATCGCCTATGAATGTGCATGCTCTTGCGACTGTGCACAAGAGTACATAGATGTGACCTGTAGACGCAATGACACATGGATGCACATGGATGCATGGATGTGATTTGGATGTGTAGGCACAAAAGGCTGCATGGATGTGATTTGGGTGTGTCGGTACAAAAGGGTGCATGGATGTGACCTGGATGTGTAGGCACGTGGGAGGGGGGGAAGAGCAAGCCTGAGAAGTTGCTTTTGAAAAGTGGGAATGAATGAGCACCAGCGCTGATAAGTGCCAGATCCAATTTTTGTTGTAGGAGGATGTCTTGCGAGGTAGAGAGCTGGGCCAGGAAGAAGGTTCAAGCTAGGTTTTGTTCCAGAGGTTCCACCACTCCAAATCAAAGATGCATGAACGAAAAATATTGTAATGTTCTAATGAGCACAAAGTTGTCATGCTGTAATGACGAGGTGTGTTGAGGCACGTCGCTGCGTTTCTTGGTTGCCGTCCTCCTTCAGCACAGCACTTACCCCCTTTTTCTGAAACATGTGTGTCAAGAGGATGGTGAAATGAACATATGCTGGACCAGCTGTCCAACCCCGTATTTGATTATGTTTTGCAGATCCAGGCACGGTCACATGCTCGATTAACTGCCCTGCCTAATCCATTATTTTTGCAGATCCAGGCACGGAAGTTCGAGGAGCTGTCCAAGGGCAGCCGCACCTGCATGTCGAAGTTTGGGTGGTTTGAGTGTGATCCCATTCAGCAGGAGATGGGGCTTGTGCCTGCGCCGAAAAGTTAGAACTAAATCCTTAAGGGCGTAATGGCCTGCTGAGGCTAGGCTTGCCAGTACTGCTACTTCAACTCGTATAGGACGCTGTGTGAAGCTCCGGACAAAGTTTTTCCCCTGACTTTGAATTTTTGTATGCAGGCCTTTTCTGACTATTTTTTTCATGTTGAGGCATTGTGCATTCTTGCTGGGGTTACAACACCAGTGATGTGCAAGATGAAGAAGCAAACTTTGTGCCAGCCAGATAGGCCGCTTGCACAGTGGAAAGGACCCCTAACTAGCAAGCTGCAACGACCTCCTCTTAGTGACGTGCATATCCAGCCTCGAAATGCAATTGCATTTGTTTTGGTTGAGCTTGCCGTCACGGTGGATACCCCGGACAGAAGTGACTACGCCCAAGGAGCCTGCTGGGGTCAAGATTAGATTAAATTACATAGGGAGACCTCCAGCCAGACTGTTCGGCTGATCAGCCTGTGGCTGGTCCATGCCAGCCAACAGCAAATCCAATAGCTCAGACATGAAATTAGAGAAGCTTCTTATTGCGTTGCAAGAGGAAGACAGAGAGGGGGCTATCTGAGGCCTAAGATCAGCCACTTTTTGCATGCTCTCACTAAGGCATGGGCCCCTCAACTGGGAAATTTAATGAGTTACAATGGGATTTGACCTTCAGCCAGGTAGTTTGGCTGCTCGGTCTGCTTAACTGTTCCAACAGCACAAAAAATATTCAACTGGGAAATTTAAAACTTGGCTTCCTTCCTCTTGCACTTAAGTTTGTTAATTACCAGTTGAGGGGCACACGCCTAGTTCGCCTCGGTGTGAACCCTTGTTTTCACCACAAAATCTCCACTCCTGACCACCCACTGCACCAATTTGGAAGGATTTTGATGATTTGGGGTCATTGTAGCAAAATAAGAAAAGAAAAGTCTACGCAAGCCAGGTCCAGCTGCGTGCATCAAGGAAAGGTCCCCTTACTAGCAGGCTAGCTAGGGCCTGACCGATCAGAATGATATCATGGAGAAAAATGGAGTGAAAAAACCCAGTGGCTGGTGTTATGTGGCGATTTCAGTCATTTTCACCAAATTATGGTATATGTGCCTCATATGAGCTTTAGCCCAGTCTACCTCAGCACACAGGGCGACTAACACAAATCTAAGCATATGCTGGTAGCTTGTAGCGCCAACTACACTCTAGAACAAAAATGGCCCCAATCTGATGAAGTTGCTGTGGGTGGGCGTACTGTGAATGCAAGAAAAGAGCATATTTGGGTTTAACTCAGTGTCTAGCTCAGCGTTTAGCCCAGCACGACCTGCAAGTCCCTGAGCAAGTCTCTAATTGTGCTGTACCTTCCAACCTTTTCAAACCCACGGTTTCTATGCAATCCAGACGCAACTCCAGCCCCCCTGATGCAATCTTGGTCACTCCTCACCCAACTAACCCAAACAGACCACCCACTCCACCCTCAAACCGGGTACTGCGCAGTATGGGGAGTACCACAACTCCAGCCCGTCATATTCACTTGATAGAAATCAAATACTGCAAAGATACGAGGCCTGGTGCCCAGCTAGAAGCCTCACAGCAACAACACAGTGAACTGTGCAAACAACTCCAAGGTGCAGAGATTACTATCCACCCAATCCTCCTGGGTGTGGGTGCGACTTTCTACACTGCCCATACCCTTGATCAATTTAAGAAATTAGGGATTGACTCACAGAGATCTGAAACACTTGCAAGAAAACTCCATGCCCATTCTGTACAACTTGCGAACAAAACTTACCTCTACCAGACGTGCCATTGAAAATAAAAGCACTCATCATAACACTGGTGCCCTGGAGCAGCGTGCTGCCAGAAACCCACATTAAATCCCCTCTCATCTTCTTGTGCGGGAGACTCACGGCTCTTTGAGCCAATGTGTCTCTCTTTCCTTATTTGATGTAGGGAGACTTTTCTATGCCTACCTAGTTTTTTCTTTGGGCACATGCTCAGATAGTCCCCTCTGGGAAAATAGATACAGCCTGGTGAGGGAGACTCACGGCTCTTTGAGCCAAAGTGTCTCGTTTTCCTTAATTGATGTTGGGAGTGTTCTCACTGCCTACGTAGTTTTTCCTTTTCCAGGCTGGACAACAGTTGGAAGCGGCACAGCGGCAACACACAGACCTGTGCAAACTTTATAAGTAGTGACTCTTCACACCATCCTATTGTGTGTTAGTGGGACCTGCTATAATGAGCATACCCCTAACCAGTTTAAACAACTGGGACTTGACCAACAGCGTGCCTTGCAACTTGAAACTTGCTTGCAATCTGCATGCCCATTCTGTCAAGTATGCGCATAGACCTGTTACCACTAGGCGTGCTATTGAGAACAAAAAAACTTATTGCAGCCAGGTTCTGAAGCTGGGTGCTTCTAGTAACCCTCAAGAACCCCATAAACACTTCTTGTTCTAAAACTTTGTGGTAGAGGGGACTCACGGCTCCTCAAAGCCAATGTGTCTCCTTTTCCTTAATTGGTGTCACGGTAGGGAGAGTTTTCTCTGCCTACGCAATTTTTCTTTTATTCTTCTTTTCTTTTCTTGATGCTGCAGGAAAGGATGTGTAGGTGAAAAATCGCCAGATGAAATAGGAGTCCTTGTCTTTGTTTTCAGGGGACTTCTAGGGGTGGGGTTGCTGGGCGCGTGGCAGTGGAGAGCAGGAGAAGGAGAGTCCGGGCGTCCAGGAGCATGGCGGACAACCCTCCAGATCCCCATTAGCTCTGTTTCTGGCTTTCTCCTAGGATAGCTGTGTCTAGTTTAGGTTTGAGGGCCCTTGGGTGAGACCCTTTCTAGCTTGCTAGTAAGGGGACCTTTCCTTGATGCACGCGGCCTTTTGGCTAGCGTAGACTTTTCTTTTCTTTCTACTTTTGTCTTAGAGCACACAGCCCCTCATACCTACACATGAAGAGAACATGGACCTCATCTTGCATTTGTCCACAAGAGCATTCATCACCGTAATTTGTGTGACACACATGTACAGGAGAAATCCCATCCTCCCAAGATGCAGTTTCCACGGTCAAAGTGTGAGCTCTCAAACTGAATCTATTAACATTCTGCATGACATGCTGAGGCAAATCCAGATGCAGATACCCTGGCAGACGGATAGACTTGCGCACGTATTGGTCAAAAGCAATTTGTTGTTTGTTGTCCGTGGATCCACTCCTTCAACAGCTCTCCATGCACCGCGCAATCTGTGCCTCAAATCATCAGTAAATCCTGCAATGAGATAGGCGTACCCTGCTTCATCGCTGTTCCAAAAGACTCACAGCGCCGCAATCCTTGGATCCGCCATCCAGGATTTGAGCAGTCCAATCTGAGAGAGCCCTAAAGTGCATGTGCAAATCTGCCTTCAGGACCTTCCTGAGCGTCTCACAACTATAATTGAGCAAACCATTGTACATCTTAACTTAAATTGAATAGCGGACTCAAACCAGTAGAATTGCAATTGCTGGGGTCAAGAAGGAGCCCAAGACCCTTAGCGCCAGCCAAGATGTGAGCAGCTCCTACAGATCAGAGCAACAACAAATAGACAGTGGCTTTTTAACACCTGTAATTGGTGTTGCATACCTCTGTAGTCTGTCAATTGCATCAGAGTTCACCTGTCCAGGAGTATGGCCCATAAGCCTTAACTCAATTAGCTGTGGTGTGAAGCCTGCTTTTGACCACGAAACCTTATTTTTGAAGCAACAAGGGGACCAAATCGGGTGATTTTTGGTGATTTGGAGTCATTTGGAAAAAGAAGAATGAAAAGACCTTGTGGTTGGTGAGATACAGAAACCTAGCCATTTTCCTTTTAATAGATCCAGCACATGGGGTGCCGAAAAGTCCAGTTTTTAACCTCCTTCTTTTCCCTTTTGGAATTTGTAGGATGTCAGAATTTGTATGTTACAAACACAAGATATTGTGAGTGAAGAAGATGCCAGGATGGAGCTGCGGATCTTTTTTTTGGGTGATCTGAGGCCAAGAGAGTAATCTGGGGTACTCCAACGTCATCATATATTGGTGGATGCAACATGCTTAATGAAATATAATGGAGAGTATGGTAAGATTTGAGAAAAAACCATGAGAAAGAGCATGCCCTGCAATGAAGGCCACTTGATTATGTAATGCGACATTATTGCGTTGTGTGCCTCTCAGGGTCAAAGCCTGTTTGTGGGGTTTCTTGCGTGGAAGATTTGAATGATGCTTTTGTTTTTGAGCAACCAATACAATGTGTTCATGTGTTGTTCAGGTTTGGTGTTAGATCAAATTTTCAGTGTAAAAAGGAATTGCTAAACCATCCAAAAGGCTGTGTCATTGAGGAAAGCTTCCCTGACTAGCAAGCTATCAATATTCTCACAATAGGGCCCTCAAACCTATACTAGAAACAACCAGCCGAGGAGAAAGCCAGGGACACAGCTAATGGGGATTTAATGATTGTCAGCAATGCTCCTGGAAGCCCAGACTCCTTCTCCTGTTCTCCACCGCCAAATGCCCAGCGGTTCAGTTCAATGAGGTGGATATCATGCTCTGATGATCTTTGTCTTTAGGATCCATGTGTCTAAAGAGGTACAAAAGTATCAGCTACGCGGGCAGAGAGCAATAGAAATGAAATAATAACTATGGAGGAAGATGAAAGTTCCCCATATTGATCAAAGAAAGAGGACAACTAGGGCTGAGTCACTGTCTATCCTTGTCATGCTGAATCACCGTTACTGCACATTTACTGTTCTTGAAGCAGTTAACACAGTTGCGAGTGCACCGGCTTAGCTCTTCTTCATGTTGCTGCTAAGCTGCTCTTGGTCTTGCTGAACAGTGCTGGCTTGGCTGCAGCACGCAGAGAATGTCTGGAGCAGACACGGCGTTTGGACCAGCTTCACCAGGTAAGGGTTACATCAGAGACAAGGCACCCCTGGCACAAGGCCAGGGATAACAGAAACAGCGCCAAACCTCAATGGAAGGCGGAACAGAAGGTTGAATAAAAGAGAGCATCCAATAAAAGAACCCCACTTAATTACAGGTCACACCTCACACTCTAGGTTTTGCAGTGATTCAGCAATAACCACGATTTAACGTGACATCCTCTACACCAAGAGAAAAAAAGAATTGAGATCACGATGGCTGTTAGCAGCCCCCCATGTCTAATTTTGTACCCTCAGCTAGAACGACCCTCAATGCTGCCCCAACCAGGGAGTTACTCTTTCTCGGCACACCTGGGACTTATAATATATTGCGGTTTGGAACACAGCTGCAAGAGTCCATATAAAGAAACATTACCCAACAACTTTTTTTTTTCTAGCGCACTGCTCAGTGCTACTCACTGCTCATTTCATCGTTAAGGTCACAGTTATTCCTGTGGAGAAAAGAAAAGAAAGAAAAGAAAAGAAAAGAAAAGAAAAGAAAAAAGAAAAGGTCACAGTTATTCCTTTGGAGTCATGGGTCGTTCCTTTTTGGCTGACACAGCCTAGCAAGCCGAACATCCAAACAACCTTGCTAAAGACCAAATCTTGTTGTAACCATAACATACGCCTGTTGTGTGGACTTGCTATCAGGTGTACCGCAATAGAGGCATAGGGCAGGGCCAGGTAGGCTATTGAAGCGTCTGGCATGCATTTCTATGTCTAGGGCGTCTAAAACTTTCAACCACCACGTGCCCTGCACCCCCTCCCCCCCTCAAAAGCCCTCTGTAAAGAACTGAAAAGAAGGAAACATGAGAACTTACGCCAGCCAAGAGGCCGTGGGCATCAAGGAAAGGTTCCCCAACAAGCAAGCTAGCAAGGGTTTCACTGAAGAGCACTCAAAACTACACTTGACATAGCTTGCGAGGAGAAAGCCAAAAACATAATATTTTTTTTAATACACTGGCCCAGGACATGGCGATGTCCCATGAGAGCCTTTGCTCAAAAACTCAAGACCGCAAAGAGAAAGAAAGGTATGCAGGAAAAAGACAAGCAAGGCCCATTAGGAAGGGCAGGCGCAAAGGGGCAAAGTTTGATTGTTACCAGCATGAAAGCTGGGGCTCCTTAAGTTCTCAAACAGGCAAAAGAAGAGATAACCCAGCGAAGCACGCTAGGGCACCTACAAGCGTCCATACACAAGCTCCTTCAGAGGAACCAGCTAGCTCCTAGAGCAGCACCCCCTCCCAGGAACTCCCACTACCACTTCCACTACCACTACCACTAGTGAGGGTTGTCAGTCATGCTGCTAGAAAGCCAGGCTCTGCTTCTCCTGCTCTCCATCGCCACACAACTAGCACCCCCCGTAAAGCCCCCCATAGATAAAAGCATGTCTGGTGTCAATTATAAACGTTGGTTTTGGACAGCTTCAAGCTAGCAGCTCAAGTTAGCAGCTCAGTTTAGATGCCAGTGTCGTAGCCTAAGCTGAGCTTTTTTGGGCTGGTTAAAAACGAAGTCCACAGGAGGATAATGTGCAAGGTCACCTTGAATCTCCTGCCAAGTCCCTAAAAATTCGGATAGGAACTTATGACATCTTTCTTTTCCTTTTTAGAAAGAGGACGCCCATTCCAGCTTGGCAAACAAGGTGTGAAGTTTTAGAATTGTTACAAGACTTGGTTTTGATGCTGTGTGTCACCAGCGCCCAATCAACACTTTAATTTTCTTTTATTTTCTTTCTTGAAGTGGAGGAATAAGAGACAACTCAAATGTTAGCAATTGGCCTCATTTTTCTCACAGGAGTCAGGATTGACCACTTTAATAGATTCCTTTAAGGAGAGAAACGGAAGATTAAACAAATGCGGATCCGGCGGGGTGTCACACCTGTATCCAATGTGTGCTTGTCTTTTAAAATGCAATTCACTCAATAATCCCCCCAGCATTCCCTAAGGGTTTGGCAGGTTGTTTGTATTGCCAAGCTGCATGGCATAGCCTATGCATGAATGACCAGACTGTCACCCTTACCCGAGCTCTAGGTCGCAATTCAACTTAGCCACAAGCCACCAGTATCTGAAAACTGCCAGTGGAGAAGTTGGGTGTGTGCTTCTGTTGAATTGCAGAGGGCTAAATCTGATCTGATATTATGAGGCAGCAATTGATTTTATGCAAATCGGTACGTGCAAACCATACAAAGCTCCAAACAAAAAAATGCTTATCAATGACTAAATGCCAAAAAAAGAGGAGTCAATGAAGGCTCACGCAAAATTAAGGACATCAGCCGCGTGCTTGAATTGCTTCCTGGATCCCCTATCGCACGCCCCCCTTCCTAACTTACGTGTGTTTCATTTCCCTTTTCTCAGTGTGTCCCTGGGCAGCTGGTGGCTGGCAAACCCACAGCACGGCTGCTTATGCACGCAACACTGCCGGCCATACTTACACTCTCTCAGCCATGGGCAGGGGCGTAATTGAAGCCTTCATTGCACCACAGGCCCTTTTGTTGATCACCCATTCTTAACAAGCTCTTAACAACAGTTTCGCAAGTTGCACCTATAACTAGTTGGACACATGGACACCGATAACAGCGGCAAACATACATAAAAAAGATGAGAGTCAATGAAGGTCGAGGCAAGGTCAAGGACCTCTCCAACGCACCACAGACCCTCAGACCATATGATTTTTCAAAGTCCCACCCACATCTCTGCAGCCGTCCAGCGACTGCACCTGGCTGTATGCGTACACATAGGGCAAGGGTGCACGCGGGGCATCTGTAGCTCCACATACCCACAGTAATCTCCCACCCCTGACGCTGTCCAGTGACTGCATCTGCCGCGTGCGTACGTGTGTGCGAGAGGGGGGCCTTTGAAGCTTCCCTCATGCCACATTCTCACGGTGAACCACCCCTGTAGCTGTCCGGCGACTGCATCTGCTGTGCATACCGCACAGCTGCTGCTCCTCCCCCCGCACCCCCAGTACCACTGCCCACCCGCTCCACACTGCCCGCTGAGGCAGCGCCTTGATAGCCATGGGACGAAGGCGTGCCTAACAAGCTGTCTCGCTGGTAGAGGGCGGCGGACGATGGGGAGGCGACAGAGCCATCTGCGTGTGCAGGGGAAACAGGGGGGTACATGACAGTATGGGGAGGTGTGCAGATGAATGCCGGGGCCCGAGGGGCGGCAAAGCTGTCTCTGTGAGTGGGGGCTTCAGGAGTCTTTGATAGTGAGTACAAGGGCAAGGAGGGGTGCGGATGTATCAATAAGGAGCCATCTGTGCGTGCAAGAGAAGTGAGTTGCTGGTACATG
This sequence comes from Dunaliella primolecta, assembly GCA_914767535.2. Classification (NCBI taxonomy): domain Eukaryota; kingdom Viridiplantae; phylum Chlorophyta; class Chlorophyceae; order Chlamydomonadales; family Dunaliellaceae; genus Dunaliella; species Dunaliella primolecta. The sequence continues at coordinate 2,079,987 of OU611763.1, read as the reverse complement.
TGAGGCAGGATATGCTCAATCTGCGCGTACAAGAGTACAAAAAGGGCGTGGCTGGCACGTGTGAGGCAGGATATGCTTAATCTGTGCGTGCAAGAGCACAAGAAGGGCGTTGCTGGCACATGTGAGGCAGAATATGCTTAATCTATGCGTACAAGAGCACAAGAAGGGCGTTGCTGGCACATGTGAGGCAGGATATGCTTAATCTGTGCGTGCAAGAGCACAAGAAGGACGTGGCTGGCACGTGTGAGGCAGGATATGCTTAATCTGTGCGTGCAAGAGCACAAGAAGGACGTGGCTGGCACATGTGAGGCAGGATATGCTTATCTGCTTCTGATCCTATACCGTAGGATATGTGACATATGCATGGGTACAAGGAACGGCTCAGCCACATTTATCTGCTTGATCCTACACATGTATGGGTACAAGGAACGGCTCAGCCACATTTATCTACTTGATCCTACATATGCATGGGTACAAGGAATGGCTCAGGCACACTTGCCTTCATCTTCATACCCTGCAAAGCCGCTACTGCTGCCCCCTCTGCACTACCTACTGCTGCTCCCCCTGCTATGCCCACTGCTGTCCTCACCTTCATACCCTCCATAACCACTGCTGCTGCCCCCTCCTCTGCCACACTTACTGCTGTCCCCGCCATGCCTACTGCTGCGCCGTCCTCACCTTCATACCCTCCATAACCACTGCTGCTACTCCCTCCGCCATGCCTTGCGGTGGTCGAGGGTGACTGCATCTGTGGCATGTCGCCCGCCTGAGGGTCGAGGCCAGCGCCTGCCTGCACACATTGAGAAGAGTGTTACAATACACCAAGTTGTGAACATTCACCATGCCTTGCAGTGGTCAAGGGGGTGGGTGATCGATGCACAATTTGTGGCATGTCGCCCGCCTGAGGGTCAAGGCCAGCGCCTGCCTGCGCACGTTGGGACGAACGTCACAGTGCCCCAAGAATGTTGTATTGGGTAAATACAGCGATGACACATTGCTGTCAGCGCCCACTTGGGGGTCGAGGCCAGTGCTTGGGTTCAGCTTGCACTGCACTTGTTTCATTGAAAGGTTCATGGGAAGTTCCAGCGTGTCGGTGTGCCAAATGTTTTGACAGGTAGTGTGTCTGATCACGCGTCGAGGTCAGTGCTTGGGCTTAGCTTGCACTGTCTCATGGGAAATTCCAGCGTGTCAATGTGCCACACGTTTTGACGTGTGTCTGATCACGCGTCGAGGCCAGTGCTTGGGCTTAGCTTGCACTGTCTCATGGGAATTTCCAGCGTGTCGATGTGCCACACGTTTTGACGTGTGTCTGATCACGCGTCGAGGTCAGTGCTTGGGCTTAGCTTGCACTGTCTCATGGGAAATTCCAGCGCGTCAATGTGCCACACGTTTTGACGTGTGTCTGATCACGCGTCGAGGTCAGTGCTTGGGCTTAGCTCGCACTGTCTCATGGGAAATTCCAGCGTGTTGATGTGCCAAATGTTTTGACAGGTAGTGTGTCTGGTCACGCGTCGAGGTCAGTGCTTGGGCTTAGCTCGCACTGTCTCATGGGAAATTCCAGCGTGTCGATGTGCTACACGTTTTGACGTGTGTCTGATCACACGTCGAGGTCAGTGCTTGGGCTTAGCTTGCACTGTCTCATGGGAAATTCCAGCGTGTCAATGTGCCACACGTTTTGACGTGTGTCTGATCACGCGTTGAGGCCAGTACTTGGGCTTAGCTTGCAATGTCTCATGGGAAATTCCAGCGTGTCGATGTGCCACACGTTTTGACGTGTGTCTGATCACGCGTCGAGGCCAGTGCTTGGGCTTAGCTTGCACTGTCTCACGGGAAATTCCAGCGCGTCGATGTGCCACACGTTTTGACAGGTAGTGCATCTGATCACGCATTGAGGCCAGCACTATGTCTGTAAGTCTGCCATAAGCATGTGCTTGTCAGTTGCCACCACATACAATGCGAGCCTGCCATAAGCACGTGTGTGTGTGACTGCTGTGCGCAGCACAGATCGTCAATGCAATGGCCATTGCAAGCACATACCCAGTAAAGCACAGCTTTCATGCGCATGGGCGCAGAAGGTTTGCTCCGGGGTCATCAGGAAAGAAAGAGATCATGAGAGCGCGCTAACACGTGTGATGAGCTCATCATGCTAAAAAGCATCGCATGCTCACCAGCCCTTTTGATGAGTAAGACCCATGTTGCGCCAAGAGGCACACACATAAGGCAGCACGCTCCTGGGAAAGAGGTAGGTTGGAATGCTGTGCAGGTACATGTCTTCTATCTCAGTTGGCTGCTCATGAAACCTGTTGTCTAGGGAAAGGCCTAACCCTTTAGGTGCACCCATTTGTTGGGGTGCTTGTTGGATATGTGCCTTGATAAAGTCGAGATACGGACGCAGCCCGGCTGAGCCCTTGGCTTTCAAGTCCACTCTGACACCGTCTTGGATTCACTGGCACCCATCCTTTGGTGGAGAACACATCACCTTCAAATCCAGGATTGAGTCCACTTCAATACCACCTTCAATGCACTGCACTCATCCCTAGGTGGAGCACACAGTCAGGCATGCTACGGACACAGGGACTGACTCCCTGAATGAGTGACCAGGATCACCCTCTAAATTCTGACCAAGTGGATCTATGTTTCAAATTTGAGGGGCCGGCGTGGGGCACAGATTCATTGCAGAAAATATCACCACAATACACTCCACTCTTTGATCTGCTCACCCACTGGTGCAGTGGGGGGGGGCAGGGAACCGCAAGCGGTGGGATCATTGCACAGAATGCATGGTTTGGCCTGCTTTGCTGACTTCTTTCTGGAGTGAATGAACACGACTTGGAAGGCAAGCTAAGTTGGACTTTATTATAAGAGTGAAGAAATCAGGTTAGCTGCCCCTGCTTACCTCTTGATGAAGTGGGTGGTGTGGCTGAGAAGTGGTCATGGTGGAGCTCATTTCATCGGTCTCGGTCATTGCCAGGTCCTCTCGCAACCGGGCCAGGATACCCTCCACATCGACCTCCTCAGACATGGCTGCGCAAATGGAGCGCAAAAACACATGCTTGCTCATTTTTGCACAAGACCATAAGAGGTCAGCACACTGATCTCCTCAGAGATGGCTGTGCGAAAGGAAGCGCTCAGGCGCAACCTCATTCAAACTTTGCACAAAACCAGGAGACGCCGGCGTCGTAGTTGCACATGGAAAGCACCCTCTCATTGATGCTTAAACATTTGCTTGCATGGCGAGCATGCTGCTTGCATCGAGATTCCAGCGCGACTGTTACCTTCAGCACGCAGGGTAACAAAAAGGCATCTTGCACAAACATTTGAGCCTGCTCACTGCTTAAGCTCAAGCTTGAAGGACGACAACACCTCACCCCTCCTGTGCATGCCTCTGCACAATGATACCTCTTTTGGGCAGCAAAGCTGCATGGTGATCTGACGAGCATTTCTGGTGATTGCGTATGGAGAAAGCACTTGTAAGCACTCGGAGCATGGTCAGTGAGACCCAATTTTGAAAAACGCGGTCCAAAAATCCTGTATTCACTATAGATGCAGTGCAATACATGCGAGGAAACACAGCCAAAATTAGTGCTCACTCAAGTCACACTCAAGTCACATACTTGTGACAACCCCAATCTGAGTGCCAGCCCCTTCCCCCTCACTGTGCCAGCCCCTTCCTCCCTCACTGTGCCAGCCCCCCTCCCTCATTGTGTGACAGCCCTTCCTCACTCACTGTGCCAGCCCCCCTCGCTCATTGCGTGCCGACCCTTTCCCTCATTCTGCCAGCCCCCCTCCCTCATTGTGCCAGCCCACGGGATGAGCACTGACCACAGGAGGGCTCCCCCTCCGCCTCCAATATCTTGCCTGTTTGTAACTCTTTCTCCCCAAGGGTTATCCTCCACTTATCTGTGGTAGTGCAGTGTGAAATGTGCACATCCGCTGGCAACCACCCAAATACACATACCCGCGTGTTTGCACTTGATCTCTAATTGAGATTGTGTGTTGACCATAGGGGGGTCTCTCCCCGTGCGTTCAGCAACACATGCCTCTCTCTGTGTTTCTTCTGTTAAAATGGGGACATTCTCTGCTCCTCCACGCACCTGTGGAGGAGCGCTGGCCAGGAGTGCACAATCCTCCTTCGCCTCCAGCAGTTGCCCCGCCCTGCTGCTGCTGCTGCTGGTGCTGTTGGGCGGACGGCGAGGCTGCAGGTTGTTGCTGCTGTGGTTGCTGCTGTTGCTGTAGCTGCAGCTGCTGTTGGGCGGAGGGCGAGGCTGCAGGCTGTTGCTGCCTCTGCAGGGACTGAGACTGAGACAAAGGTGGAGGTGGCTGCACAGGCGAATCCTGCTGCATCTGCTGTGGCTGCGGGTGTGATGGTAAGGTTCCTGGTTGCAGGGGCGAGGGTGCCAGCTGCGACGGCCATGCGCTGCGTGCGGACCCCCTATCATCCTCACCATCATCATCATCATCATCATCGTGCAGCAGTGATGGTATCCATGCAGCTGCGTGCGCCTGCTGTTGTGGTTGTGGTTGTTGTTGTGGTTGTGGTGGTGGTGACTGAGCAAACAATGGGGTATACTCCTCGTGCGTGCGGGGGCTGTGTGGCTTATGTGGGTGCGGCAGGCGTGGGGTGGCCTGCTGCATGGGGTTTGCAGGGGAGGTACCAGAGGCACCCCATCCTCCTGCTAAAGCTATGCCCCTGCCTGCAGCACCCAAGCTCAGACTGCTGTTCACTCCTTGGCTGTGCGCGCTGGTGCTGCCTGGGCTGCTATGGGTGTCTGAGACATGGGTGTGGGTGGTGCTGTCACTGGCACTGCGACAACTGGATGGCACATGGCTGACGGAGGAGGGGGTGCGGGAGTCGCTGCCGCGTGCACTGCCTGAGAGAGCAGCGCTGCCTGGGGTGAAGGTGTGGGCCATCCTGTCTTGGCTAACGTAACTTTTTTGCCAGTGGGAGCTCTGACCTGCACCAGAGGCTCCAGTGGGGTCAGCACGCACATCGGTGGGGAGCCTGTGGCTGCCACGGCTTCCAGGTCTGTCTGCATAGCTGTCTGCATGGCTGCCTGCTTGCATGTGGGTGCTGAGACCTGCACTAGGGACTCCAATTGGGTCAGCATGAGGGCCTGATCTGGAGCTCCCTGCCCCGCCTGAGTGCGTGTGGGAGGACGGGACGGACAGGGAGGAGGAGCCGCGCGCACCTGTGACACGCATGTGAGCACACGCTCATGAGAGCGCAACATGAAAATAAGGCATTCACCTTTCTGATGTGTAGGGGCATGCGTGTATGTATAGGGGCATGCAGTTGCAAACAAAGAAGGGCTTAGACAGGGAGGAAGAGCCGCACAAACTCTTGCGTGATGGCTAATCCAGGCATGTGTGCGTGCACTCCTGCATCATGGCTATCTCACGGACATGTTTGTGCACACATTCTTGTGTTATGGCTATCTCACGGATGTGTGCGCGCACTCCTGTGTCATGGCTCTCATGGACATGTGTGTGCGCACATTCTTGTGTCATGGCTATCTCACGGATGTGTGCGCACACTCCTGTGTCAGGGCTATCTCACGAATGTGTGTGTCCACATTCCTGCATCATGGCTATCTCACGGATGTGTGTGCGCGCACTCCTGTGTCATGGCTATCTCACGGATGTGTGCGCGCACTCCTGTGTCATGGCTGTTCAGACATTTACGCGCACAGTGGGTCAAGGGCAGAAACCATTTGAGCTCCAGAAGGAGCAAGCGGATCAAGGCAAGCAAAGCGGAAGAGGCACGCGCTCCCTTGTCGCTTACATTTTTGGGGCATGGGTGCAAATGGGATTGTTGAGTTCGTACAAGGAGTTGCAGTCAGGATGAAATAGCCGCAAAAATGGTTTACACACACACCTGAGGAGGCGGTGAGGGCAGATAGAATGTCTGATCCGGGCACATGAGGAGCTAAAAAGAGAGCAGCAGGAAGTGCTGCTGCTTCTGATGGGGTTTGGCGGGCGGAGAGGTAGGACTCGAGAGCAAATGCTGGCTGTGTTGCTGCCCTTGGTGGTGCTGTTGTTGCTGATGGTGGCAGTGATGCTTGGTGGGGGAGGTACGGCTCCAGAGAACCTGGTGGTGGTGCTGCTGCAGGTGGTGTGTCATAGAGGAGGTGCGAGTGTAGGGGATCAAGCAGGCTCCCCGATCCGTGGCTCCTCCCATCTCTGCTGCTGCTGACACCACTGCCACTCCGGATGCTGCCACTTCCAACATTGCCACCCACACCACTACTGCCGCTCACACTGCTGTTGCTTTGGAGGGCCCCGCTCCTTCCGCTGCCACTCTCAACACCACCGCTCACATAGCTGCCGGCCCCACCGCTGCTGCTGTGGACAGCACCACGCCTGATGCTGCCGCCCACACCACTGCTGCTGCGAGGGCCTGCACTGCTGTTGCCACCGCTGCCAACACCACCGCTTCCGCTGTGTGTTGCACTGCTCAGGTATGAGCTTCCGCGCTCGCTGCCAGCGGCGGGTATGGTGCCCTTGCCTTCTGTGTGGGTCAGGCTGCTGCTCGCACCACCATCGCTGCCGCTGTGCGCTGCACTGCCCAGGTACCAGCCTCCCTGCTCGCTACCTACAGAGGGGGTGGTAGCTTTGCTCGGCGGGTGCGTGCGTGCTGTGCTGCCGAGGTAGGAAGCGGAAGCACTGCCCCTGCTGTCTACAGTAAGGGGTGCAGCTCCGCTACCGCTGCCAGAGGGCGTAGCTCTGCTGCCTGCGATGGAGGGCGTGGCTTTGCTACCACTTCCTTGGCCATCGGTGGTGGTGGTGGTGGTGGTGGTTGGGGTGGAGCGTGGGGTGGTGTGGGTCATGAAGGCCTGGCCCACCTGTGCACGTGCGTGTGTGTTAATGAGAAGAAAACCATCCTCCATATATGATGCTAATGCTGTCCTTGCATATTGCTCATGCTGTCTTTGCACAATGCTTTTACTGTTCTTTGGAGTTTTATCATCAGCTGGAGGCCTGCATACCATTTGTCCGAGCTTATACTGTTCTTTGAAGTAATCATTGACTGGAGGCCTGCAACGCGCAGCGCAGCGCGCAGCATACTATCTGTCCTAGCAAAATAACTTTGGAGCCTTTCCATGGGGCATTATCCGTTCATTTTTTTTGTCATGACACACACACAAACCAGCCTCCCGTAGCCGGGCTTATCCTCCATGCTGTTTTGTCACAAGACACAAAACAAACACAGCAGCCTCCCATAGCCGGGCACGCTCTCCATGGCGCTTTGTATAACACACACACACACACACACACACACACACACACACACACACACACACACACACACACACACACCAGCCTCCCATAGCCGGGCACGCTCTCCATGGCGCTAAGGCCGCTTGCAGACAGCAAGGGCGAGGAGGAAGAAGTGGTGCGGGAGGTGGAGGGCCGGGGGGGAGGGGTGGTGGCTCCCTGCATGCATCAGAACATCAGACGGAGACATGCGCTCTTGCAAAAATGAAATGTATTTACAGAATGCACATACACGTGTGCATGCACACAACACGAGGCAAATGTTGAGGGGTATGCATACAATTGGCCAAGCCTTTATAACCAAAGATGTTGAACAGCACACGTATGGGCTTTTTAACACTGGGTGTATGCCAGATATGGGTTTTGAAATACGGCATTGGCTGGCCCTTGGTATGCAAACAAGCAACACATATAGGGAAGGGAGGAGGGGTGGCTCCCTGCAGGCATCAGAACACCAGATGGAGACCTTCACACCTAAAAGTCAAAAGGGGAGGAGTGGTGGCTCCCTGCAGGCTTCAGGGCAGGTAGTGGCATGCACTCAATTACATGTGTGTATTATATATGTGTGTGTGTGTGTGTGTGTGCGCGCGTGTGTGCGCGCGCGCGCGGGTACATGACATACATTGTTTTGGTAATTCCATTGTTTATTTACTTACAAAACAGCATTTAGTTGGCGGAGGGGCAGGCTGACTGAATGAAAGGCAGTAGGCTGTGTGCGCATGTGTGCATGTGTCTCGCTTAGAATGTCCCGCTCAAACTATCAGACTACCATCAGGGGTAAACCCAGCACTACGTGACTCCCTCCTAAACCAAATAAACACTTAACCTACTCCCTGGACCCAGAGCACCCACAGCTAAACCCAGCACTGCACGCCTCCCTCCTAAACCACATGAACACTTGACCCACTACTCGCCGGACCCAGTGCAACCACAGCTAAACCCAGCACTGCACGCCTCCTTCCTAAACCACATGAACACTTGACCCACTACTCGCCGGACCCAGTGCAACCACAGCTAAACCCAGCACTGCACGCCTCCCTCCTAAACCACATGAACACTTGACCCACTACTCGCCGGACCCAGTGCAACCACAGCTAAACCCAGCACTGCACGCCTCCCTCCTAAACCACATGAACACTTAACCCACTATACTCGCTGGACCCAGAGCACCCACAGCTAAACCCAGCACTGCACGCCTTCCCCCTAACCCACATGAACACTTAACCCACTACTCACTGGACCCAGAGCACCCACAGCTAAACCCAGCACCCCCGCCTGCTTTGAGACCCACAAGCACTTGAAACCAAGCATTCCACGCCCCAGCCCAGCACTCCACGATCCTAGCCATCAGGCTGCCTCACCAAGAGCGGCGAAGACCCTGACCACGTGCCCGCTGACAGGAGGTGGTCATGGGCCTCGGAGCTGAAATGGTCATCACGGCCCTGTGACAGGCCTGTGTGCTGCTGCTGCTGCTGCTGCTGTTGCAGCAGTTCTTCTGCTGCTGCCTCAGCAGCGGCCCCTGGCTCCTCCAGCCCCAAAACCCTACCCTGCTGAGGTTTGTCCAAGCCCGCACCCAAACCTCCTGCACCTCCCCCTCCCCCCTGTGGTTGCTGGTCTGTGCCCCCACCACCCAACGCGTGCGCACCTGACCCACCCCTTCCAACCGATGAAGCCAAAGTGGGGGCACTGGATCCTGGCCTTCCCCACCCGCTGCTCTGCACGCGGTGGCCAAAGTCCGCACCCCAAACGCCTGCGCCCATGCGCTTCCCCCCCTCTTCAGCATCACTGCTGCTGCTGCTGCTGCTGCTAGAGCCGCTGCCGCTCTCCACCCCCTCGCGCACACTGCGGCCGCCGCTGCTGCTGCTGGTGCGCGCGCTTGCACTGGTGCTGCTGCTGGTGCTGCTCCCGGCTGCGCCCCGCCCACTCAGGAGCCCCAACAGGTGGCCATGACGGCCAGTGAGGTATGGCTGCAGGTGTTCCTCTTTGTTGCCCGGCTTACCATACCCGTTGCCGCTCAACCCACCAGCAGCAGCTGCTGCTGAGGGTACCCTTGCGTTTGCACCTGCTGCTGCTGCTGTTGTTGAAGGTGGCGTTGGCGTTGGTGTTGGTGGGATGCCAAGGCGGGTGGCGGAAGCGAAGGCAGCTCCGCGGCTGCGCTCCAGCTCGAGGCTCTGATCGGTCGTGCCGGTGGCAGCAGAGGAGGAAGAGGGGCTGGCGAGGCGCTGCAGGTAAGCCTGACGCTGCTGCGGGGAGAGAACGCCTTGCAGCAACCCATGCTGCTGCTGCTGCTGCTGCTGCTCCCGCTGCAGCTGATAATGGTGCTCATAAGGGTCAGGAAAGGGGGGACGCGGCAGCGTCGGCGGCGCGGGTGCGAATGTGTGTGAGAGCCCGCTGATGGAGCCAGAGGCGGGGCTGCTGCTGATCGTGGGCGTGCTTGGCATGGGGGGCCGTGGCCGCAACAGGAAATGCTGCTGCTGCTGCTGCTGCTGCTGCTGCTGCTGCAAGCGCTGCATATAAGGAGCGTCCACAGATGAGGCTGTGGATATCGTGCCGGCTGTGCTGGATGCGGGGACAGGAGGAGCTACACCCCCAGTGGCGGTGTTGGGGGTAGTGGCGGTGGTGCTGGTGCTGGTGCTGGAGGACACTACTTGTCCTCCTGCGGTCCTCGAGCCAGAGTCGCTGAAGGTGATGCCATCTGGGGCCAAAAGTGAAGGGATGGCCCGCGGCACCTGTGTGTGTGAATGTGTGTGTGTGTGTGTGTACGCGTGCGCGCGCATGTATATGTGTGTGCGCGTGCGTGTGTGTTGTGGGGTTGGATGTGGAGAAAAAATGGGAAGGGCGCACACGCGCCTGTGCACGTGCGCACTCCAACGCAAGTCCTCACACGTCTATGCACATCAACACTCATCAGCACCTCCCCTAGTTGCCAGCTCCTGGTTGTCAGTGTTGCTGCATGTTTGTTTTTGGCCCAGTCGAACAGCGCAACCTGTGTAGGGGTGCTTGATCCTAGTCCTCTGAGCAGGGTCGGTTCCTGGATCTCAGCGTTTTTGCAACTTTGCTGGCCCACTTCGACCGTGCGTCTTGAGCAGCTACAGCTTTCTTTGCAAGCACCACGGAGTGGTGCCACTGTTGTTACCCAAGCAGGGGTGCTTGCTGCAGAGCTTGCTGCGGTTGGGGCGGCCATTCAGCGCACGGTGTTGTGAAGTATGCCAGCATGTTTACAAACTGCCAGCCTCTGGAAACCTGTCACCAGAGCCGCAGGAGTGCTTGCTGCGGAGGGCGCCACGGTTGTGGCGGCCATGAAGGCCTAGTTCTAACAAAGCATGCCAGCATACTTTTAAGCTGCCAGCTCTGTTTTTATTTCCACCTGAGCAGGGGTGCTTGCTGCAGAGGTTGTCGCAGTTGTGGCGGTCGTGGAGGGCGCAGTGTCATAAGTGCGGGTGTATGAGGAAGAGGGGCTGGAAGGGGTGTGGTGTGCAGTGTAAGTAGGCGCATGGCCACCAGGTGTGGGATGCACGTGTGCTGCTTGAGAGGGAGGGTGTGGATGCCGGCGGCTGCGTCGGCTGCTGGACCCACCGCGGCCATCTGTCAGCACCTGAATGATGGAGGGCAAAGAGAGGTGCATTCCCAGAATTGTGTGATCTGCAGTGGCATGCAGTGTAATGGATTGAACTGCAGGCTGTCAGACCCATTGCAGCCATCCGCCACCGACTGAGTGTGAATGGCAAACACAGGTGCATTTAAAGAAACACCTTATTTTGTTGATATAAGACCCACTGCTGTACTCATTCCAGCCATCTGTCACCGACTGAGTGTGAATGGCAAACACAGGTGCATTTAAAGAAACACCTTGTTTTGTTGATATCAGACCCACTGCTGTACTCATTCCAGCCATCTGCCACCGACTCAGTGTGAATGGCAAACACAGGTGCATTTAAAGAAACACCTTATTTTGTTGTTATAAGACCCATTGCTGTACTCATTCCAGCCATCCGCCACCGACTCAGTGTGAATGGCAAACACAGGTGCAGTCCCAGAAAAACAATGCTCTCTTTAACTCACAACAAATCTAGTTGCCAAGCCAGCAGTGCCTCTTTCAGCCCATCCCATCCTCCAACTGCCACAGCCCTTTGATTCCCTACAGATCCAATCGCCAAGCTGCAGTGCCTCTTCAGCCCATCTCATCCTCCTACTACCGCTGTCCTTCGACTCCCGACAGCAGTGCCTGTCTCAACGCATCCATCTTACCACTGCCGCTGCCCATTCTCCTGCTACCGCTGCTCATCCTCCTATACTACCGCTGCCCTTGTTGGCAAGCACATAGCCCAATGGTACTTCCATCTATCAATTTGTCAAAATACCCTAGTGTTCTGGGCTCCACCCTCTCAACTGCTACAGAACCCATTTGCTGTGTTTGCAGCACAGCCACTCACACAGACGCCATACACACCTGCAGCAGGTTCGTCTCCTGTGCTTGCAGCGCAGCCACTCATGTTATCTTCATCCCCCCCTCCCCCTATACACACACACACACTCATCTGCAGCAGGCTCGTCTGTTCTGCTTGCGACGCAGCCACTCACGCAGACTACCTTCACAGATCCACATCCACATCCACATCCACACAAACACACACACATACTCACACATGCACGCGCACGCGCACGCATGCGTATGCACTCACCTGCTGCAGGCTCGTCCGCCGTGCTTGCAGCGCCGCTACCTGCTCCCGCAGCGCATCCAACTCAGCCACTCGCCTCAAAGGCACGTCACCCCCAAATGCGCCCTGCTGCTGCTGATACTGCTGCATCTGCTCGCGGTGCCATGCAGAGGACGGCAGTCCGCCCAGGGACCCTGCCTGCAAGAATTGCTGCTGCTGCTGCTGCTGCTGCTGCTGCTGCTGCTGCTCTTGTTGCTGTGTGGGGCTGGGCTGTGTTGCAAGCCCTGCATCCTCTTGCCCTGCGGCTACAGCCGGTGTGGGCCCCAACCCCGCTGCCCTTCTCGCTGCTGCCCATTCCTTGGCGGATAGCGTGCTGGGCACGACCACAGGTGCCCTCCCCTCATTCTGCTGCTGCTGCTGCTGCTGCTGACTTTGCAGGTCGACCAGCCAGCTAGGTAACCCATGCATCCCTAAACTTCCCTCACCAACACCATCCCCCCCGCTCCAGTTGAAGCCATCTTGCGGCATCAGCTCCGACCCCGGGCCCACGGGGACCTCCCACGCAGCCCCCCCACGTGTGGAGGTGCTTGCCCCGCTACCTGCGCGCGAAAGCGGCCTGACCGGACCCCCTCCACGCTTGCCTAAGCCGGCTTTGCCTGCGCTTTTGTGATCTGCGGCAGAAGGGCTGGTGGGGCCCCCTTGTGGTCCTGAGGGCCCCCGTGCATTTGCGCTGCTGTCGTCTCCCTTATCGCCTCGCGCCGGCGCTGCGTCCCAGGTGCGGCGTGCTCCTTGACCGGCAGCGGCAGCAGCGGCGGCGGCAGCGGCAGCAGCAACAGGGTCGCCCTCTTGGCGGTCTTGAGCAGCTTCACCAGCTTGAAGAGGGTGGCTTGGCGGGGTGGGGCCAGCACCTTGTGCTCGCGGCTGCGTGCCATCATCTCCCTTGCCATGCTGCATGCGCATCCAATGTAACAAACATGCAGGGCTGAGCACCAACCTGTGCAAGGGACTGAGTGCAGTGGTCTCTCTTGCCCTGCTTGCGTAGCCAATACAACAATGTCAAGGCATGCCTGTTTTCATGTAGGAGCTGTTGCATGGCGCATCAAGGGGTGCGGTGTAGACGCCTTTCAGAGGTGTTTGTGAGGAAAGGAAATCCTCTGGTGGTGGTGGTGGGTGCAGATCAAAAGGAGAAGGTGTGCTGCAGGCTGTGTGTGTGGGGGCAGCAAGCACTGTGCGTGTTTCCCAAGACCAGGTGGGTCAATTGAGACTTGAGCCTCTAGAACATTTGGCAACTTATGAGGATCAGCCAATCATGCTCCACAAGCGCTCTGCAGCTACGCCTTGAGTTGAAGCCTTTTGGCTGACGAAGTCCTCATATCTTCTTTTCTTTTTTAATTCATGAAGTGGAACGCAAAAGGGCTGCACCCAATGAAGTGAAGCGTAAAAGGGCACCAATGGGCATCGCTTGACAGCACTGAGGGCTAAAGGACATACCCACCCACCCACACACACACACACCCACCCACCCCCACACACACACACACACACACACACACACACACAACCACACACGTACATGCTGATTCCCGTAGATGAACTCCATGCGGCTGAGGTGGGCGCACCGCATAGCCTCCAGGTCCTGCTGCTGCGCAGCCGCCAGCTTGGCGCGGGCCGCCTCCAGATCGATCATGCCTCCAGGGCCATCACCCTGTTTCCAAACATGCAAAGTACCAGGTAGTTAAATCACAAAAGCCATAATGATCATACAGTTGTCAGCGTGGCGCGGGTGGCCTCCAGATGGATTGTGCCTCCAGGGTCTATCACCTTGCTTCCAACTATTTAAACGCTGGCTCAGGACTGCTGCTGCAGTTTCCATAAGTTATAAATGCCAGATAAGCAGCACAAAATGCCATCACCACCACATAGCAGCTGGCGCGGCCCTTCACACTCTTAATTGCCCACCAAACACACCCCTGCGCGTCCTGAGGGAGGCAGCGCAACTGCAAGCTCCTCATTACCTCCAACAACTTTCATGTCAACGCGCTAGCAGCAAGCAGCAACTCAGTCACTGTGGCTCACCTGAGACACCCCTGTGCGCCGTGCGGCAGCCAGCGCAGCTGCCAGCTCCTCCTCACGTCCCAGCAGCTCTTGTGTGAGCACAGCTGCGCGCGCACGCTCCACAGCAATAGCATCCACAAGGCGCAGCGCCTGCATGGGAAACACAGCACAGGGACGATTTATGCCACACAGTCCTGAAGCACACGGTTGCATACGTGCACTCCATGAGTATGGAACCTGCAAAGCGATGCACATGCATGGTGCACACAGTGAGGACAGCGTTTATCAAATCGCATCGAAGTACACAGCCACACATACACCTTTCGCAGCAATGGCGCCCACACTGGACCAATCAGTGTTGTAAGCCATGGTTTTAGGAAGGAAGAGGCTTGCATCGGATCAATCAGTGTAAAATGGCATTCAGGAAGGAAGAGGCATGTTTTTTTCCTAGGGAAGGAGGAGCCCATGCTTATTCCGAGGGAAAATGCGCCTGCCCTGGATCAACCAGTGGCTCTCAGGAGAAAAAGGAAGTAGTTGAGTCCCTTGCACTCACACACTGGGACATAAAGCGCTTGCATGGTCTTGAAGAAGAAGAGGGCGATGTGCTTGAGGAGTCACCCTCATACAATTGAAAGGCATCAAATGGCAGGGGGGGTCAACCGAGGCCCCAAAACATTTGGTGTAGCTCCCAGCACCTTTCAAGCCTGAGAGGTGCCAGCTGGGGGGTGCATGCCTAGCGTGTGCGGCACGTGAACACTATCTTTCACCACCCAACCTCCATTCCAAATCACCCAATGCATTGGATCGAGTGAGTTCAAGCAATTTATAGTCCTTGATCCAAAAATATATCTTGGCCAAAGGATAAAACGAGAAGACCCAGTGGTTGGTCAAATACAGAACTCCAGCCACTCCAGTTGGAGGAAAAATCAGCACAAGGAGTGCCAAAGAGCCAAGGGAAACTTTTGACCCGCCTCCATCCGTCTTTTGAATATTCAAAATGTTAGCATAGCGTGTGATGATCACAAACACTAAATATGGGGGATTAAAAAATGGTCCCACAAAAAATATGACGCCAGCCAAAATGGCTGCTAGCATGAAGAAAAGGAATATATAGGAAGAAAATGGCAAAAAGCCTGTGTGCATCAAGGACAGATGTATTTAGGAACATTTATACTGGCTGGCATGGTTTGACATAAAGAAGAAGAAGAAGAAGAAGAAGCACAAAAGATCTACGGTAATGCAGGCCGATTGTCTTCCCCCAATCAGAAGGCGTCACATACACGAGTGTTGAGCGCAAGACCATGCGCCTGGCTTGTTTCACATATTCAGCAAGTAGGCTGCTTAGTACACCGTGTCAAGACACACTGTTGTGCATCCAGTGCTTACTTGTTCCACACACGAGCTGAGACGCACCTACATGCACACAGTGCTTACTTCACCCCCCCCCCCCCCACCCACCCCCACACGCACGTGTCAAAACGGGCCTACATGCACTAAGTGCTTGCTTCACACACACACACACACCTGGGCTTTCTCATCTGCAGAGCTGCACACACACACACACACACACACCTGGGCTTTCTCATCTGCAGAGCTGAACACACACACACACACACACCTGGGCTTTCTCATCTGCAGAGCTGAACACACACACACACCTGGGCTTTCTCGTCTGCAGAGCTGAACACACACACACACACACACACACACACCTGGGCTTTCTCATCTGCAGAGCTGAACACACACACACACACCTGGGCTTTCTCGTCTGCAGAGCTGAACACACACACACACCTGGGCTTTCTCATCTGCAGAGCTGAACACACACACACACACACACCTGGGCTTTCTCATCTGCAGAGCTGAACACACACACACACACACACACACCTGGGCTTTCTCGTCTGCAGTGATGGTCTCCATGGCACGCCTCCTCTCCAGCAGAGCTGCCTGCCCACCGTACAGCTTGATCTGCGGAATGCATGGGCTTGTTTTGGTGGGAGCAATCAAGGTAGGAGCAACTAAGGTAGCAGCAATCAAGGTAGCAGCAATCAAGGTAGGAGCAACTAGGGTAGGAGCAATCAAGGTAGGAGCAATCAAGGTAGCAGCAATCAAGGTAGCAGCAATCAAGGTAGCAGCAATCAAGGTAGGAGCAATCAAGGTAGCAGCAATCAAGGTAGGAGCAAGGGCAGAGACGTATGCCCGCTGTACTGCTTGATCTACAAAAAACATGGGCACATGTCAGTGTCAGCAACAGCAAGAGGACAGGACAAGCACGAGGAGACACGAGGAGACACGAGGAAGCAAGCATGCTCCAACATAGCTGCTTGGCTGGCCGTGCAGCTTGATCTCTAACAATTCATATGCGTGGATGTTTTAAGACGTGAGCAAACAAGGCAGGAGCAAGAGCACTAGAAAACAAGCAAGCATAACCCCATGCAACCGCTTGGCAACTGCGCAGCTTGATCTGTGCAATGCATGGGCGTGTTAAGATGTGAGCATGTAAGGCAAGAGCATTAGATAACAAAGCAAGAATGCTCCCACGCAGCCGCTTGGCCGCTCCCTGCTTGATCTGTGCAATGTATGGGCGTGTCCTGATGGGAGCATGCAAGGCAAGAGCATTAGATAATAAAGCAGGAATGCTCCCACGTAGCCGCTTGGCTACTGTGCCTGCACACTGTGCTTGCCCTGTACAAGGTATGGATATGTAATGATGCGAGCGTTGATGGCAGGAGCACTAGGTAGCAAAGCAAGAATGCCTTCGCAAAGCTGCTTGCCCGCTGCGTAGCTGGCTCTGCAGCATTCCAACATCAGGCCAAAACTTTTGGCAAGAGTAGCTTTTGCTATTCCAAACAAAACAAACAAAAGCAGAGGCTCTTGCGTGCATCGCGAGCTGACAAAAAGGGGGGAAAGGGTTTGGAGCAACAGCTCAAAGAGCAATCAATTGTCCCCTCAACAGGAATAGACCAGAGAGACTTGAAGCACAAGGGCAAGCTGCGATGAAGCAGATGTGCCAGCCCCTGTGACCCGAGCTCTTGTTGAGGAGGCAAGCTTGATGCATGAGGTCCAGCTGCGATGAAGCAGACGTGCCAGCCCCTGTGACCTGAGCTCTTGTTGAGGAGGCAAGCTTGATGATCAGAGGGCTAAGCTACAAAAAAGCGAACGTGCTAGTTCATTCGGCCTGCACTTCCCTCCTGCTCCCGTGTGTCCTGCTGCTTTGCTGCATACGCTGGCTGTGTGCCCCACCAAAATGGCATCAACTTTCAGAGGAAAAACAAAATATGCACTCATTTCAAACCTCGGTTATCCTCTAGCTTCTGGGCGGTCTGCTGTTATGCTGCAAGCACACCGTCCCTCTCTGCAGTGAGGATGGCATCGAGTCATGGAGAAAAAAACCTTTTACACACACCTTGGCCTCAGTTTCCTCCAGCTTCTGCGCAGCCTGCTGCTCTGCTGCTCGCAAGCTGTCCCTCTCTGCAGTGAGTATGGCGTTGCGCCTGGCCGTCTCAGCCTCGTACCATGCAGCATCTGCCGCCGCCTGCAATGCAGATTAAAAAGTGGGCCGCAGTGAGGATGGGGTTGTGCCAGGCCGTCTCGGCCTCGTACCATGCAGCATCTGCCGCCGCCTGCAAGGCAAGCCATGAAATGTGCCACAGCCGATGCAGCCCTTGCTTTTTGCAGGTCAACAAAAATTTGGGTGGCTGCAGCGGGAGTAGCCTGTGTCCAATCCAAGCAGCACCTGCAGCCGCCTGCATGCACACAGCACGCAGGCATTGCACACAAGATAGAAGCGTGAAGGAGAACTGGGTACACCACAAAGAGCAGCACAACTGCATCCTGCCTTGAAAAACAATCTGAAATCAAAAGAATGGAGAAAGGAGTACGAGATATTGCTGATTTCTTGCAGAAAATAGCCATCTAGCTGAGGCTGACAATGGAAATTTCCACTTACTTTCTGTTTGGTTTTTCCAGTGCTTTTGCCTTGCTCTTTGTCACACACAGTAGGACCCTTATCTGCTGCGTGGGCAGATGCCTGCCTGCTGCTGCATTCCCTACATTCCCTACCTCCACACACTATACACACACACCACATATGTACGCGCACGCGCAAGAGGACCTCACCTGCAGCATGAGCGCTTGCTCATCAGCTGCTGCACGCGCAGCCATGCGCTGGCGTTCAGTCTCCAGAGCCGACGCGGTGATGCGGCCCTGCTCTTCGGCGAGCGCGCGCAGGCGCCGCTCAGCATCAAGCTGCAAGTGTGCGTGCCCAAACACGCGTAGGTTTACGCTGAGTGTGCAGTCTACGGAGCAGATGCGGTGATGCGGCCCTGCTCTTAGGCAGCAGCGCGTGCACTTGCTGCTCAGCATCCTGCAGCAGTCTTCATGCGTTGGTCATTTGAGTGCGCACAGATGTCATGGCAGCAGGATTGCAAGAGGGATTCGCATCCAGCTGCAAGTTTCAGTGCCTAGACACGTGTTTTTGCAGGAAGGCACGCATGAGGGCATGGTACATCTCCAAAGCAGCAGTGATGTCATGAGTTTCGAGTCCCTAGACGCGTGTTTTTTCTTCTTCTGTAAGGTATGCACGAGGGCATGGTACACCTCCAAGCCAGCAAAATGACATCATGTGCTCCTCTGTGAATGTGCACTGAAGAACCCTCGGCACCCAGCCACTGTTTGAACACAATGATTCCTGACAGCATCATCAAAATTTCTGGAGCAAGTAGAGCTGCCATCAGCTCTTTGCACACTGCTGCTCAAGCAACGGCACCTTCGGCAGCCAACACAATGAAAAGCTGTATACAAGCACATGCCTCACCCACTTTGGTGGTTTGGTCCTCTGCTGCAAGCTGGGCTGCCATGAGCTCTTTGCGCACAGCTGCTTGTGCCGCGGCATCTTCGGCAGCAATGGTCAACTGGTACCTCCGAGCATCTTCATGCTGCAGCATCAGGCAAGCCAAAAACATTGGTGAGCAAGCAAGTGCAGAATGCCTTGGCATATCAGTAAGTGTGCTTGCAAGCGAGAGCACACACACACACCAGCACACCAGCACACACACACACAAACACACACGCACACCCACACACACACACACTCATGCATGCGCGCACACACGCGCACACGCGCACACACACACACACATACACACAGTATATTTTTAGGGATCGGCATTTGCTTATAGCGCTATACAGCGGATAGCGCTATGTATAATGCTACATAGGGCTATAGAAAACCCCCAAATAGCGCTATATGCTGATATATTGGGAGCGGCATTGATAAAAAGCGTTATTACAATACAATGCTATGTTGCACTATATAGTGCCAGGAAATGTGATGTGCAGCACTACATATTTACTGATCCCTATGTATTTACAATGTGTTTGCGTCAGGGTTGTTCAGTGCGACGTTCTGAGATGAAAAATGCTATAAAATGCGTGTAAAATGCGAGTTCGTCGAATTGTTCGATCGCACGTTTGGTCGAGGAGGGGAGTGGCCGGGCCAGGGGTCAGCAGAGCCCTTACAAGCTTGCCCAGGCCTTCCATCCCTTGACCTTTCATATTTAAGCGTGTTAATGAAGATGAGAGGTCCTGATGAGTTCACGTGCCATAACAGTGGCCCTCAGGTGACCTTCTAGTGGCCTTCAAGTGGACTTCGCAGGCTGCATTTCGCAGAGGGGGGTAAAAGTTCGACGAACGGCACTTTTAAATGCGATTTAAATGCTTAAAATGCGTGTAAAGTGCGAGTTCGATAAAGTGCACCGTTCGTCGCACTGAACAACCCTGGTTTGTGTGTGTGTGTGTGTGTGTGTGTGTGTGTGTGTGTATGTGTGTGTGTGTGTATGTGCGCGCGCGTGCCTGCGTAGGCAAGCTATTTGTGACCATCTGTGCTTGGAGCAATGCAATGATGTAAACTGCTTAGATTCGCAGTGCAGTTAAGTTCATTTTCCCAACGTAGTGCACTCCTTGTCCAAGCTCCCATTATGCACACCCTGCAGTGCAGTACCACCTCGCATTTGCCCTTGGTGCAAGCATGCACACTCTCACACCACAAGCGCATCAAGAGCTTATGAGCCATTCATGGGTAAAGACGTCAAAGAAAACATCACTGGCGCCTTGCATTGCTGTGTCACACCTTTGGCATGCACACCACACTCAATGTGGTGAACACAAGCCTACACACCCCAAAACCCACAGCCACTCTCTATGGTGAACACGAGCCTACACACCTCAAAACCCACAGCCACATCCTTTCACACCCATCGCCCCCCCCCCCCCCCCCCAACCCTCCACACACACTGACCTGCAGCTTGAGACGCCGTGCCTCCTCCTCTGCTTCCCACTGCCGCATCCGTAAGCGCTGCTTGGCCTCGATCTCAGCAGTTTGCGCGTGCGCCTGGCAAGCAAGCCGGCACGTCCATTGATTTCATTCCAGTTCATTCAGTGTGAGTGTGCTTGGCAAGCAAACAGACGTGATCATTGAGTCACAATGATAAAATTGGTTGTGTGTGGGCCTGGCAAGCAAGTCGGCATCTAATATCGACAAGCAAGGGTGATTTTTGTCGCTTGAGGCCCCAAATTACAACTAAATGGCAGGGCCAATGCCTGCATTGCTTTGCAGAACTATCATCCCTTTAATCCTGGCAGGAAATTGGTCGGACCTTGTGTGTTAGTAAACAAAGAGGAGTTGGACAATCCCTCAGCTTTCTGAAGTTGCCTTGCAGATTTTGGCGTGCATGGAGAAGAGCCAATAATTAAGGATCTAAGTGGATTACAAAAGGGTACACTTCTGAAGAAGCAATCAATGTATCAGATGAATGTTGGGCCAATAAACTTCTGAGGATGCCTTTCCACGTTCACGTCAACCCACGCTAACTCCCTTCCTCCTTCATGTTGGCCGGCTTCGCTGCCTGAGTAATCCCTGCCATCATTTCCCCCCCTTTAACCCATCCAACCACGCCAACACGCACCTTGTCCCTTACCTTGGCCAGCACCGCTGCTTGAGTAATTCCTGCCATCATTTTTACCCACCCACCCACCCACCACGCGCACCCACCCACAGCGACACACGCACACACCTCATCCCTCATCTTGGCCAGCATCGCTGCTTGCGCTGTCTCTGCCTCCAGAGCAGCCAACCGCTGCCGTGCCTTGAACTCAAGGACGTTCACCTGCTCCTCCTCCTCCTTGGATTGTACCTGCAGCTCCAAGGGTTACGGGGGAGGAGAAGTCATCAGCCAAAACACTTGACTGCTGGGTTGTGGTCAAATAGAGTTGCCAAGTTGGACCTGCAGCATGTATGCAGAGGCCATCCATCATTCCTTGCTCTGGAGCGCTGCACCAGCTGATGCTGATCTGAACCTGCAGCATCAACAGAGGCCACCTATAGCATACATTGCTCTGGGACCTGGCACCAGCTGATGCTGAGCTGCTCCCCCTCCTGCTTGGATTGTACCTGCAGCAACAGAGGCCAAAAATGCGATCCACTTTGTGATCAATGTGCACTTTGGTGCTGACTGCTACTTCAGGTGCTACACCAGGTAATGCTGACCTGCTCACCCTCCTCTTTGAATTACACCTGCGTTGATGGGTGGGTGCCACCAAAGCATACAAACTAGAGTGCTGATCTGCTCCCCCTCCTCCCTGAGCTGCACCTGCAGTGGTGGCTGCCAAAAAAGCACATGGGAACAAGGCCTTTGGAAACCGGACCAACTCTTTTACCCTGAACACTGCACCAGCAGTAGTTGAAGCAACGCATGCACATGTGGCACAGGTGCCACAATCTGAGCTGCATTCACGCACTGCTCCTGATGTGCACCCTCCTAACGAGCTTCACTAATCATCCTGCTCACATGTTTCACTTTTCAGTTGCACCCTGCACTGTAGTGTTGCTGCTCATTCACATCCTGCACTCACGTGTTGCTGCTCACTCACATTTTGCACTCAAACACTGCTGCTCATTCACATCCAGTAACCATGCCTTGCTGCTCACCCACATCCTGGTATCATAACTTACTGCTCATTCACATCCTGTGTCAAGCTTGTCACACACTGACTTGTGCTATAACACTGTCAAGGTTGTCCTATAGTGATGTGTGCGAAATTGTGCCAAGGTTGTCCTGCAGTGACGGGCGCTACAAAGAGATGTGTGCTACATAGAGTCAAAAGTCGGCATGCAGTGACATGTGCGATGTAGTGTCACGGCTGTCACAAACTGACGCACTGCATAGTGTCAACAGCTGTCTTGCAGTGACATGTGCTATGTAGTGTCATACGTCGTCATGCAGTGACATGTGCGATGTAGTGTCAAGGCTGTCACAAACTGACGCACTGCATAGTGTCAACAGCTGTCTTGCAGTGACATGTGCTATGTAGTGTCATACGTCGTCATGCAGTGACATGTGCGATGTAGTGTCAAGGCTGTCACAAACTGACGCACTGCATAGTGTCAACAGCTGTCTTGCAGTGACATGTGCTATGTAGTGTCATACGTCGTCATGCAGTGACATGTGCGATGTAGTGTCAAGGCTGTCACAAACTGACGCACTGCATAGTGTCAACAGCTGTCTTGCAGTGACATGTGCTATGTAGTGTCATACGTCGTCATGCTGTGACATGTGCGATGTAGTATCATGGCTGTCACAAACGTACGTGCTGCATAGTGTCAAAAGTTGCCATGCAGTTACACGCGCTACATAGAGGCGTGTGCTACATTTTGTCAAGCTTGTCATTCAGCGGCTTGCGCTACATAGAGGCGTGTGCTACATTTTCACAATAGTTGTGCAGTGACACATGCTATGAAGTGTGCAGGTTGTCCTATAATGATATGTGCCATGTATGTCAATGCCGTCACAAAGTGACATGTGCTACATAGTGTCGATAATTGTCATGCAGTGACATGCGCTACACAGAGACGCGTGCTACATTTTGTTGATTTGGTTGGCATGCAGTGCCGTGTGCTATATAAGTGCCGAGGCTGTCACAAAGTGACACATGCTACGCAGCGTCAAAAGCTGTCATGCAGTGTCATGTGCTACGTGGTGTCAACAGCTGTCATGCAGTGTTATTAGCTACTTAGTGTCAAAATTTGTTATGAATGTCATGTGCTATGTAGCGTCAAGGCTGTCACAATGTGACGTGCTATATAGTGTCAAAAGTTGACATGCGCTACGTAGAGACTTGTGCTACATTTTGTTGATTTGGTTGGCATGCAGTGCCGTGTGCTATGTAGCGTCAAAGTTGTCACAGAGCGGCACGTGCTACTGAGTGTCACAAGTTGCCATATAATGACATGTGCTTTGTAGTGGCAAGGTTTTCATGCAGCGTCATGTGCTATGCAGTGTCAAGGTTGCCATACACTGACATGTGCTCCCAGGCTGATGACCTATGATGGTCAATGACATTGATCTGGCATGAAAAGGATCCCTGCCCTCGTCAAACCTAACGATTCCCTTTGCAGCATACTACCTTGCGTATACCAGCAGCACTGGGCGTACACCCTAATGCACACTCATGCAGCATACTACCTTGCATATACCAGCAGCACTGGGCGTACACCTTAACGCACACCTTGTGCAGCATACTGTCTCGTGTACACCCAGCAGCACTGGCAATTCACCCTAACACACACCCTGTGCAGCATACGGTCTCATTTACACCAGCAGACTAGTCATACACCCTGTCGCACACCCAGTGCAGCATACTGTCTCATGTACACCCAGCAGCACTGGGCACTCACCCTGTCGCAGACCCTGTGCAGCATACTGTCTCATGTACACCCAGCATCACAGAGCATACACTTTATGACTGAGGACGTGCCTCATACACATGCTCTGCGCCTCCTGCCTGAAGAGCTCCAAAAGCTTGCCTTGCAAGCCGATCTTGCACTTCGTGATCCGCAGATGTACATGCCTGCCATGCACATGCCTGACTAGGATGCTTGCATGGGATGCCAACCTGGGATGCATGCCTACCTGGGCAGCCTAACCGAGGAATCCTACCTGGGATGCGATCATGCGCTGTGGCTCCTTCACATTCTGACTCAAACACAAACTGTGCAACTCTTTCCCACCCGGGATGTAACCAGAAACACACATTTACACACACTCTGCAAACTTCCCCACCTGTGATGCAACCATGCGCCGTCGCTCGTTCACATCCTGCCTCAGGTATTCCAGCTCTCGTTGCCACTCCTGACGCATGCCCTCTGCAGCGTCCTGGTAGGAAGCCTCGATCATGGCGATCTGCGCAGATGGCAGCAAGCATGAATAAACCGCGTGATACGTGTGAGCTTGTCTAGTCCTTAAGGCCACTCCTGATGCATACCCTCCACAGCATCCCGGTAGGATGTAAGTATATCCTGGTAGTAACACCTATATTCATAATATCCTTGATCAGGGCAATCTGCACAGGCAGCGGCAGGCACAGGAAACGTATATGGTATGTGCCCATTTATGTTTCAGCACCCTTCAGTCCTATCTGCCGCGCAAAGCGTGCACCCTCAGCCCCACTTTGGCCTCATGCTGAAATAAGTTAGGAAGCAAGTGTGGGTGACATAGCAGTGTCTGAGCGACAAGCCTGGACGAGTAAGGCAGTGATTGGGTCTCATATAGTGATGCGTCCAAGTGCGTCAAAGAATGGTGTTGACAATCCCAGGTGTTGGCCAGGACAAACAGTGGGTTTGAATGCGTCCGGCAGTACATCGGCAATTTCTGGTATAGGATTGGGGGCCTGGCTTAAGGAGCTCTAGTTAAACCTCATGTTCCATTCCTTCCTTCAGCCTCTCCACATTCCTTCTCCTTGTAGCCTCCCCTCATTCAGCCTCCCCTCATTCCCTATCCTCACAGCCTCCCCTCATTCAGCCTCTCCTCATTCCTTATCCTCACGATGGCAAGCCCACAGCTCAGGAGTCATGCGGCTAGGCCTGTGGCTTTGATCTCATTCTAACATTTCATCACCCCTTTTTTCACAATGATCCACATTTGTTCTAGACCTTCCCCCTTGGCTCTCTTACCTATAATCTATATCCACCTGTATCAGTTTGTGCTACCAAGTCTTTCCAACAAAGCCTTTTCCCACCTGCTTCAGCTTCTCCTCTTTGGCCTTGTCCTCTAAGCGCCTTGTCTCTTCTAGCATTGCCTGCTCCAACTGCGGGGAAGACAACACAGCAGCCAGGTGTATGTGTGTGTGCATGTGTGTATGACAGGAGTGCAAGGCAGGGGCGCATTTGCAGCTGCTAGGACCGACTCAGCTTGATCAGGACCACATGGACAACACTTTTGCTGCAGCAAGTATTGGGAGCAACCAGAGCTTCAATTAGGACAAGCAAAGCCCGAGAGCCATGGCTTAGCATCCAACTTGGTTCCAACCAAGCATGCGCCAAAAGGGAGCACCTGCTGCTAGTGACACGTACGTCGATCAAAAAGCCCAACAAAGTGTATGATGAATCATGGCCCACACATGCGCCAAAAGAAAGAAATACCTGCTGCCAGTGACTTTCATTGGTGAAGAGAGCTGAACAAAGGCAAGGGAAGGAACAAAGCAAGGCAAAGGAAGACAAGAGAAGGAGCAAGGCAAGGCAAGGGAAGGCAAGAGAAGGAACAAGGCAAGGGGAGGAACAAGGCAAGAGAAGGAACAAGGCAAGGCAAGGGAAGGCAAGAGAAGGAACAAGGCAAGGGAGGAACAGGGCAAGGGAAGGAACAACACATTTGCACAAGGTGTGTCACAGTCACAGAAAAAAAGGACGGCATGGGTCTCCAGGCTTTTGTATGTATCCTGCTTTGAAAAAAAGTGGGCTGCACCTCTGCGCTTTTTTGGCGCATGAATAACAGACAAGCCCTGTCCATCCTCACCAAAAACGACAACAACGCAACTTAAGAAGCCTCGCTCACAACGCCTCATGCTGAGAAATGACCTCACCTGTATATGCCGTGTTTCCGGCTACTTTCAAGGCAAAAGTGCAAGCTACAAAGCGTACATGTCCATAGGATTGGCTAAGCAACTGAAGCTCCAACAGCACCCAAACTCAAGAACACCCACCTATCTGCCGCAATCGCTCCCACCGCCTCTGAGCCGTGCCTACCTAACTGCTGTGACTGCTCCTGTCACTCATGTGACAGCCCATGAAGGGTAAGTGCGCCTGCCTACCTGCCGCAATCGCTCCCACCGCCTCTGAGCCTTGCCTACCTAACTGCTGTGACTGCTCCTGTCACTCATGTGACAGCCCATGAAGGGTAAGTGCGCCTGCCTACCTGCCGCAATCGCTCCCACCGCCTTTGAGCCTTGCCTACCTAACTGCTGTGACTGCTCCTGTCACTCATGTGACAGCCCCCAAAATCAAGAACACCCACCTATCTGCCGCAATTGCTCCCAACGCTCATGCCTCCCTAACTGCTGTGACTGCTCCCGTCACTCATGCTACAGCCATGAAGAGCAAGCGCGCCTGCCTACCTGCCGCAGTTGCTCTCGCCGCTCATGCTGTAGCTCCCCCAGTTGCTTGCGCTCCAATGCAAGGCTGTTGGCCTGCACGGCAATACAACACACACACGCAGCGCCTGATGAGCAGCAAACATGCTAAGCTGTCCTTCAATGTGCTCCAATGCGCTCCAATGTGAGGCTGTTGGCCTGCACGACAAAAGAGCACACACACAGAACGCCTGACGAGCTGCAAACAAACACCTGGCTGCCTTGGTGTGTAGCGAACAAGTGCACTCCCAAACACAGGCGCACGCTTCAACCCTGAAGCATTGTGGCCTTGGACTTGACGGACAGCTCAGCCATGCTTAAATACACACACACAAACACACACACACAAACACACACACACACACAAATACCTCCCGTCTGAATGGTTGTGGTCTTGGATTTGATGGCCAGTTCAGCCATGCTTCACAAGACCCCCCCCCCACACACACACACACACATTCACATATACACACACGCATTGCACCTGAAGGGCTGTGGCCTTGGACTTGATGGCCAGCTCAGCCACCACGCGCCGCCTCCGCGCCAGAGCATCCTCAGCTTCTACCACTTTCCTGCGCTCCTGCGTGCCAAGTTCAATTCACCCAATCTTCAGCTTCTAAAACTTCCCGGCGCTCCTGCATGCCAAGTACGTTTCACCCAACCCTCAGATACTGCCCACCGCATTTGCTCCTGTGTACCAAGCACGTTTCACTCATCCCGCTGCTTCTGCATCTTCTCTGCAGTCCTGTTTGCAAAGTGACCGTCACCCGACAAAAGCCTAATTACACGATTCCCTGGAGCAACTTGGCTTGGCTGATTCCCTCTGTGCTCCTGCAAGCCAAGTGGATTTTGCATTTGAAAAACATTGGCTTGGCTGATTCCCTATGCTCATGTAAGCCAAATGGATTTTGCACTTGAAAAAAAATGGCTTGGCTGATTCCCTGCGCTCCTGCAAGCCGAGTGGATTTTGCACTTTAAAAACATTGCTTCAACATTCCTTGGTTGCATCATGGCCTGGTTAAGCAGACACCTTCAGCTGGATGCGCTCAGCCCCAAAACAGGCCTTTGCCCCCTCAGGATTGAAGCTTAACCTGCCCTTTTTGGCAGGTACAGCAATATGACCCTTCCCTTTCCTTCTCTTCCTTTTCCCTTTCTTCCCTTCCCTTCCCTTCCCTTCCCTTCCCTTCAACATGAATCATGCATTGGAAACTGCATTAACAAGGAAGGTACGCAATGGCTTTCATCCATGGTGGTCTGGGTGGTAACTTCCCTTAATTGGTGTTTACACCAATTGTTGCCCGCCCTTTTTTCCTCTCTCATTGTTTAGTATGACCATGCATCTCACCTGCGCAAAGAGCTCCACACCAGCAGAGGGGTACTGCGTGAAGTCGGTGTAGGTGCCTGTTTTGGGTAATGGGGCCCATTCAGCGGTAGCAGGCCTCAAAGGATCCGGTGTGGACAGCCGCAGCTGGTAGGCCGTACGGATGACCCTGAAAAATAGCAGCCGAGGAGCAGATTTTCAACATCACTAGCAAGGTACAAAACAAGTATGAGCATAAGGTTTTAAGCTCACACCGCAGACACCGCACATGCACTCCAGAACAGACGCTGCGCATGCACTTATGAGCAGACACCGCACATGCACTTCCGCAGCAGCGCACGTTGTGAGCAAGGTGTATTTTGTGCAGTTGTGGTACGTCTGGCTGAGTTTTTCACAAACATGATCATGGCAAGTGGGCAGTTGTGGGACTGCGCCTTGATCATGGACTGAGCCTTGATCATGGACCGTGTTTTGATCATGGACTGTGCCTTGATCGTGGACTGTGCCTTATCGTGGATTGTGCCTTGATCATTGGCTGTGCCTTGATTGTTGACTGTGCTTTAATTGTGGATTGTGCCTTGATCATGGATCTTGCCTTCATCATGGAAAGTGCAATGGTCAAGGAAAGCTGCGGGATTGTGTATGCAATAAAGCAGCAAGGGAAAGGGATATAAGAGCAAGACAAAAAAAACTTTCAGCTTCCAAGCTGAGGTTCCTGAGATTGATGGTGTGAATTCCAAAATGGTAGGCTTGCACACAGCAAGCTCTGCCAGCATTTACACAAAAGAGAAAATAGGCTTGGCCAGGCCTATGTAAGGGTCTTGTTGAAAGCAAGTGCCCACGAATAATCCAAAATTGACCTAATTTAAGAAGGTGCAAATCGCATCCAAAAAAAAGCAATCCTTTGCAGAGCTTACTTGTTGATGTCAACAGTTGGCGGCTTTCCCAGAAAGGTTGCGATCTTGTTTTCAGTGTCCAAAGATGTCAAGGTCGGCCTGCAAACATATGAGTGTCAAAGATGTGTGTGTTAGCATTGAAAGAAGCCTATGGTGGTACTCCCAGAGTCCAAAGATGTCAGTTTCAATTTGTGAGATGGCAATGCCAGTGCGCAATGATGGCAGTACCAGTATCTTACGTAAGATGTCCAGATTGCAGTACCCATAGACACCAGACAGTGGATAATTTGTTTGGGCTCTGAGGTGTCATTGCCAGTACGCAATAATGGCAGCAATGATGGCAGCAGCAGTGAATAGAGGCATCCAGCAGTACCCACAGATGCCAGATGTGGACAATAGCTTGGGGCTCTGAGGTGTCATTGCCAGTACGCAATGATGGCAGCAGCAGTGAATAGAGACATCCAGCAGTACCCACAGATGCCAGAGGTGGACAATAGGTTGGGGCTCTGAGGTGTCATTGCCAGTACGCAATGATGGCAGCACCAGTGAATAGAGGCATCCAGCAGTACCCACAGATGCCAGATGTGGACAATAGCTTAGGGCTCTGAGGTGTCAGCTGCTGCCTCAGCTCCTCAACAACAACACAACCTAAGCTGCAACTAACAGAGGCTTCTAACTGAAACAAGCCTTGTTTTTATTTTTTTTTAACAAGCCCCCCCCCTGAAGGGGCATGCTCTGCCGCATTATGGATCAGTATCAACACAGCGGAGGCCGCAAAGAGCAGGCCTCCCATCAAGGAAAAGGGCTTGCTTGCTGTTGACCAATACCAACAAATGAGCCACAAGGAGCAGGCTCCTCACTGAAGTAGGGGCTTGCTTGGTGTTGTTAATGGAAAATACTTCGTAATTCACCAGTACCAACACAGCCTAGGCTGCAAAGTGCAGGCTTCTCATAAGGCAATGGGCTTGCTACATCTAGTTGGCCAGTGTCAACATAGCGAAGGCCACGAAAAAGCACAGTCTTCTTCTAGAGAAAAGGAACCTGCTTAATAACGCTTCTGATTTGTGACCCCTGCTCAAGTCAACAGAGAGAGTCATAAATGTATTGTGTGCCGTTCTTGCGTGATAACCAAAGCACTGCACCAGCCTCTAGGCCAAAAACTTGAGCATGCACCCTCTGCATGAAGTTTCAACTGCATCCTTGACCAGCTTACAATCCCTTGCAACTCCCTGCATGCACTTTGCAATTGATGTCCCTTGGCCGGCTTGCAACCCCTTGCGACTCCCTGGATAGCATGCAGCTTTTCCTTTGAGAGCTGACTTCGAAGTGCGCAAGCCATTGACAAAAAAGACATTCCCTGAGCGTCGATGGAGGAGCTTCACAGCATGTCTTCAATTTCTTGCATGGCCACAGCAATGGAAAGACAGTTTAGATGGCAGAGCAAAGGAGGCACAGGGTCCCAATTTGCTATGCTGCAATTGCAAGCACCTTGGTCAACACAAAAAACATGGATACACTGAATTATGCAAAACAAAGAGGTACTGCACATGTTCAGAGGATTTCACTTTTACAATGGTGAAGGGCATGCTTTTAAGTCCATAACACATGTGAGAGCCCGTCATTAATGGACTGTGCTTCCAGTACTCCAGTCTACTTCCAATACTCCAGCATGAGCTACTCTTGCGGCTTACTTGAGGGCAATGAAGTAGGCCGTCAGGAAGTAGTACAGGTAGTCAGGACCGGAGGTGAAGCAGTGGTCCCAGAGCTGCAAGTCATGAGGCACTAAGACAAAGACTAGGGACAGCATTGTGTTGAAGCCCTCTAAGCCCAGATGTGTTGCAGCTAAATTTGCGGGCAGGGTGCATCTGCTTTTGCTTGTCCTTATTCTCATCCAGGAATGGAAAGTTCCCCTTGCGGTATGCATAGCACCGTGATGCACAGCCCCACAGCCCCCGTACGAGGCCCCACACAGCTCCTCACAGTGTGCACGCGTTCCTCGTAGTGCTCATAGTGTGCATGTGCTCCTCGTGGTGCTCATAGTGCGCATGTGCTCCGTGAAGTGCCCATAGTGTGCATGTGCTCCGTGAAGTGCCCATAGTGTGCATGTGCTCCGTGAAGTGCCCATAGTGTGCATGTGCTCCGTGAAGTGCCCATAGTGTGCATGTGCTCTGTGAAGTGCCCATAGTGTGCATGTGCTCCGTGAAGTGCCCATAGTGTGCATGTCAGAGTGTGCCCCTTTCAGTCCCCACACTTCCTGATGGAGCGTTTTCACTGCCTGCATTGGTCTCTCGTTTTTTTGCATGTGCTCACTGTGGTGCTCACAAAACCTTACCCCGTTGCGAATACAGATATTGCTGGGGGATTTGCCAATCCACTTTGCTGACGCATCGCACATTTACGTACACAACCGAGCTGTGTCAATTCACTCCCACTCTCAGTCAGCCTCCAAAGTACACTCACTCCCAACCTCTGTTCCCAAGGTCAAGCACACACATACCTGCCTCACTTTCCCAATTTCAAACACACTCACTCCACCTCACCTTCAGCCAGTCTCCAAGATCTAGCACACTTGTCATCAGATCTTGCAGCAGGCTCCATGACACCGTTGCCACTCCGCCGCGGCAGGTGCGCCGAATGTGGATGGCCTGCACAATCGCAGTGCAGACAGGGGCAACAGGATCGATTTTGCATGCATGCAAGCACATGTGTCATCTTTACTGCACCAGCGTACTGTGTTTCACCAATTTAGATGTGTGTGTGTGTGTGGCATCTAGTTTGTACCATTCAGAATCAGTGGTAGATTACATGGCACAAATGCCATTCCACAGCGGTGGGTGCACTAAATGATGAAGCAGCTAGACCCTGTGTAATACCTCTGTCTTACAATGTGTCTCCCAACCCAAAACAGCACCTAAAATTCATGTACGCAACGGATGCGCTTGAACGCATTTATTCATATACTGATAACTCCCTTTCCACAAATGAATAACCCCTGGGACATATGCATGGAGCAGATCCAATCCTACACATGGGGCAACGCGCCCCTCCTGATCGCCTGTTAACAGGCAGCCAGAAAAGAAGAGACCGCCCCTCCTGATCGCCTGTTAACAGGCAGCCAGAAAAGAAGAGACCGCCCCTCCTGATCGCCTGTTAACAGGCAGCCAGAAAAGAAGAGACCGCCCCTCCTGATCGCCTGTTAACAGGCAGCCAGAAAAGAAGAGACCGCCCCTCCTGATCGCCTGTTAACAGGCAGCCAGAAAAGAAGAGACCGCCCCTCCTGATTGCCTGTGAACTGGTCGACAGCCAGAAAAGAAGAGACCGCGCTGTCCAAAAGCGGCTGCGTGCACAATGAAGAGGTCCACTGACACGAGCAAGCTAGCCTAGGGTCCCACCAAAGAAATGCTCCCCCAAACTCCGTCCAGCTTAGTCAAAGGCCTACCAGATCGTTGTCATGGAACGCCAGCAGCACTGACACCAGCAAGCTAGCCTAGGGTCCCACCAAAGAAATGCTCAGCCAAACTCCGTCCAGCTTAGCCAAAAGCCTACCAAATCATTGTCATGAAACGCCAGCAGCGCATCCAACCGCGCAAGGATGCCCAGGGGTGGATCTGGAAAGCATTCAAACCAGCCTGTGTGGGGAACAGGCAGGGCCGTGTGTGTGTGTACGTGTGTGTGTGTGTGTGTGTGTGTGTGTGTGTGTGTGTGTGTGTGTGTGTGTGTGTGTGTGTGTGTGTGTGTGTGTGTGTGTGTGCGCGTGTGTGTGTGTGTGCGCGCGCGCATACATGCATGCGCGCCTCACTGCGTGTCTAGTTTATGAGCAGCGTCACCAGCATTTGAAAGCATGACTCCTTGCTGCCAGTGCGTGCGTGCGTGCGTGCGCGCGTGCGTGCGTGTGTGTGTGTGTGTGTGTGTGTGTGTGTGTGTGTGTGTGTGTGCGCGCGCACGCATACATGCATGCGCGCCTCACCGCGTGTCCAGTTCATGAGCAGCGTTGCCAGCATTTGAAAACATGACTCCTTGCTGCCAGTGCGTGCGTGTGTGTGCGCGTGCTTGTGTGTGTGTGCGCGCGCATGCGTGCGTACATGCGTGCGCGCCTCACCGCGTGTCCAGTTCATGAGCAGCGTTGCCAGCATCTCAAAGCACGACTCGTTGCTGCCAGAGGTTGCTCCCGCGGCATGCAGCTTAACGAATGGAAATACCAGGCTGGGCATGAAGCCCACGGAGGCTGCACAGCACACACACATACAAAAACGGGAGCATCACAAAAGATGGTTGGCAATGCTAA
Organism: Dunaliella primolecta; assembly: GCA_914767535.2. Lineage (NCBI taxonomy): Eukaryota > Viridiplantae > Chlorophyta > Chlorophyceae > Chlamydomonadales > Dunaliellaceae > Dunaliella > Dunaliella primolecta. Next base: position 2,047,035 of record OU611763.1, on the reverse strand, counting down.
CAATGCAAGAAGGTGACATTGAAGGCAAGGCATAAAGCCCACAAAGGCTGCGCAGTCCATGAAAAAGGGAGCAACACTACAGATGCCATTGCTTGCAGTACTACTTAAAATTGTTACTCCTTCTTTATTTACAAACCAAACATGAAACTTTACACCATGCAACAAGGGGCTGTGCAGATTTAACTATGTGTGGCTTGACGCTCCTGTGTAAATTCATTCCCCAGGGAAGTGTACCAGCAGAAAAGTGGCCATGCTTAGGGGCGCCTACTTGGCCAAGTCGGCTTCAAAGAAACCCAATTTAATTTAATCCGATAATGATCACATCCAAACCTCTTGGCAGGATGAGGGTTTGCTCTTCTTCCTCTCTCTCTCTCTCTCTCTCTCTCTCTCTCTCACTCTCTCTCTCTCTCTCTCTCTCTCTCTCTCTCTCACTCTCTCTCTCTCTCTCTCTCTCTCTCTCTCTCTCTCTCTCTCTCTCTCTCTCTCTCTCTCTCTCTCTCTCTCTCTCTCTCTCTCTCTCTCTCTCTCTCTCTCTCTCTCCCTCTCCTGTGCTTCAACACCAAAATGCATTTTGGCACTCTTTAATCTGTGTACATAAAAGCCTGTGCGCCTGTTGAAACCCTCTCCCTACACATGCCCCCAGAGTATGCACACAAGCGCTTCTCCTACAGCACAACTCTCACACAACACAAAAGGGGCAAGCGCGCCAGTTGCAATAGAGACCTGTACCACATGGTCAGCGCCTTTATGACATCCCCCACCCCCCCAAAGACACACATACCATTACAACAACTTCAACAGCGCACCTCCCATCAAACACATGGCACCAGTGCAGCAGCTATGACAGGGCACAGGCGCATGGCAAAGGTGCCCCACCCGCCATCTCCAAGGCTTGGCTGCAGACATGCTATTTCAGCACAGCAGCACACAACCCACCAAACACGGGCCACCAGTTCGCCAGTTGAGACAATCCTTTTCTGTATTGGTCAGCGCCCTTGTCTGTCCCCCACCCCTTCACTCACAGTATAAAAAAAAACATGCACCCACCAAACACAGGGCACCAGTGCGCCAGCCGCAACAGGGCCTGCGCTAAGCGCGTGGTCTGCACCCTCATTTGCCCCCACCTATTATGCACATTTATATTTCCAACCACTTCAACGGCACGTTACTCACCAAACACAGGGCACCAGTGCGCCAGCTGCGACAGGGCCTGCGCTAAGCGCGTGGTCAGCGCCCTGTTTTGCAGGGGGCTATCCGCAATGAGATGGGCATACGATGGGTGCAGTCCTCGGTTGACGAGAGCCTGTGTGCATGGCCATAATGCAATGGATGTTTGAGGGCAAGGAACTTAAAATGGGTGAAGTCCTTGGTTGACGAGAGCCTGTGTATTGACCAAATTGCAATGGATGTTTGGGGACATAGAACCTGAGGACGAGGCTCTTTGTGACGATGTGGGCATAAGGTAAGTGCAGTCCTTGGATGATGAGGGCCTGTGTACATGGCCATATTGCAATGGATGCCTGAGGACAAGGAACCTGAGGAAAACAACTTCTGTGGCGATGAGGGTTGTTGAGCAAATACATATAAGAATTAGGCGACATGATGATCCTCATCGCCATAGCATGAGAACAAACCAGGGGGAAAGAACAGATTCCCAAATATGTTAAAAAAAGGAAGTACACATTACTGCGCTAGCCAGCCTTGCTAAATGGTGTCATTACACTTGCTTACTATGAAATGGCATCCCATTTCAAATTATGGGATTCTTCAGTCAACCTTACAAAATGTGATGCCATTCTCACCCTATCCCATGGTATAGTTTTAACATGTCTTTTATCCCATTTCACAGAAAGTGTAAAACAAACTAGCATACATAGGAGGCCCCCAAAATGCATGGCAGCTCACCAGCAAGCCCCAAAGCAAAGCTTCCCTGACTTGCCTAAATCAATCATCAAAAAGTCAAGCGTCAAATCCAATGCATGCAAACAAGTCTGGAAAGGCACCTCAATGCGCTGGCAGCTCCAGCAAGCAAAAAGGAGGGTTTGCTCGTATCCATTTGCAGGATGATGAACATCAAATCACAAATATGCACACAAATCTTAAGGCTATTCTGGATGTGTTGGCAACTTTAGCAGCAAGCTCAAAAGCAGGGTCTGTGTGATGAGCATAAAATCCAGTTGGTATGGTGTTGAGCCTCCAACCCACCCAGTAACCAATCGCAAGCACGTATACCTACCTGGAAGGCCATTTGGTTGTGAGGTAGCTCCAGCAAAAAGCCCCAGATCAACAGCCGATACTTGGCAGGATACTCGCCAAACTGCTCCAGCAGCGTCGTGAGGCGCTTGCGGTTGAGGAATTCGCGGGTGTCAGGGGCTACCTGCATGCAGCAGACGAAAGACTGACAATTAGAAGGGGAGCTCTTAAAAACTTTCTGGACGGCCAATGTGGAATCAATCAGTTGAGGGACAATCGGGTCTCAGGGGCTGCCTGCAGGCAGCAGACAAAAGACTGACAATCTTAAGGGGAGTTTTTGAAAACTTTTCTGGATAGCCAAAGTGGAATCATTCAGTTGAGGGACAATCGGGTCTCAGGAGCTGCCTCCAGGCAGCAACTAAGAGCTTGATAACCGTAAGGGGAGCTCTTTAACTACTCGACATGGGAGGCATGCAAGGCAGCACAGCCAAAGACTGATTTTTGGACATGAGAGTATCTGAAGGGCGCGTGAGCGCTTCATGGGCATGTCAGTGGGGAGGCATGCCAGGCAGCACTGCCAAAGACTGCTTCATGAGCATGAGATAATTCCAGGGGTGCGTGAGTGCTTCATGGGCATGCCAGTGGGGAAGCATGCGAACTGCCAAAGAGTGCTTCATGGGGGCATGAGAGTATTCCAATGGCGCGTCAGTGCTTCATGCGCGTGAGAGCATTTCAAGGGTGCGTGAATGCTCCATGGGCATGTCAGTGGGGAAGCATGCAAACTGCCCAAAAGTACTTCATGGGGGCATGAGAGCATTCCAATGGCGCGTCAGTGCTTCATGCGCGTGAGAGTATTTGAAGGGCGCGTGAGTGCTTCATGGGCATGTCAGTGGGGAGGCATGCCAGGCAGCACTGCCAAAGACTGCTTCATGAGCATGAGATAATTCCAGGGGTGCGTGAGTGCTTCATGGGCATGTCAGTGGGGAGGCATGCCAGGCAGCACTGCCAATGACTGCTTCATGGGCTTGAGAGTATTTCAAGGGCGCGTGAGTGCTCCATGGGCATGTCAGTGGGGAGGCATGCAAGGCAGCACTGCCAATGACTGCTGATGCTGATGATATGCGCATGAGAGTATTTTCAAGGGTGCGTGAGGGCTTCATGGCCATGCCAGTGGAGCGGATGTGCAGGGCAGCACAGGCGAAAACATGCGGCACATGTCTGCATTACAGTGCATGACAATGCAATATGCCCAAGGCTGGCATCAGACGTCAGCAACAAGGCAAGGTCCATTGATGGTTGCAAAACGCCCACCCCACCTTGCCGCTTGCTGCCGCCACTGCGTTCGCGCCCACAGCAGCCAGAGGCAGCGGCAGGCCGTGCTCTGTGGGCTGTACCACACCGCGATCTGAGGCAGTTGCATCCTGTAATTAAGGTTGGGTAAAAAGGGTCCAGTGGATCAACCTCAGAGGCCAAAATGATGCCCAACAAAGGCTTGGATTAGCATCCTCCAAGAGTACCTGCCAAGACATATCCTGTCCCTCTGACAAACTGCTAGACCCCCTCTACCACAGCCTACATGTGATGCACCCTACCCTCTACCATGGCCTACCCGAGATGCAGTTTCATGTACTGCACTTGCTCTCCAGATCGGACTGGTTTGGTTAAAGGTGCCTCTTTTGCTTCAGCAAAGCTTTCCACGGAGGCAGGTACAGCTATGCAACCTCTCCTTCCTTTCCTGTGATGCACCCTACCCTCTAGAACAGCCTACCTGTGGAGCAGGGACAGTACCCTTCCCCCCAGCTGTCACCACAGCGGTACTCCTTTGCCTCTTGGTGCCATCGCCTGCTGCAGCTGTCGCAGCTGGCTTGGCACTTGCAGGGGCTGCGTCGCCTGCAGAAGCTGCCCTCCCTGCCGCACGTTTATTGGGGGGTGCCCCTGACGCTGTCATTGTTTGACCTGCATCTGCGGAGGGTGGTGAGCTGGAAGCTCTGCGGCCATGTGGAGACGCCGCCCGCCCCTTGGACCGTGCATCTCTGTCGAGCGTGTCGTCCGCGCCCACGCCAGATATGTGGAGAGGCACCTGCAAGCGAATGACGTTGCATGGTGATCACAAGCCGCCTCTGTACTGCCAGCAGCCATGGGGAGGTGCTGCACAGCCCCTAACATCTCTGTTGCGTGTGTTGTCTGCACCCACATCAGACATCTGGAGAGGCACCCGCGAGTGAATGAACTTTCATAGTGAATTTGAATTACCGTACAGACATGTAATCATTCCGCACCCCTGGAAAAATATTCTTTTTTCATTCCTGCCTTAATCCCGCACCCCTCTCAACATTTATTTTATGTTTTCCCGCATGTTCCCGCAGTGGCAATCAGCCCCCTTTTGCCCAAAGAACTCCTCAGAAACACTTATCTTCCACTGTCCCGCACTTTCCCGCAGCCCCCAAAATAATCATGTTTCCTGCTGCCCGCAGTCATCCCTCAAAAACATTGTTTTTTTTTTAGGGATTATATATTGTCTGCATGGTACTTCTGTTTCGCTGGCAAGCCTGGGGAGCTGCTGCCCAACGCTTGGCGCACATCCTTTGGGTGATTATAGGGTGATTATAGGGTGATTATAGGTCATCTGCATGCATGCCAGACATATAGGGAGGGTACGAGCATCACGCACAGATGGGGCAGCATGCGCGGGCGTGCAGCCTTGCGTGGTCAGCCTCTGACTAAAGCAATTGGCTCATGACTTCTGACTGATACATAAAGCAAATGGCTTATAACTCCCGACTCGCCATAAGAGCTTATGGCATGCGGCTTTTGGTTTTAGGAAGTGACCAGACTGGCGCACTCCCAGCCCAGCTCACGCTTGTGCGTTCCTTGAGAGAAAATAGAGTCAAAGAGGCGCACATGCGCTCCTTCATGCGAAGCACACCATGGACCTGCTTGTAAGAGGGCTCCTCATCCTGGCTAGCAAGCAAGATGCCAAATATTGCAATCATATCAATATTAACTATGTTGGAACACAATTAAGCTCAGCAGCTGAGGAGGAGCGGGACGGGCGCTATGATGATAGATTGCAATCATGTAAGTTATGATGCCACACACCTGACTGAATGCAGGCTCTGTACACTCTCACAGGCAATGACAGCCAGCAGTCGAGCAAGCAAAGTGTATCATCTTGCAATCATGCAATTGTTGACACACACACACACACCTGCTTGTAGGCAGACTCTACATCCTCGCAGGCAATGAAGTTCAGTAGCTGGGGGGGAGGGGCAGCCTTGCGGGCTGTGGCCAGGTTGTACAGGAGCACCTGCACATTTGGCACGACAGTTCAAAACGGACTCTACATCCTGACAGGCAGTGAAGCACAGTCATTGGGGGGGAGAGGCAGTCTTGCGGGCTGCGGCCAGGTTGATGAACAGCACCTGCATGGATTTGTTAAGCAGAGGTCCACACCCGCGAGTTGGACTAAAAATTCTGGAGCATCTGCGTGCACTCATCAAGAAGGTTCATACAATCATACCTACGAATAAGGTAAGGAAGTATGGAGCACCTGCATGCAACTTTTCAAGAGGGTCTACACCTTTGTACACAGGAAAAGTTCTTGTGCACCTGCATGCATTCGCAAAACCTATGCAAAGTATGCATTAGACCAGGAGTTCTAGATGACAGTCAAGACAGACACTACATTGCAGCCTACATATTTGGCTGTTGCATCTTACCGCCAAGGAGTTGGCAGTTGGACCTTACTGCCAACACACCCCACACACCTTTCCATTGGAAACACCTGCCAAGGAGTTGGCAGTTGAACCCCACTGCCATCACATCTCACATAATTTTTGCATCAGAAACCGCTGCAAAGGAGTTGGCAGTTGAACCCCACTGCCAACACACCCCACACACCTTTCCATTGAAACAGCCGCCGAGGAGTTGGCAGTTGAACCCCACTGCCACCATCTCACATAATTGTTGCATCAGAAACATCGCAAAGGAGTTGGCAGTTGAACTACAATGCCACCACATCTCACATACCTTTCCATCGGAAACTGCTGCCAAGGAGTTGGCGTATTGGTCCATGGTGAAGGTGCACCTGTCCTTGCGGTTAGGGAAGATGTTGGGTACCTGCAAGGGGTTGCATCGAGGATGAAAGTCAAAAGGTGGGTGTTTTGGGAGTGAGCTGTCCTTGCCACCAGGGAAGATGATTAGGGTTTGCAGGCGGGTGAATTTGGGAATGGCATGTCCCTGTGGTGAGGGAAGATATTGGGGACCTGCAGGGTTTGTGGGAGCAAAATTACTGAGGCCACGTGTGGGTAAATACCTTGTGTAGTACACTTGCTTTAGAATGTGCAAGGTTTGTGGTGGGCAGGCCATGTGGTTCTCGAACGAAGGTGCTCCCTTTTCCTTAATCTACGCAGGGAGTGTAGAATCGTATACCTGTTTTCTTCTTTCCTTTCCAAGAAGCCATTTGGGATGACTTTTGCTGGAAACAATAGTCCAATCCATTTTGAAAATGAGACTTCATTGGGCAAGTGTGGACAAGGCCTTCAAGGAGCACTTGCAAAGATATGAAGCATGCGTGCGTTGGTTGCATGCAAAAACAAACAAAACAACTTACTTTGAAGGAGATCAATCAGTGCTTGACCATGCTGCTGGGGCGAAACAAGCACAGACATCAGCCTTGGGCTTCCTAGGTCAAAGTAAGAGCAAGTAGCCCAGGTCCAACCCTGCCCCAAGCCAAGCCTCACAGACCCATCACCTCGGAGGGAAGATGCATAACAGCATAACACAAACATCAGCTTTATGCTTCCTAGGCCAGAGTAGGAGCAAGATGTCCAGGCCCACCTCTGCCTCAAGCCAAGCATGACAGACCCATCACCTCGGAGGGGAGGTGCGCTCCATAAAATTCACCAATTCCTTTGACCATACTCCACATGCACTTGCCACTGTACGTGACGGCCAGCACAGATCTGGCGCCATCAGTCACGGAAAAAAGGTTGACTTGCCAACACCCTTACTTACCCACTATTTGTGTAGGCACACCCAGATTCATATGCGTAAAGGCGGCATGTTCTTGTGAGCCAAAGCAGCAAATTCAGCAGGCACAGCACACCCACCTCAAGCACAAGCGCAGCCTGCTTCACATCGATGCACCGCACGCTGCCGTCGCTGCACATGGCAGCCACAGTCGCAGAATCCGGAAGGAACTTGAGCTGCGTGGCCCCCGTGACGTCATCCATGTCAGGCAGGCGCACGGCGTGCAGCAGGGCGCCACTCAGCTGCAGGTGCAGGAATATAGCAAATGCACGAGCTCACCTTATGTGCATCAACAAACACAAAGAATGCATAAGCACTTATCGTATCCAACCTCATTAGAAGTTTGTGGGACACATACACACACGCACAGAGACACACACACATGCTCCCTCGCATGAATGCAAGCACGCTTAGGCAGGGGGGCACATAGGCAGGGGCACGCTTAGGCAGCGGGGCACATAGGCAGGGGGGCACATAGGCAGGGGCACATAGGTACGGGCATGCTTAGGCAGGGGCATGCTCAGGCAGGGGGGCACATAGGCAGGGGCACATAGGTACGGGCACGCTTAGGCAGGGGCACGCTCAGGCAGGGGGGCACATAGGCAGGGGCACGCTTAGGCAGCGGGGCAAGTAGGCAGGGGGGCACATAGGCAGGAGCACGCTTAGGCAGGGGCACATAGGCAGGAACACTGAAAGCCTGGGCTGGAGTATGCATAAGAGCGCAGGTTGGCCGCAGATGCAGCAACGTTTGCAACAAGCACAGGGACGGGGCTTAAAAGATTATGGGAAAAAGGTAAGCATCAAGCCGAAGAACGAGAAATATGCTGATGTGTGCAAACACGTATGCAGACATTGGCTGTCCCATGCTTTGTACACAATGACTCAGCTTTCAAATTGAAGCCATGAAAAGGAAGGAGGTGCGTGGAACCTTGCTCTTAGCAAGCCTGTGCTGGTTGGAGACACGATTTTTGCACAGCAAATGCTACCAGCTTGTTACCAGTACATTAGCAGAAGACACTGCATCCCTGCCCAAAAAAGGCTGACCCCCAATCAAAGGGTAGCAAACTCTCCAGGGGGCACAAAGCCTCGCACCCACTGGGTTGTACAGGCGTAACCTCAGAAAAAGGCACTACATCCAATCAAGAGGCAACAAACTCATCAGGCTGTACACCAGCAGCAACCCCAGCTGCAGCACAGCAGATACAGCTCACCCAGTCAAGGGGCAGCTAACTTACCAGGCTGTACACCAGCAGTACGCCCAGCCGCAGCCCAGCAGACACCAGCAAGTGGCCATCAGGGCTAACAGCAAATGTGTGCTGCATGCGCCGCATGTGGATAGCACCAGGCAAAAGGAAGCTCCGCACGAGGGTGAAGCCGGAGGCATGCCACACATAGAAGGAACCATCCTGGAGGCATACCGCACACAGACATTGTGTTGCGCTTTTACACAGAGAACTTTCAGCGCACATGGCTGGAGCCGGAGGCGTGCCACATGTAGAAGGAACCACCTTGGAGGTGCCATGTGAAATCTGAACGTTGAGCTGAGCATAAGCAAGCGGGAATCTCTGCATGAGGGTGAAGCTGAAGGCGTGGCACACATAAAAAAAACTATCCTGCAGGTGCGCACACAGGCATTGTGTTATGCTTCTACACAAAGGACTTCCAGCTCGCAAGGGTGGAGCCACAGGCGAGTCACTAATAGAAGGAACTATCCTGCAGGTCTTCTTGTGTGCCGCTTCTTGGGGTGACTTGAGCTCACAAGTGCTCCTTACTGGTTTCTACGAGATGCGCAGTTCATTTCCCATGAGCTGCTTTTGGGGTGGCATTTGGGATCATGAGTGCCATTTGGGTCCATTATTGCCCTGACAGGTTCCAACAGAATGCGCAGCTTGTATTCCATGAGCAGCTTCCATGTTTCCCATCAGCAGCTTCCATTCACAGCCACCAAGTTGCCCATGAGCAGCCTCCATACCTCCCAAGAACAGCATCCTTGCTTTCATAAGCAGCCTCCCTGTCTCCATGAGCAGCCTCTGAGCAGATTGTTTACGGTGAGTAGAACTAAGGCAGTTTTCTGCCTTAGTAGTTCTAAGGCAGTTTTCCATGAGCAGCCTCCGAGCAGGCAAAAGCAGCAACCCCAGCTGTGTGCAGAGTGACAGCATTGCTGGTAGCTACGTCCAAAGTATCGCAAGCAGAACTTGCACGCACACTCGGCCACACCTTAAACATTGTGACTATGTGCTCCTCATCTGCAGTGAAGGTAGCCTGCAACGGCCCTGCAGGTCCGCTGCCCAAGGCCCTCCGCCGGCCCAGCTTCTGCGCGCATCCATGACAGGGGAAAGATGATGAAAGCAAGAGCCAGAGCAATTGCACTCGCAATGCGTCCCTTATTCTTATCTGTAGTCAAGGTAGCCTGCAGCGGGCCCAGGAGGCCCACTGCCTGTGGCCCACCACCAGCTAAGCTTCTATGGGCACACTTGCTCACGTAACGCAAGAGGATGGTCCAGAACGGCTTGGGCAACACAAAGTGGATGAAGGATGGCCTCATCTGCAGATCAGACTTGCTGCACGCCCACTTCCACAAGCCTTCTGCCGGCACAATTCCTAGTCCATGTGAGAGGAGAGACTCCACGCACAATACAAGGTGCACATCCAGCAGGTGAAGATGGCTCGCAGGCACATTCAGCAGACGAAGATGGCTCTCAGGGAGGAAAAGAAAAGGAAGGGCCATGCCAGCCAAAAAAAGGCCGCGCATTAAGGAAAGGTTCACTTGCAGGCTTTTGCTCCCCAAGACCCCATACCATATCCCCTCTGAGCGCCGACCACTGGAAAAGGAACAAAAATCTACGCAAGCCGTAACACACACCCGTGCCGTTTATTGGGCTTGAGGCCCAGATTATGCTGCAGTAGGGGGGAATGGCTTGGGACAGCCCCTAAATCCCCACACACACACATTCACACACACATTGCTTTGGATGTGCTGGATTCCAGAGGATTGCACACATTGAATTGAAATCACAGATTTAAAAATGACTGGAAAGGAAGCCAACACCATACGGCCATCTTGATTATGAGCGCCCACATTGGCAATGAGGAAGGAGATGCGGCGGCTCTCCAAGCCAAGTGAAGAACACAAGCTAGGAAAGCAGGAGCAACTTGCAGAGAGGGGTGTGGCTTGAGTTATGTGTAGGGATTGGCGTATAGCGCTATATGTCACAATTTTCAGCGCTATACAGCGTCATATAGCATTACACCTAAATGGCGCAACTGACCAATACCGCTCCCTGTGGATTGGCATGTAGCGTAATATGAGGGTCTTCTATTGCGTTATAAAGCGCGGTACGCAACATAGCGCTATAGGCCATCGCTGACCCCTAGTTATGTGTCTGCAATGAACATCAAATCACCCTCAACAACAGGTCCTTGCTTGCTGCACCTCACTACATCTCTTGTATGAAGGCCCATGCTGCCCTTGCTTGCCCATGCTGCTTGCATGCCTGCCCACTTGTATGCTGGATGCCTGCCATGCTGCTTGCTTGTTTACTTGTCCATGGTCCTTGCTTGCCACATTTCACTACATCCATTTTGTATGAAGGCCCATGCTTGCAACATGTGAGATAGAGCAACTGAGTCATACAAAATATTTGCACTTACAAATTGGACATTACAGCAGCAGAACAGCCTATTCCTGCCCGAAAAGCAACGTGAATGAAAAACATTACACTTCACCAGGCTTAACAATTGAGCGGCGTCACAAGCGGGTGCTGGCACAGCAGCATGCCTTACATTTGCCGAGGAAAAGGGAGACAAATATTCCATAAGAACCAAGTTTACATTTGAGTCTGATGCCAAATATGAAGTTTTACCTGATTCGTAGCTGCTCCCTTCACTTCCAAGGTTACGGACAGCATGCGCTTGTATTGCCTGAAGTCCTTAATTCAAACTATCAACTTTCTTCTATAAAGATTACAAAGCACGTAAGGGGCAAAGGGGGTCAAATGCGACATCTGCTGTGGCGCTTATGAGGTTACAGGGGGCTTTGAGAGTGCTTGAAGAGTCCATAGACGTTAGAGCCTTCAAGTGCTCAAACATCTGTATAAATTCAAAGGCCAAACATGCTGCTGCTTTTTGCCCTCTTCGGCTCCCTGAATTGGCAGCGGCTTGATATAACAGTTTTGCAACTTAACAGTGGTCACTTGCGTCCAGCATGTTTATGAGCTGCTAGAAATTTGTCCAAGGTCCAAGAATTTAAGGCACAGCAGCGAGCTTGGCTCTAGAGCTTATGTCCAAGGGTTCGCTTACTGGGAGTTTCCTTGCTATGTATGGGCATTTAGACTGTTACAGAAGCCCTCTGTAGCCTCACAAGCGCCACAGCAAATGTCACATTTGACACCGCTCGCACCTCATGCACTTGCAATTGTACAGAAATACTCTTTGATACCTGAACCAGCATGTAGAATATCGCACAGCTTCTTGGTTGCAAATTGCGCAGAATTAATTTTCAGCAGTGCATGCAGGCTCTATTAATTATTTTCAAGGGGTGTTTAGTGGGTGCGCAACATGCAAAATCAATGGCCGAGATGGGCTGCGTAATGGGTGCACAAGGCAAAAGTACATCAAGTTCTGATAAACAGGTTCGTGCAAAAGATGGGTGCGCGGGAGAGGGAAAGAGACAAGGAGGAGAAGCGGAGAGGGTAATAAATGAGGAGGGGAAACAATCAAATAGGGTCAGGCCAGGACAGCTGAAGAGAAGGGTCAGGCCAGGACAGCTGAAGAGAAGGGTCAGGCCAGGACAGCTGAAGAGAAGGGTCAGGCCAGGACAGCTGCAGAGAAGGGTCAGGCCAGGACAGCTGAAGAGAACTGGCAGCAGCCTCATCTCATCAAGCATATCCTCAGGGAGGCCAGGGCCCGCCATGGTGACATGGTGTTACACTGAAGAAGTTGCATGATGAGTGTTGCAACACTGAATCGTTCCTCAGCTGCCAAGGAGGGTGCGCAATGGAGGGTGCGCAACTCTGAATTGCCTTTCAGCTGTCGCATGACTTTCAGCTGCCAAGCAGGGTGCATAGTGGATTCAAGGGCGCGCAAGAAGGAGATAAAAGGCTTGGGCTGGGAAAAAGGTCGTACAGTAAGGGTTCGGCAATGAGAAACATAAACCTGTTTGGCTGCCAAGAAGGGTGCGCAATGGGAACATTCAATTCCAAAAAATGAAGGGTGCGTAGTGGTCAGGGGTCTGTACGTTCATACACGCACCCTGGCCGTGACCCCGGGTGCATGAGTAGCGTCTAGGAACCTGCAAGGCTGAAAAAACAGTATTCAAGGCATCACCTAGAAAAGCCACTTGGCCAATGGCTGGGAACACCCTACCCTCTCCCTCTTGACTGATTTGAATGTGGCACTTATACAATGCACATATACTTGGCATATGCGGCTGTTTAGCTAATAATGCAAGGTAATCCTGCAATAGAGCTGTGGCAAGCCGCTATGGCAATAGCAGCTTGTCAATCCACTAGTCCATGAGTCCATTACCTTGCAACCGCAGCTCTTCAATTGCCACTTCTCTGCAAGGTCATGTTGCCACAGGCAAAAGGGCACCATGAATCCATGTTGAGACTGCTGACACACCTTGGCATCCCACAGAATGACAGCATCAATGGACGTAGACAGCAGTTCGCTTGTCCGCGCCCGATATTCCAAATGGCTTGGAGGGCTGTGTGTGTGTGTGTGTGTGTGTGTGTGTGTGTGTGTGTGTGTGTGTGTGTGTGTGTGTGTGTGTGTGTGTGTGTGCGCGCGCGCGCATGTGTGTGCGCGTGTGCATGTGTTGTACCAGCTCATCCTTGGCTTGTAGAATCCAACCCCATTCTGTGTGCTGATGACTTGGGGATCGATGATGGACAAATGGCATTATCATCTTCAAATCTCGGTTCCACATCATGGCTCCTAAACAGCATTCCCATATGCTACAACCTCGCTGTGTTGGGCACATTATGGGTCCAAAATGCATCAGCATCCCCCTGAGCCACATACTTGCGGTGTTCTCGCAAAATGCCAAGGGACACGCTTTTGGTGATGTCATATGCACGAATGGAGCAATCCTGCAGGCAAGCAAAAGCAATTACTCATCGTGTTGGTTTTGTGCATTGATGGATGGGTGGAAGCTAAGTTGATGTGACTTGTTTGAGATGGACATACTGAGGTCTTGAGGCGTTTGATGATGAAGGGCTATTTGTGGGACACTAGACAGGTGTAGCTGTCCTTTGTCTCCATATTGGAAACGTGCGACCAGTAGCCTGTTTTTATAACAAGGGGCAAAAGTTTACCTCAAATCCCACAAACAAAGTGAGACGCCCAGCTCCAGGGGAGAAGCAGCAAGCCGTTCCAGCAGTCCCAGCTGTCTCAAGCTTGCATACCCGGTTGGCTTTCAGATTGAAACTGTACACATTGCCCAGGTTATCTGCGCCAGCCAGATGCTCCGCTTTGTCATCATAGGCCACAGCAGTGAAACTCTGGGCACGCAACCCCTGGTTTACTTTGCTTGCAGGCTGAGCAAGCACGCAAACTAGCGCATCCTTCTCCACGGGCCGTTCGACTGACCATATTCTGCCATTCGCAGGCGTAATAGTGTAGCACAATGCCATTCGGCTGATGTCGAATGGACGTGAGGAATGCTCTCAGGACCCTGACAGGACGACAGCTGTACACATGGCAACACTTGTTTTCATAGTAATAATACTAGCAAAGGTTGACTTGTAGCTACCAGGGCAACAGTTTGAAAGTGCTTTCCTTCCTGGTTTACACATTCACAACAAATTCTTGAAATGATTTTGAAGGAAGCTGCTTCCTCGAGGCTGGATAAGGAGTGACTGTACAAGAACCCTAGCTGTATCTGTCTGCATTGAATCTTCAGTCATGAAGAAGACTTGACACACCCTCTCTTGCTTTGCAATCTCGTGAGGAGTTAATGATTGCAATGTAGTTAACAGGCTTCAATCTTGCCACCTGGCAAGGAATGGCTCAGCCTGTGGGTTTCCAAGGCGCAAGGACCATGGCCCCTGGGCCCGTTGGAGTGTGCAAAGTGGTGGACAAGTGGGCCCTGGAGCAGCCAATTGGAAGTGGCAGCTTCGCCATCGTGTGGAAAGCACACCATGTGGTAGACGTGGAGCTGGTTGCCGCAGTGAAGGAGATCAACACGGAGAAATTGAACCCCAAGCTGCAGGAGAGCCTTGCCTCAGAAATAAGCGTCCTCAGGCGCACCAGGCATGACAACTGTGTGCAGCTGCTGGACCTCATGAAGGTAAGCTGCACAGACTGTGCATACCTTTGTGTTCGCCAAAGCAAGGATACCAAAGCCCTACAAGCTGTTTCGTGCTGACGTGTCATGAAGGCATTGAGAGAAGCAGACCCCTTTGTTTACCGCATATGCACGTGGATCTGTACGTAGAGGAGTGTAAAATTCATATTGGGCGCAAGCTCTAAGCTGAACACATACACACACATATACACACACGCGCGCACACACACACACACACACACACACACACACACACACACACACACACACACACACACACACACACACACACACACACACACACACACACACACACGCGCGCGCACACACACACACACACACGCACACACACACATACACACAAACACACACACGCACACACACACGCGCACACACGCACACACACACGCACACACACATACACACAAACACACACACAGACGCACACACGCACGCACGCACACACACACACACACACACACACACACACACACACGCACATACACACACAAACACGCACAGACGTGCATGTACACACACACAAACGCGCACTCACGTACAAAAACACACGCACATACCCATACCCATACATTCAATTGTTAGAGGGTTGCATCTCACATCCCTTCTATCAAGACAAAAGAGTTAATGACCAGTCAGAGCAAAGATTCAAGCATCTACCACCACAGCAGCTGCCACATTTTTACACAGCGTGCATAGATACAGATAGACCTGGGGAACCTGTCCTCTGATACGTACTAGCAAGTGCTTGTCCATAGGGGCAGGGCACCACATGGACAGAGCACAGTTTTCATCTGCCCCTGACTAGAGTTGCTCAAGCTAGAGCAGTCTCACGCAGACAGTGCACACATCCCTGCACTCCTTCGCCGCCCCTTCACACACACAAACGCACAGACACACACACACACACACACACACACACACACACACACACACACACACACACATACACACACACGCACGCACACACACACACACACACACACACACACACACACACACACACACACACACACACACACACACACACATGCGAGCATGCAGGAGGAGGGGAAAATCTACTTGGTGATGGAGTTCTGTGGGGGCGGAGACTTGGGACAGTACCTGCGTCGGTATGGCCGCGTGCCTGAGGCATCTGCACGGTACTTGATGCAGCAGCTGGCAGAGGGCCTGAAGATGCTGCGCCTCAACAACCTCATCCATGTGAGTGGGATGATGTAAGGATACTGCTTCTCAACAGCCTCATCCATGTGAGTGGGAGGGGACAAAGATGGAGAGAGAGAGAGAGAGAGAGAGAGAGAGAGAGAGAGAGAGAGAGAGAGAGAGAGAGAGAGAGAGAGAGAGAGAGAGAGAGAGAGGGCGTGTGAGGGAGTGAGAGTGAGGGTGTGGGGGGGTGGGTGCGCGCGCTCGCGCATGGTTGGTGGCAGTGTCAGCCACAGACAACAAGCGGAGCTCCTGTGCTGGCTACTCAGCCAGATCAGACTGTTGTGAGGTGCCTCATCTGTGTGTGATGATGGCATGGCTCTCAAGGTGTGCGCTGGCTACGTATTAGCGTCGTCAGATCCGTGAGGTGCCTGATCTGGGTGTGGCTTAGGCGATGTGGTATGGCTTTGCAGGCCCAGGATTTCCGCACCTGGGCATTGCAAGCCTTGGGTTAATACTTTGCTTGCAGCCGGACAAGCCCTTTCTGCTGCTCTGCCGCTGTTAAAGTGGGCCTCCGATGCAAACAGGCTGGCCAATTCGCTGAGCTGCACATGTTTCCACGGCCCAATTCTTACATGACTGGGCTTGCATGGTCACTTCACGCTTGCTCTGTCCTCTGCCTCATTAGAGCATGCAGAGGCTTTCAGAGCCACCTGGCCTGATCGAGATGTGTTGCTCCTTCACACCCCATGTCTACTCAGAGGGGACCAAACTTGGGTTGGCATGAAAGATGTGTAAGTCTGTGCTAGTTGTTGCCTACCACGCTCTGTTTTGTTGACCCCTTAGAGAGACCTGCAGCCCAAGATCCTACTGAAGTTGAGTAAGTTGCGGCAGCCAATCCTGAAAATTGCTGATTACCATGCCCTGGTTTGTTGATCCCACAGCGGGACCTAAAGCCCCAGAACCTGCTGCTATCGGACAAGTCGCGGCAGCCAACCCTGAAGATTGCTGATTTTGGTAAGCCCTGTGATGATCACGCACTGTGACAGCACTTTGAACATCGCTAATTTTGGTGAGGTTTGTGGTAAACACATGTCCTCTATAACTGAACATTGCTGTTGTTGAGAGCTGAGTTTTGCAAACATTTGAAGGTTAGATTTGTTGGGTAGAGATGGCAGGGGGTTTGGGCTGGTCTGCAGGAAAGGAGCTGCAAGTTGTTAAATATCAGTGGTATGCACTTTCACAATGGCATGATGGGCCATGAGCAACAAAAAGTTGCAGGCATTTGATAAAAAGCTGGGAAAGCATGCAAATTATAGGAGAATGGGCTTGGAACTGAGTTCAAAGTCCTTCAAAGTGCTCCAGGGGCGTTTTACACCGCCCAAATGCTGGGCTTTGCAAGGGTGAAGAGTCCTTACATTTGTAGCGTTGCCCAGCTTCTTGCTCTTGCGTGCGAGTCTCATTTGAACTTGGCACGCTCATAATGAAATGGAATGAAATTGACATGTCTTTGATTTGCGCTTTGTATTTTTGCAGGTTTTGCTCGTGACCTGCAGCCTCAGGTACGCAATGCAGACATATGTTGTGTATTGGCGATGGCCATTGTGCTGTTGCTCTGAAGCTACTCCATGGTAGCTTGTACTGTGAAGTTCTTTTACTCCAGACCTGAGGAATCATGAGGCAATCAAGGACACCGGCTTTGGTCAATGACCTTCGCACATGTGTAGGGTTGGGTAAGGAGGGTCCAGTACAGTTCAAAAGAGGGCCACAGAGGCTTTCCTCAGCCTCATTCGAGCCTTTTGGGGTGAAAGCCTTTCATCTTCTTTCCCCACCTCTGTGCGTGTGACTTCCTTTTCCATGTTTTCTTGGAACATCTCTGGTGCACAGGGCATAGCTGGGACGCTCTGTGGATTGCCTCTCTATATGGCCTCCTTCTGGTGTAGAGCTTGCATCTTCTTTTCCCGCCCTTGTGCATAAGGCATGGCTGGGACGCTGCGTGGCTTGCCTCTGTATATGGCCTCTTTGATGTTTAGATTTCTCTTCTTTCCCTGCCCTCGTGCATAAGGCATGGCTGAGACGCTGTGCGGCTAGCCTCTGTATGTAGCCTCTTTGGTATAAAGCTTTCTCTTCTTTCCCATCCTCATGCATACAGGGCATGGCTGAGACGCTGTGTGGCTCGCCTCTGTATGTGGCCTCTTTGGTGTAAAGCTTTCTCTTCTTTCCCGTCCTCATGCATACAGGGCATGGCTGAGACGCTGTGCGGCTAGCCTCTGTATGTAGCCTCTTTGGTGTAAAGCTTGTATCTTCTTTTGTCACCCTCACGCATACAGGGCATGGCTGAGACGCTGTGTGGCTCGCCTCTGTATATGGCCCCCGAGATACTGCAGTTCCACAAGTATGATGCCAAGGCCGACCTGTGGAGCGTGGGCACCATACTGTTTGAGCTCCTTGTGGGTAAGTGGGAGCCATGGCAAGGAACAGGCAGCAATTAAGTTGGAGATGGCGGGGGACAAAACTATGCCAAAGCCGCCACCTCTGGAGCCCATACTGTTCGAGCTCCTTGAGTGTGAGTAGAGGCGATGGCAAAAATGGACAGCAATTAGAACAGAGATGATATGAAACAAATTGTGCTAAGGCTGCCACCTGTGAAGCATGGGCACCGATGTGCTTGAGCTCCTTATTCAATGATAGGTGTAAAAAGGATTGTTAGAGGCAGAATGTGAAAGTAGTTACAATAAGGTCTGATTGGCAGTTATTTGTGAGGACGATTAACAACGAGGACAAATGCAGTACTGCAAACAGTTTGAAAATAGCTCAATTCGAGCTCTTCATGGGTGGGTGGCGTGACGACTCTGAGGCCTCGGATGTTTCCCATTGCAAGTGATGCGTGGAGTAGGAAGTGGGTCTACTTAGTGGGTCAACCTACAACCTGCGCGTCTTGAGATGCTGCCTTTCTGTGTCTGCTGCCTGTGTGTGCTGCCTGTGTGAATGTGTGTGTGTGTAAATGTGCATGCGCGTGTGTGCGCCTGCCTGTCTGTGTGTGCTGCCTGTCTGTGTGTGCAGGCAGGGCCCCCTAAATAGTTGCTGGCCGAATCCTGTGCAGCCAGGCCCCCCAAAATAGTTGCTGGCCAAATCCTGTGCAGCCAGGCCCCCCTAAATAGTTGCTGGCCAAATCCTGTGCAGGAAAAGGCACAGCTGCTGTTGAGGTCAGCCCACAGCCAATGCACTCTGTATTCCTGCCCATGCATGTATGCAGGCAATGCACTCTGTTTTTCTGCCCATGCATGTATGCAGGCAGTGCAATCGGAATTTCTGACCATGCATGTTTGCAGGCAAGCCCCCTTACACAGGCGCCAACCATATGCAGCTGCTGCAAAACATACAGCGCGGAGAAGGAGCTCGCCTGCCAAGTGCCATTGCTGCTTTCCTGTCGCCGCCCTGTAAGGAGGTGAGCGGAGGGCGCAGAAATTGATGCAGCTTGCTGTGAGCTGCTTTGAACATTCAGCACAGAGGAGGATCTAGTAGGTGACAGGGAAGAGGATTGCAGTGAGAGATGGTGAGGGGGATTGTAGTGCGTGCCTCTTCTACAATGAAGGCGCTCGCCTGCTGGATGCCATCACCGCTGTGACAGGGGTGGCGCTGTGCTGCCGCCGTCGTTGGAGGGAATTACTGCAAGTTGAGTGCTCTGCTGCAGGTAAATTGACATCAGGTGTAATGACACTTGAAATCCTGCTGCACGTGAATGAGGCTTGGCATGTCGATGTTGGAGAAAATCGTTGCAAATTAGATGCTCTGCTGCAGGTGCATTGAGGTCAGGTGTGCTGACGCTAAAATCCTGCTGCAAGCAAATGAGGCCTGGCATGTTGACCAGGTGTGCTGACGGAGCAGAGCTTGGCTTGTTGCATATGAGATCAGCTTTGTTGACACTGGAGAGCTCTGCTCCAATGGATGAGGCCAGGATGTTCACAAGGCTAGGTAGTGCCTGGTGACAGGACATGGGGCCATGGGTTGTCAGTGAGGTTGGCCAGTTCAGTGAGTGTGTGTGCGTGCGTGTATGCGTGTGTACATTTACACACGTACACATGTATTAAATCTTTTAGTACAAACATAAACATACATATATATTACACATACACAAATATATTCATATTAAAATGAAAAATATGTTTAAACCATACTACCAGGTGATCATCCTTTACCCCCAAAGAAAAAGAAACACTACGCAGGCAGTGAAAACTCTCCTCGCATCAATTAAGGGAAAGAGGATACATAGGCACCGTGAATAGCCTTCACCAAGAGAAACAAGAAAGAAGTCAATGGGGATCAGGAGGGTTACTAGCAGTAGCCTTTGCCTGATCTTGGCGATGAGAGGTGAAAGAAGTCTTCTCAAGAGCGCGTCTGGTGCTGGCAAGTTATGAGCGTACTGGACAGAATGAGCATGAAGCTTCAAAGCAAGCTTGGTGGCTGCATGAGTGTCAAGACCAAGCTCTTTAAGGGGCTCCAGAGTGTGGGGGGTGTAGATGACCCCACTCACACCTAACATAATGGTATGGAGGGTGACTTGAGCTGAGGCCCTTGAAACAACAGGCGACATAAATTGTGGTGCTACTGCATGGAGGCCTCAAGCTGATCCCTCACCCATTGAGTATGTTCACAATCCCGCTCCACTCCCGCACCCCTCTCTACAATTATCTGTAACAATCCCGCGCATTCCTCCAAGGCCAGTAGCCCCCTTGTTAATCATTAAAATCCTCTCAAAGCATTTGTTTTCACTTTCCTGCACTTTCCCTTGGCCCCTACAATGATTGTCTTTAAGTTGTCCCGCAGTCAGTTTGCACCCTCAAAAACATTTTGGGGGGGGTGATCTAAAAGTAGTACGGTATGTGTTATGTGTACATATATTTTGTGTGTATGCCATTTATCTCTGCTGGTTTGCAGAGAAATGATAATAGCTGCCAACCATCATGGTGCACAAAATAATGCAGCAACAAAGACATTTATTGTCTGAAAAGTGTAGCAAAATGGCTCCACGCTGCAGCTCACTACAGAGGCACTGCAGCAGCAGCTCAGCAAAAGGCAACACTGCTTTTGGCATGGCACAAACCAGAAAGGGCAGCAAGGGATCATGAGTTTCTGACACCACGTGTTGATCGCCTTATACCATGTGTGTCTAGCTGCCTCGTGTGCTTGCACCAAATCGCCTGATCACAGTTTTGCGCACACAACACACCAAAATTAGTGCATAAGTTTTGACATTTGCTTTGGACAACATGTGCTACCTTGCAGCTCCTACATGCACTCCTGCGTCGTGACCCTGCCGACCGCATCAGCTTTGACGCGTTTTTCACGCACGCCTTTATCACAGGTCAGCGCCTTGCAAGAACAGGACGGAGAACAATTGGTGTTGTTCTGAGACTAGTTCCACATTTGCCACAGCCTAAGGAAAAAGGAAATAGAGCATGCTTTATAAAAGAAATGGAGGCCAAGCACTGGCACAACGAAAAGGAAAGGAGGACACATAGACTCGTTCCCCATGCATTGCTTGTCCAACTGGGACGACTTAAGACAGGGCATCCCTCCACAACCATCAAGTGGATGTGCCTTCCGACATGCACACGCACATACACACACATGCGCGCACGCACACACACACACACACACACACACACACAACACACACGCACATGCACACACACACACAACACACACACACACACATCAAACACATACATACACAACACACACATGCTCGCGAGTAGACGTGCCTTCCTGCATGCGAACACGGCACTCACGCAGTGATTGAGTGCACACGCCTTCTGGCATGTGTCAGATGTTACAGCAATTGTGCATTTGTGTGGGATGTGTGTGACTTTTCACACACTCGGAAAGGAGAAGAAGCTGGCCAAAGTCTAACATGTGTTAGACAGGTGCCGTTGTAGGGAAGAATAGGTGCTGACTGCGGCTGTTTTCCATGGTAGCGGTGGTTCACACACACACACACACACACACACACACACACATGTTTGCAGGCAACACACGCAACGATGCCTCGCGGCTCAGCCCTGAGGTGAAGCAGCAGCTATACCAGCAGCAGCTGCTGAAGCAGCGGCAGCAGCAGGAGCAGGAGCAGCGGCAGCTCCGACAGCAGCAGGAGGAACAGGCGCAAAGGTGCAAGCAGTCGCAGCAAGATGAGGATGTGTGGGCGAGCTGTGTGCATGGCGCGTTTTCAGGGGTGCAGGTGAGGGAGGGAAAGGACAAGACTTAGACTTGAGTGCTGTGGGCACAGCCAGGACTCTGACGTAAACTTTTGTACTGTGTGCATGACCCATGTAAGGTTGTGTGCTGCGAGCACGACTAACTTAGACTTGTGTGCTGTGCATGGCGCGTTTGTAGGGGTGCAAGTGAGGGAGGGAAAAGGCAGAGACCCAAACTCGTGTGCTGGGTGCAAATCCAAGGCTCAAACTTGTGTGCTGTGCATGGCGCAGCTTTGGGGGTGCCGCCAGTGCAATGCTATGCAGGGGTGCTGCTGTGTGGCAACACTCGCGTGCCAACAGTTGTACAACTCCCCTAATGCTGTTATTTGCGCTATGTGTGCTCAGGTGGGGGAGCAGCAGGCACCATCAGGGGATGGACAAGCTCACACGGCTGCACTGACGCCGCAACCACAGCAGCAACAGCTGCAGCTGCAGCAATACCAGCAGCATCCTGCTGTGTGGGCTCCTCCTCACTTACCCACGCTGCCTCATGTGGGTGGGCCTGCCCGCATTCCCCCCGGTGCTGTTGCCGCCGCTGCTGGTGCTGCCGGCATCCCGCCTGGTGCTGTTGCTGCCGCTGCTGGTGCTGCTGGTGCAGGTGTCGGTTGGAGGCCTGAGAACCCAGGCCCCAGCGTGGGGGGAACCGCCAGAGGCCATGCCCAGATTGCTGCTGCAGGAGAGGGTGTTGATCGGGAAGATGGGGCACGAGGTGGCACTCCTCCTCACGGTGGCAATACTGTGCTGGATCAGCTGACTGGCATCTCTGCGAGGCAGCAGGTCCAGGGGGGGATGAGGGCGTCTGCTGCGGGCGCGCAGGCGGGACAGAGCCAACAAAAGCAGCAGCAGCAGCAGCAAGAGCGATTCCAGCAGCAGCGGCATGGGCAACAGCTGCAGGGACAGCAGCAGGAGATGCAGCAGCCCGCTGCCACGCCCCCGGCACCAATCCCTTCCCACAGGCCACCTGCACTTGCCTCCAGCCCTGTGCAGCAGCTGCTGCACTCGAGAGAGACAGGGAGTGGAGGCTCAGGGGGGGGCCTGCGGTCTGAGGCTGGCTTTGGCAGTAGCGGTGGGTGTGTTGTCTGTGAATCTATTGCTAGATTACATCTTAGGGACCCTGAATGCACGCGGCCTTCCTTCTGCGCTGGTGTATCTTACCTTGTTTTCCACTTGCGCCCCATGAGGCTTCTTCTGTTGGTTGTTTCTGCATACTAAATCGGGCAAAGGCTTTTGAAATATCGTTATTGGATCTGGGCGGAGGAGGTTCAGTGCATGAGGCGCGAAGGACCAGATCCCCATTGAACTTGGCCATCTGAACAGGAAGAGGCGCAGGAGGTTGGAGCTGACTGCGTTGCTTTCCGCTTAGCAGGGCAGTTCAAAACAGTTGCATTGCTCTGCGCGCAGCAGAGCATCTACAGCTATTTGTATTGCAAATTTTGCTTAGCAGGGCAACTGGTGCGTATCCCTACGCCCTTGCATCACATCAATCACATCCTCATCTACTACATGGTGCTCGCAAAATGCTGCCAAGCCGTGTGTTGCCTGGGAGGGAGGGCATGTGCTTGAAAGGCCCTAGGCATCCTCTTTTCCTACATTGGTGCAGGAAGCGCCTTTGCTGTCTAATGGTTTTTCAGTCCTTTTCTTTTCATTTATGGCGGGGAAGGAGGAACTGTTTAGGCCCATCTCATGACCAAGGCCCTTGAGCACCACTAGAACCTTGACAACCTTGAAAAAGAACAAGGAAAGGCGGCATTGTGTGCACCACAGCTGAATTTGTCATACAATGAAATTGTGTCCCACAGTGTCAAATTTTCGTTTTTTATTGCGTGCTCCTTTCCATGATTGTGTGTGTGATCATATGGGCTTGCATCTGAACACGCACACACATGTGCGCGCGCGCGCACACACACACACACACACACACACACACACACACACACACACACACACACACACACACACACACACACACACACACACACACACACACACACACACACACACACACACACGGGCTCATGTGCTGCAGGTGGTGCTGGCGGGGCTGATCTCGATGTGGATAATGAGTACACAGATGTGGACCTCGGGGGTGGGGAGCAGGGTCCCCAAGGAGTGAGAGATCTGACCACAGGCGATGCCCCGGAAGAACATATTATCCCCAACCCCCCCACACACCACCTCCAAACCCAAAGGCCCTCAGCGCATCACCAAACAACCAACCAGGGGCCGGGCCCCCAACAGCAGCAGCAGCAGCAACAGGCGCGTTATCCATTGCGATTGGGCACTCCCGGGGGGGTGCCTGCTTCGTTGGGGCCATGCAGTTCGCAGCAGGAGCGGCAGCAGCAGCAGCAGCAGCAGGGGGTGGGGCATGACTTGGCTCAGGAGGGCCCATGGGATGTTGACGGAGAAGGCGACGACTTTGTAGTCGTGAGCTCCCCAGGCAGCCCTATGTCCAGCGCCCCTGTGAGGGGCACTGCTGCGGCGGAAATGCTCCATAAACAACACCAGCAGCAGCAGCTGCTGCAGGGCGAGGGTGCGGGTGTGGGGCGCTTGGGGAGTGGGCTCATGAGCAAGGGCGGATGGGGGGCGCTCTCCAAAGCTGGGCCAGCGTTTTTGCAGGTGGGGGTGGGGGAGGGCTTGGGTTCATGTGGGAAGCGGTTGTGGGTGTGCATGTGCACGCGCATGTCACATATAAGCACACGCACAACACAGAATGTTTGTTAGGGGTGCAAGTGGGTGTCGTTTCAGTGCTCTTCTCTATTTGGGGGCGTGTGCTTTGTCGGTCTTCTCTACTTTGCCCAACTGCATCTCAACCACTGCTTGTTGGCTCGCTCTGCGTTGCTGCCCACAGCACAAATTGTGACTGGGGGCTACCCACTACTTGTCAAACTGCTGAGTTCAATTGGCAACAGTGCAGCCAATGGCATCAGCAGCAGCAGCAGTACGCTGTGTGCGACGAGCGATCCACTTTGTCCTGAAGCTGCCATTTACCGAGCCCACCGCCTCCAGGGCTGTGCTGTGCGGCCCTCAACAGAATCGGATATAGGCACATCATGCGCACTACGCTCCTGCGGCCTGCCACCATGCGCTGGAACTGCCATTCACCTTGCCCACACCGCTTCTCAACTGCTGTGTACCTCATCGCAGTCCGTCGCATCACATGCGCGCACTGCGCTCCTGGGGGCTGCCCACCATGCGCTGGAACTGCCATTTGCCTTGCCCACACCGCTTATCAAGTGCTGTGTACCTCATGCGCACTGTTATCCTGCGGCCTGCCCACCATGCGCTGAAACTGCCATTCACCTTGCCCACACCGCTTCTCAACTGCTGTGTACCTCATCGCAGCCCGTTGCATCACACGCGCGTACTGCGCTCCTGGGGGCAGCCCACCATGCGGGCCTCTTGATATCCCACCACCACAACACCCCTCGCCCCTTGCACACGCCTGCCGCTCCAATGTCAACTGGTGAGCTTCACCTTTGATGAAAGCCACCCCAGGGTCATGTGGCGTGTGTGTGTGTGTGTGTGTGTGTGTGAGAGAGAGAGAGAGAGAGAGAGAGAGAGAGCAAGAGAGAGCAAGATGTGCAGCAGAGTCAGTGTTGCAAAGTCACATTTCTGCAAGAGTCAGAAAGCTGGCAAATGAGTTGGAAGGTGTGTGCTGCAGTGTAGAGTATGTAAAGCTCTAAATCCAAGGATCCAGGTTGTGCTGCTTTGGGTGGAGGGCCTCCTGGTGAGGCCTCTAACTTTTGTTAGGGGTTCTTCCCTTAATGCACGCGGCCTTTGGCTTGCGTAGACTTTTCTTCACTTTTCCTATTTCTTGTTCTTTGTGCTGCTTGGCGCTGTAGTGACAAAGCTGCAGGGGATGCTGTTGTTGAACCATGTATTGATGATCGGCTTCAAGTTCAGTGCTTTTGCTGTGCCAAGCGCAGAACTTAGAGCTGACCATCAATACATCCGATTTGCGTACTGATGTAAACAGCCAGCATTGGTGTACACAGCCGGATGCTGCCAAGTCTGCGGCAATCGTGCTACACTGCCAAAAGCAGCCCCGTGGGGGGAAAACACCACAAAGAACCCACAGGAACGCTTCCGACTCTGCACCAAACATGCTGCACCTGCACAAGCAGTCCGGTGAGCGCTGTGAGTGGAAAAGCCCTCAGTGGCTTCCTTGTTCGCTCTGTCCTCGCCACGTCCATTGCGCACTGTCTGCCGAACTCCCTCATTGCTTTTCTTTTCCAAACCCCCTCACCACAGGTGTACTTCACCCATGCTCCCTGCCCACTCCATCCCCATTCATTTCTCACTGTCTGCCATATTCCTTCCTTACTAAGTCTTGTTCTTGTTCCCAATCGCCCCGCGCCACAGGTGCCTCTTCACCCCGCTCCATGCCCACACCATCCACCCCACCTCCACCCTCTCGCGCTGTGCAACCCCCCCTCAGTCTTGATTCCCACAGGCGCAACGCAGCAGCCCAGAAGCCCGCACCTGCCTCCCTCGCACATGCGCCGGCACCCCCTTCACCTCCACACCTGGCCTCCCACCCTGTTGCTGCCCGCGCACTGGCGGATCTTCCCTCACAGCAACAGGGCAGCTCAGCTGCTCAGCTCGACTCAGCTCAACACCGAGCTCAGTGCGCATCCAACGAGCGCAGCTCCGCGGTGAAGCTGAGTGCAGCTGCACCTCCCCTTGTTGGCAGGCCAATGCAGCCCCCAGTTCCGGTGCACCAAAGTGGAGGCAACGTGTCTAGGCCTCAGCAACAAGCAAGCACATCAACACAGCAAGCTGGCATGCACATCTCACAGAGGCAGCAGCAGCAGCAGCAGCAGCAGCAGCAGGAGCAGGAGCAGGAGCAGCATCATGATGGAGGTCCCATGGAGCACAGAGGAGCAGCAATGCCTGGGCGGCCGCCTCACAGTACAGCCACAGATGCACACCTGTGGCTGCCAGCTCCAGACGCAGAGACGGTGTCTAAAATGGCGCAGGTGTGCATGCGTGCTTGTGTGTGTGTGTGTGTGCGCGCGCGCGCGTGTATGTGTGTGTGCACGTGTGCGTGCATGCGCTTGTGAGCTTGCACGTCGTGGCTTACTGCACACTGTTAATGCTTTCAATGAAGCAGGAAAGCACTAGACAGATGCTGCTCAACCATGTATATATATGTAGATATGTATGTATGTATATATATAGATGGTCTCTGTCTGGGGACACCCCGTTCCCAATGCATCACACGCCATATGTTTGTGGCCACCCACAATGCACGCGGACAGCAGCTACTAGAGATTTTACGCAGCCGGCTGCTGCAAGTGGCGCTCTTCTGAGCCTTGCCATGGAACAGCTGGCCAACTTGTGCACCCCTTTTTGGTGCAGCTGCCCCGAATTGCGGATGGCGGAGCAGACCTCTTGCAGCGTGTGCTGCTGGTCCTGCGTGATGCTGCCTCGGAGCGTTGGGCGGAGGCGATGGCTGCAGCTGAAGCTGCGGCGGAGGCGGCAGCAGCAGCGAATGTGGCTGAGGTGCAGAAAGAGATGGCATCAGCGGCGGCGGCAGCAGCTGCAGCAAAGGATGCAGCAGCAAAGGAAGCAGCAGCAAAAGATGCAGCAGCAAAGGATGCAATGGCGCAGGCTGAGCGCCGAGGAAGGCCTCCTCCAGCACCAGTTGCAGCTGTAGCAAACGATGCCGCAGCAAACGCTGCTGCAGCAAAGGATGGGACTACACATCTTGAGGGTCACAGATTGCCTCCTGCAGCACCAGCATCTACAGCACCAGCAGCACCTGCAGCACCAGCAGCACCTGCAACACCAGCAGCACCTGCAACACCAGCACCAGCAGCACCTACAGCACCAGCACCAGCAGCACCTGCAACACCAGCACCTGCAGCACCTGCAACACCAGCACCAGCAACGCCAGCACCCGCAGCACCAGCACCTGCAACACCAGCACCTGCAACACCAGTACCAGCCAGTGCCGCTATGCCCTCAGAGCGCTCCACCAAAACAACACCTACCGGGGCGCCAGTCAAGACCAAGCAACAGCCTGCAGCTGCTTCAGACCTCACGAGGGCAGCGGCGGTTGCAGCGGCTTCTGCTGCTGCTCGCTCCGTGTTACAACCGGCTGCGGCTGAAACACTGGCGCTGTACCTTTTCTGCTGCCAGGTGTGTGTGAGCGTGGGGTGGGCCATCATCGATTGTCTATACCTGCGCGGTAGCTTTGTGGGCATGTGGAGAGAGGTTGCCCCCCACCCCCCGCCTGTCCACAAACTACAAGGAAGGAATCCATGGCGCAGGGCATTCCAGCAATCAAAGCTCATCATCACATGAAGGGGGCCCTTTGCCTGCAAGAGCTTGCACTTCTGTGAAGCCAGCTTGGTCTTTGTGACAGTTCGTGCTTGCTTGGCTTTGAAAAGTTTCCATAACTCGTTGCAGGGAACAGGTTGGGTGCCGCGGCTTCAGCTGGCCACTTCCATGTATACGAACGCCGAGTTTTTTTTTCACATTTCCACGCAAGAAATCTGAAATATACTGTGTGTGTACACAGCAGTGGCCCACCCTTGTCCCTCTGCCTGGGGCCTTAGGGAGTTGTGTTTGATGCAAGTATCTAGAAAATTCCTGGAGCCTGTGTAACTTTGTTGGTTTCTCCATGTAGAGGAGGGGGTGCTTATGGTTTTGGTGATGGCCTCCGACTCCTCTGCACCTTTTGCCAAACTTGCAGCTCTGGCTGGGGTCAGCTTTGCTGCATGTCAACAAGTTGCAACAAAGGTGATCTCGTCACGCACAGCAGCGAGCGTGAGGCGCAAAAGTTTCGAGGGTGCCTTGCCAAAGGCTCCGGGAGGGGTGTCAAAGACGTTAGGAGCTGTGAAGGCGCATCTACGTAGGTGGAGGGGGTGCTCCTTGGATAAGTGTGAAGCAGCCTGTGTACAGTGTACACTGTGCACCTTGAGCATCCGTAGTCACAAGGAAGTAAGAGCGTCAAGCACAATGCTCGTGTAATTGCTCACTGGTGTAAGTTGTGTTCTTGGCCTGCAGTTGACAGAGAAAAAGCTGGCCTGGAGATGTGTTGATCTTGGGGGACAGGGCATCTTGTACCCTGAGCCAAGCACTGGAAGTCAAGGAAGCGCGTTGGTTGTTTGCGCTTTCTTAAAAGGCGAATCTGTGTGATGTGCTGACCCCAGCTGTCTCTTGCCCTTCTTTCCTGCAGTTGGTGGAGGAGGCGCTTGCTAGGAGAGTGGACATGCAGTCGAAAGATGCTGTGCTGCTTTTGTCCCATGCAAGGTGAGTCGGGGCCGGTGTGGTCGATGGAATTCCCGAGGCTTACAAGTGAAGAAGTCCTCAGTTAAAACTCTTGTGTGCAAGGCATGCCAGATGAGTGGAGACCGATAAGGCAGAGTGAAGCAAGAGTGTAGCCCAAAGAAGCTGTGTTTTTTTCTGTCATGCACAGTAAGAAAGAAAAGCTAAGATGAAGCCCCAAAAAGCTGTTTTTTCTGTCATGAGTGCACAATTGTTATCGTCTAGCAAGGGTGGTCCTGTGAGGAGAGGGTGGTCTTGTGAGGAGAGAAGGAAAGGAAAGGAAAGGAAAAGAGCCTGTGCCAACCAGAGGGGCCGTGTGCATTAAGGAAAGGCTCCCTGACTAGCTACCAAAGGTCTCACAGAAGGGCCCTCAAACCTGAACTAGTTACAGCCAGCCTAGGGGGAGGATCCGCCTGGACGTGGAGCCTGCAAAGGCTGCCAGTGACCTTTTTCCAACAGGTGGCCAACTTATGTAACATACATGAGTTATGTTGTGAAACTGGCAGATGACCCAACCCTGGCATGGAGCCTGCAAAGGCTGCCAGTGACCTCCTTTTTCCAACAGTTGGCCAACTTAGTTTGTTAAACTGGCAGATGACCCAACCCTGGCGTGGAGCCTGCAAAGGCTGCCAGTTGCCTCCTCCTTTTTCCATCAATTGGCCAACCTAGTTTGTGAAACTGGCAGATGACCCAACCCTGGCATGGAGCCTGCAAAGGTTGCCAGTGACCTCCTCCTTTTTCCAACAGTGGGCCAACCTAGTTTGTGAAACTGGCAGATGACCCAACCCTGGCATGGAGCCTGCAAAGGCTGGCAGCGATCTCCCCCTGGCTGGTTCTCTTGTTGCTGGCTGCCTTGCGCAGAATCTTGGCACAAGAAGACAAAGTTGTCTTTGTCACACATACACACATAAACACACACACATACACACGCAAGAACGCACACACTGCGGTACTTGCACAGGTCCTTGGTGACCTCCTCCTGGCTGAGCCCCTCCATGGTGGCCACCCTGAAAAAGCTGCCCCGTGAGACGCCTGTGCCCAGAGGTGTGGATGCAGTATACACAGTAGCCCTGCGCAACTGCCACAGTGCGGCCCTTGATGAGCTGATGGCACTCAGCAGTCAGGCTGTGCAGCGGTATGCAAAGGTGCGCACATGACATGTGGTGTGGGGCAGGTGTGTGTGTGTGTGTGTGTGTGTGTGTGTGTGTGTGTGTGTGTGTGTGTGTGTGTGTGTGTGTGTAGGTGCGTCTATGCATGGGTGTGGGTGTGGTTTTGTGGGCATGTCGGTGTGCATGGGTGGCTGGGTGTGGCTGCACGGTACGCAATGACTGACCACGATGCTGCCCCATCCAGTAGTGTGCATTGGTGTAAAGGTCAAAGACAGCCGCATGAGCTCGCGCGCGCGTGCGTGCGTGCGGATGTGCGTGCGTGTATGTGTGTGTGTTTGCGCGCATTTTCATATTTCTTCTATTCCTTCTTGGTTCTTCTTCTTCTTCATATTCTTCTTCTATTCTTCTCCTTCAAGAAGGCTTTGTTCTTTTTAAAAAATAAGAAATTTCCATGCATTGCCTGCTATTGCCAACCGCCTTACCTTCTCTAAGCACCTGAATCGTGTCGCTGCAGCTTTGCTTTCTCAGGCAGTTCCAACCAAACCAATGTGTTTGGGCACTCGCGTCGCCTGGACGAGCTCCCCAAGCCCTCAGTTAGCCCAAGGCTGCTGCATGCTGCAAGAATCCTTCTCATAAGGCCTTCATGGCTCCTCTCCTTGCTTTCCTACTCCCCCAAGCATCTTCTGTGCTTTGCTGTTTTGCTGCAACACCACACGAGCTCCATTTCTCGCGTCCTGGACAGGCTGCCAGCCTCATGCTGTTCTTGTAGGGTGAAGTGTTCGCACAGCTTGCTCTACAGAAGCACAGTTCCTCGCAACGCTGCCGACCTCATGATTCTTGCTCCTTTCACTCCTCTCTCACTCACAACACTTCACGACAGCTCTCACATTTCCCTCCCCACTTGACAGGCTGCTGACCTCCTGTTGTTCCTGCTGAGTGATGTGCCTGCTGCGGGTGCTGCACAACCCCGCCTGAGGCCAACTGATGCGCTGCGCGTGCACAGCTGCTACGCTGCTGTGAAGATGCGGCAGTGGGCGTGCATGATGCAGCTGAATGCGTCCATGCCTGCTGACCCAGGCGCCAGCTGATGCGCTGCGTGTGCACAGCTGCTGCGCTGCTGTGAGGATGTGGCAGTGGGTGTGCATGATGCAGCTGAATGCGTCCATGCCTGCTGACCCAGACGCCGGCGGAACTTGGCGCTGCAGGCAGCTGAGTGGGTGCACTCCACTGGCCCGTGGCAAGCTGCGTTGACAGCACTCAATGCAGTGCAGCTTAATGCACTACAGCTGAGCCTTGTGTCAAAGCTGCGCTGACTGCACTCAATGCAGTGTGGTTGGGCCTTGTGTCAAAGCTGCGCTAGCAGCATTCAATGCGGTGCAGCAGAGCCTTGCGGCAAAAGCTACGCTGTCAGCACTAACTTAGAGCAGCGCGCCAAGCGTGCACATATGAGTGCAATGAATGCGGTCCATGCTTTGCCAAATACAGCAGTGGAATCACAGGTTGCAGTGAGCATGAATACACGGGATGCAGCGCGAGCTCCGTAGAGGGCATGAATCCGCTGAATGCAGTGAGTTGAGTGCATGAATAAGCGGAGTGTGAGCACACTTTGCGACATGTGTGCAGTGCGAGCTGTGCAAGGGGCGCACATCCATGGACCAAGCAAACTGCACAACTTTTTGGTGCTGTCTGTCTGAGTGAAGGTAACCACAAGCTTCCTCCACTTTGTACAGCTGCGTGGGTAGAGCTCATATGAGAGGGGGGTGTGACTGTGCAACTTTTTGCTCCGCTCTACCTGCAAAGCTGGTTTCCTTCTCTGTATTAGGGCTTGCACTGCAGGAGATCTGCCACTATGTGAGCATTCACATATGGGTATGCGCGTGCTGTGAGAGTGTGCACGTGCTGTGTGAATGCGAGTGTCTGTGGGGGAGAGGCCTGCCAGCAGGCAGGCTTAAAACTTGTCACGCTGCTCCTGCTGCTCCTGTACCAATTATTGTAAATTGTCACATTTCTGATCGACTGTGCCTCATGTCCCTTTGCCAGTTCTTCCCAATCGGGATCATGTATCTCTAGCATTTGCGGTCTGTACATTTTCCACTTGCATTCTCGATGCCTAACCTTTGACACTTTCCTGGATTATTTTAAGGCTGCCCATGTGTGGTTTCTTATGTCGGTTTCTTGAAGATTGTTTTTTCCAATGACACCTGCATTCCCTTGAGCAAGGTGCGCTCATTCAAGTGTCCGTGTGTGTTTGTTAAACAGAAGGCTGTTGTAAACGAAGCATGCATTCACTTGTGAAAAGCACCCAAAAGCATGCTCTCACTTGTGAGAAAGCCCCATGAAGCATGGCACCACTTGTGAGAAAGCACCAAAAAGCATGCCTTTGCTTTTGTGAGAAAGCACCAAGAAGCATGCCATTGTTCTTGTGAGAAAGCATTAAGAAGCAACAGGTAAACAGGAGATGTATTATATGATGATCAGGCTGAGGAACTTCCTCCTTGAAGTGACGCAGCCAGAAGGGCATCTTAAGATCCCATGACCAGATAAGAAACGTAGATGTCACCTAGCTCCACCATCTTGCAGTACACTCTCCACATATAGACAATCAGGGAGGAGTCTTTGTCCCTAACCAATGCAGTGCGACCCTCACTCCCAAAGGCATGATTGGAGGACGTGGGAGTACACTGATGGCAGCTGTCTTATCCAGAATGGCAAACACAAAATTGGAGCAGGCGTCTACTGCCCTCTCATTGACAGCAAAACTTATGTCGAGCCCAACGGTGCTGGATTTACCAACGCCATGTACCAAGCTAAAACAGCAGCGATAATTGCTGCCATTACGCACCATTGTGCACAAATTGCTTCAGACACTTTCACCTCTTTTCATCAAATAAACAAGCAGCTAATTAATCCTGAGAAATACAAGAAACACATTAAAGGAGATGAGGTTGAAATAGTATCTATATCTGCAGCTCAGACCCATACCTTAACCATGAAGTCCCATGCTGGCACTGCTGGCAATGAACGTGCAGATGCTGTTGCAACATATCGGGCAGACCGAGCCAAGAAACGCATGGCAGATACTGGAATCTCATCCGCAGGATCCTGTGGAGATCCATTTTCTAATTTATTTTGGTTAGCTTTGGAGGAGAAAAGAGAACTTACTGCCGGCACATCCACAGCTCCTGCATTTAACCCTAAAATCATCTACCTCAGGAGAAAAAGAGCAAGGGTTACAAGGGAAAAAGGCCTCAGTCAAGACGTTTGACTGCTGGCCTGTTCATAGATGTAAAATTAAGAAGGAAAAAAGTTTGTTTGTGTTTTCTGGTAACAGCTGGTAAAGACGGCTGGTAAAAGGAAAATGTTCATGTCCAGTCATGGCAGAGGGCACACACGCGTAGTACGGATGAGGGAGCAGAGGAGCACAAGCCAGAGCAGAAGTCCCACTACAGGAGAAAAAAAACTGCTTAGGTAGAGGAAGCTCTCCCTACATCAATTAAGGAAAAGGGGACACATTGGCTCAGAAGAGCCTTGAATCCCCTCCACCCAAAGCTACAAAAGGAAGGTTCTAATGGGGATCTGGAGGGTTATCGGAAGCACCCGGCTCCATAACCTGGCTGCGAGAAGTATTCTTGTTTTCAATAGCACACCTAGTGGTAACGAGCTTGTTGGCATACATGATAGAATGGGCATGAAGCTTGTGAGCAAGTTCATTGGCGTGTTGGTGGTCAAGTCCCAGTTGTTTAAACTGATAAAGGGTGTGCTCAGTGTAGCAGGTCCCACCAACACCCAAAAGGATGGTGTGGAGAGTCGCAATTTTTGCGTTCATGAGTATACAGAGGTTTGCATGCTGCCGCTGTGCTGCCTCCAACTGTTGTCCAGGCCTCGTGTCTTCACAGTACTCGATTTTAATGGAGGCACCCCAATCTTCAAAATGCTCTTAAGTGTCACATGCATACAAAACACAGACTTGGTTGTGCCAATCCCAAAACAGGCTACTACTCTCGCTATCAGAGCTTGTGACCGCATGTAGATAAACAAGACAAAAACTACGTAGGCAGTGAAAACCCCCCCGCATCAATCAAGGAAAGGGGGCCACATCGGTGCCACAAACGGATGTAGATAAGAAAATTAGCAGTGCCTTTAAACATGCCCTGCATATCCGCTCCTATGAAGAGCAATGCCTTTAAACATGCCCTGCATATCCTCTCCTATGAAGAGCACCACTTTATGATATCGCACAGGCCGCCTGTGCAGCACCCTCTATAATCAAAGACATGCGGTTTGCTTCAGAAGGTCCATAAGCCCGTTACACCCTCTCCCAGGCTGTCATCAATTAGCCAGCGCGCTCCACGTGCTCTCAGGCTGCCAAAATCATGTCATCTCCAGCATTAAAATTGGACGTCGTGATATTGCTGGTAGGACGATCACTGAAGCCCTTAGCAAAAGCCCTTGGGAAGCAGGCTTGGGACCTTTGAATTCCTGCTCATGCCTCAAACAGAACTAAACCCCTTTACCTCTTTCCTTGCAGAGTTTCTACAAGATCTAGACTCTCCTCCAGCCGTCCTGGTGCTGTCCTGGCTACCCCTTGCCATTCCGAACCCACTTCTTCCTCTTCTTCCTTACCATGTGTTATGCAGCAGCCTAAGGCACGGCACTCCATAGAGGTCCAACACAGCTACCTGCGTCAGACCTCATCAACTGAGTGCATAC
>OU611763.1:1972014-2007014 GCA_914767535.2 Dunaliella primolecta | reverse complement strand
TTCACTTTCACGCACATTCCTGCATTCTAAAAAATAATTTTTTTTCCAGGTGTCCGTAGTCATCCCGCACCCCTCAAAAACAATATTTTTGCGGGATGATATACTTTTTGTATGGTATGCAAATATGAGTGCTGGTAAAAGCATGATGACATCATAGCGGAAATGTTTTCAGACAGTAGCAAGTCCGTACTGCACGGAAGTTGAGCTGAAGAAAGAGGCAAGGGAAATTAGGGAGGTAAAAAAAAACAGATTGAGCAATTTGTACCATTGAGCCTGCAGCAAACAATGCCTTGCAAACCCAAGCACTGTGATCACAGAGTTGGATGCAGCTGCCGTCATTTTATTCAACCAAAACTTGCCGTCCACCTTGTCAATTCAGGTGAGGGAACGCGGGCACTCAGCATTCAAGTCATTAGCGCTCTACTACCACAAACTTATGTAAGGAGAGGCAAATGGTGGTGAAGTTTGCTGTGAATAGGGCACTCTGATGTGAGGAGCATGCGGGTGCATTGCCCTATCGGCAGTCATGACTGAAGATTTTAAGCTGTGCATAGATGCCAGGGGCCTCCAGTGGAAGACCAACCAAACACAGCCTTGGCGGAGTGGGTCGTTCTTCGTGCCGCATGCAAGCACTAACTTGGCTTATAAGTTTATAAGTAGGCATTGGTTATACGCACCAAGGTGGAGTGTTTTGTGTGGTGTCAGGTTTGCAGGTTTTTCAGGAGACTAGCCTGCAATCAGTGCGCATGACTGCCAGACTAGGTGTATTAATTTAGGTGATTTTCTTTGAGTAACAACACCAGCTCCTCTTTGAGTGACAAAATGAGATGCAATGTCATTCTAGCACATTTGGTATGGCTCCTCTGTGTTATGCCATGCGTGTGGTCTAGGTTACTTTCAGGTTGCATCATGTCAGGCTGAGATAGTAATGAGGCGGAAACAGCGCCAATACATTTCATGAACAGGACTTTCCTTCTCTTAACACAGCCTCAGCTGTGGCATCATAAGATCAAACATCAACTAACAGACTTGCAGCACACTCTTGTCAAAGTAGATCCTCCTCATGACAATCAGCTTTTGCTTGAGTCTGCAGTGTCGATTTACAGTACATCAATAAAGGAGGAAAAAAGGAAAGGAAGTGAAAAGAAAGAAAGGAAAGGCTTGTGTGGCTGGACCTGCCTACCAGGGCAGCTTAGCTAAAACAAAATAGGTGTTTGCAACCAAACCTGTTCGATCTGAAGAACAAGTGCAGCACATAACAAGTTAAGCCACAGCATTTCAGGCATGACAGCCTCATCAACCTGATTGCAAACTAGTGGCATGTGCAGGATTTTGATTGAAACCAGGTCTTGCGAAAACACAAGGCCTGGGCAACAGCTGGAGGTAGCATTTCCCCAATACCGCTGGACATGCTTTTTCCCCTGTCTTCTTCCTCGAAGTCAACCATGGCAATCATATTCCTTCCATAAGAAAAAAAAGGAAAAGCATAGGCTACATAGGCAGAGAAAGCTCTCCCTACATCAATTAAGGAAAGAGAGACACATTGGCTCAAAGAGCCGTGAGTCTCCCTCACCAGAAGAGGTTACAGGAAAAAAAAGAAGGCCTCCAGTCAAAACGGTTGACTGCTATCCTGCTCATAAAAAGCAATAATTCATGTAGAAAAGGAAAAAGCTTGTTATTGTTTTGATTTAAGAAAGAAGGGATATGATAAGACTGCCAGTACAGTGTACATGGTGAATGCCAGGCACGTAGGGAGCCACCCTATTGGAAGAGTGAGATAAAGAGAGGAGAGGACCAGAAAATAAGGGAGCGTATCTAAGCCGAAGAGAACAGACATGGGGATGAGTACATTTGAAAAGAACACCAGTGATATGATGATTGTTTTTATTTTCAATGGTACATCTGGTAGAGGTAAGTTTGTGCGCAAATTGTACAGAATGGGCATGGAGTTTTCTTGCAAGTGTTTCAGATCTCTGTGAGTCAATCCCTAATTTTTTGAATTGATCAAGGGTATGGGCAGTGTAAATAGTCCCGCCCACACCCAGGAGGATTGGGTGGATAGTAATCTCTGCACCTAGGAGTTGTTCGCACAGTTCACTGTGTTGTTGCTGTGAGGCTATGCCTAATAGCCTAATAGCCTAATAGTATTAGCTGGGCAGTAGGCCTCGTATCTTCGAAGTATTTAATTTCTACCAAGTGGATATTACGGGCTGGAGTTGTGCTACTCCCCATACTGTACTCTGTATGAGGGTGGAGTGAGTGGCCTGTTTGGGTTAGTGGGGTGAGGAGTGACCAAGATCGCATCAGGGCGGCTAGAGTTGCGTCTGGTTTGAATAGGAATCATGGGTTTGAAGAGGTAGGAGGGCACAGCACGATTAGAGATTTGCTCAGGGACTTGCAGGTCGTGCTGGGCCAAATGGTTTATGTTGCCCGCATCCAACTGCACAAGATTGGCCCCATATGAGCCTTCACTGACCAGTTTCAAAATCATCCTGCAAGCAATATTATGCCGCTCACTGACTGGCAATTACCATGTTACGCATGATGGGCCATTGACAGCCAGATAGGATGTGGAGAGCGCTATCCATGTGATGGCAATCAGGTAAGGGGCATGTCAGGCTAGTGGATCTTTTATATCGGACAGCATGTTTCTGATTGTATAGGGTGCCTGTGCGGTATTGGAAGACAGTGTGTTTCATTCGAGTTGAGAGACTGGGCATATTCCAAAAGGCATTGCTGATGCTCTTGTTTACATGAGGTAGCAAGCTCTGGTAATAAGTGTAGTAGCCTGTCAGAAATGCACATGCCATTCACCCACCTTATACAATGCCTAAATACATGTACTTGGATCTTCCCCATCATGTCCTTCGCAACACTGCCAGATTCCAGGCTGCGGGTACACGTTCTCCAAATTGAACGGGCAACTTGGTCCAATAGTACTTCTCCGGTCTGTGATATCTGTGATTTTGATGGCATACAAGATGAAAAACATGTGTTGTTCAGGTGCTCCAATCCCCAGGTCTGCTCTCTCCGTCAAAAGTATGCCTCACTTTTTGAGCACAACTTATCTTTCCTACACCTCCACGTCTCCCACAGGATGTCCTGTCTAGGCACCATTCACCATGTGAATTCCCAGGATATCATTTTTTTAATCAGGATAACAACAAACTTCCTTTTTCTCTTCATGACCTCATGTGTTTTTATGAACAGGCTAGCAGTCAAACGTCTTGACTGAGGCCTTTTTCCCCTTGTAACCCTTGTAGCCTGTCTTCCGGTCAGCATAGCCCAGCTTGTGCTGAGCGTGCATGAATAATGAGATATTACGTTTGCCAAAAAATGATGGACATCAGAGGACCAAACACTCTCCTGGCCTCAGATCACACTCTACCCCGGGACATTTTCGCAATTCCAAACCTTGGCACACTCAAAATAGATAGGTAGTACAACTATTACATACATATATCAAAACACAGTGTTCCAGGAATGAGGGGGAAATGAAAGCCAGGACCAGCAAGCATCGAGCACGAGTAAGGACAGGGGGTAAGAAGGGTACCATGAAAATGCGTCCAGATAGTATCAGGCTAACAAGGACCGAGTTTCCACTGGGCCCTGTTTGGGAAATTCAAAAACACATTCCCAGCCCGTGATTCTATTCTCTGGCCTACTGGGAAAACAATTTCCCGGTCCGTTGCTTCCAGTGGACATCTGGATCGGGAATTTCCTTGGCTCAGAGAAGCCCTTAGGCATGTTTATAATGGTGATTGAGGTTAATTTGTAGGTTTCCAAAGCATCTGGAGCTTTTCTGGAGCATCAAATTTCCCGGTCCACCTGAGTTCATACACAACGGGGTCTGCATTTTCCGGTCCACAGAGGGATTCCCCGTACCGCCCAGTGGAACAACATTTTATTATTGGTCCGCCAAATCAAATTCAGTCCCAGTGGAAACGCGGTCAAGGCACCAAAAAATAATGTAATCAGGGAGACAAATGAACACTCTAGATATACTACTCTAACATCCTGCTCCTTCAAACAAAGGAAAGAAAGAAGTCATGAATTGACAGAAGTGGCTTCGTCACTCCTTGCCCTGCAAATATAAATAGACCACTGACTTCCCCCTCACATCGGGTACCCTGCAGTATGAGAGGTAACGAAGAGGTAAGGAGCAGCAGGACTCCAGACAGGCAAATTCATGGATTGAACATCCAAAACCGCCATATTTACTTGATAGAAACTGTGACGATACGAGACCTGGTGCCCAGCTAGAAACCTCAAAGCAACAAGCCAGTGAACTGTGCAAACAACTTCAAGGTGCCGCGACCACTTTTCACACGATCTTTCTGGGTGTGGGTGGGACTATCTTTACTGCCCATACCTTGGATTAGATTAAAAATATAGGGATTTACCCGCAAAGGTCTACCAAACTTGCACGAAAGCTCCATACCCATTCTATGCAGTATGCACACAAAGTTACCACAACCAAATGTAACATTGAAAAAAAAAACACTCAAAATAATCCTGAAACCCACCTGACTCACACTAGGTTTTTTCTTACCCTCTGGTGAGGGAGACTCATAACTTTTCAAGCCAATGTGTCTCCTTTTTCTTAATTGATGTAGAGGGTGTTCTCACTCCTCACTGCTACGCAGTACGTGGTTTCTCTTCAAGAAAATTTTTTCTTTTCTTTGGCTGAAATTATGTATCCAACCAACCACTGGATTCTTTGGCCTCCTTTTATTTTTGCATTGGTATTTTTCTGGTACGAGGGCTCTACATTAATTAACCTTATTTGTTGCCATAAGTAATCTGGAATGGATGGTTGGTGGTCAAAATAGTAGGAGTGTATGCCGTGTCAGGCTGAGAAAGTGACGCAGCCATAACAGTGCCTTGACATCCCATGACCAGATAGCCACAGCATCACATCTTATCTTCTCTCAACACAGCCTCGGCTGTGTTGCCACAAGGATAAACGCCACGACACCAACATCTTATCTTCTCTCAACACAGCCTCAGCTGTGTTGCCATTGCCACAAGGATAAATACCACTGTCCAACTAACTCAACTAACTTGCAGCACACTCTCGGCAAAGCAGACTCTCGTTGTGACAGCCGAGACTGATTTGGCAGGGTGCCCCCAATCTCTGGCAGTAAAGCTCTAGTGCTTATAGATTTATTTTATATTTTACCAAACATAGGTGTCCAACTTAGGGGATATCCTCTCTAATGAGCATTTGAAAATACCTGTTATGGAAAAAGAAAAGAGAAGACTACGCAAGCCATGTCCAGCTGCATGCATTAAAAAGGCCCCCTAACTAGCAAGCTAGCTAGGGCCTCACCGAGAAGGTTCACAGGCCCAGCCTAAACCAAGCTATGAACCGATGGGGAATAACTAATGAGGGTCAGGCGGGTTGTTATCAACCATGCGCCTGCGGGCGTAGACTCTCCTCCTCCTGCTCTGAACTGCCTCGTCCCCGGTGACGCCCCTGCCAGAAGAACCCTGCAAGCATAATGAGCGCCTGGTGTTTATAATTTTATTAAGGATTGGAGTGCATGGCAACTTAATTGGGAGGCTATTTTTCTGCGTTATGTCTGGTAAGACCCAGCTCAACCAGAGGAGTGATGGTGTAGTCATTATAGATAGTACCTGCTACACCAAGTAAAATGGTGTGCAAGGTCACCTTATTATTTCTGTTCCGGTTTCTAAGACTATGGGTGCAAAGTCTGGAATTGGTACCAGCATGCTGGTTGGCAGGTTTTCGTAGGCTGGGTAAAGGGTTAGTGTCAGGGCATAATTTAAGTTCCATAAGGTGAATATCTGTCATGGGCAGGTATCACCTGTTTTGGGAGGGAAGAAAAAGTAGAAAAGAAAAACTACGTAGGCAGTGAAACACTCCCCACATCAGCTAAGGAAAAAGAGATACATTGGCTCAAAAGAGCCGTGAGTCCCCTCCATCGCAAGAAATGAAACGGAAATAGCTAATGGGGATCTGGAGGGTTGAATATAGATCAGTTCACAAAACTATGCCTCGATCATCAACAGGCTGGTAAGCTTGTACGTTAACTCCGTGTCTCATTCTGTAAGGTACGCTCACAAACTTTTTACCACTAGGTGCACAGAAAAGCAAGATTACTGTCAGGCTGAGAAAGTGACTTAGCCAGAACAGTGTCTTAACATCCTTTTTCTTCTTCTCGCAGCCATGTTTTGGGGCCGGGTGCCTCCAACGACCCAGATCCCCACCAGTATTTTTTTCCATCTTGGTGGTGGAGGGGACTCACGGCTCTTCTGAGCCAATGTGTCTCCTTTTCCTTAATTGATGTAGGGAGAGTTTCCTCTGCCTACGTAGTTCTTCTTTTCTTTTCTTGACATCCCATGACCAAATGGGTTGGGCTGGAGCTCCCATCTTACTGACAGGTATGGCAGATTCTAGAGTGTTGGCCTGACTCTTGCTTGGCTAGGGTGATGCCATTGGCAATTAGGCTCGATCTAGCGTACTGTATGCACGAATACAGTAAGCAACAGTAAGCGGCTGACTTACCATCAATGGTGCGCTCTCCCTGTCAGAAATGCACATGCCATTCACCCACCTTATACAATGCCTAAATACATGTACTTGGATCTTCCCCATCATGTCCTTTGCAACACTGCCAGATTCAGGCTGCGGGTACACGCTCTCCGAGTTGAACGGGCTACTTGGTCCAATAGTACTTCTCCGGTCTGTGATATCTGTGATTCTGATGACAAACAAAATGAAAAACATGTGTTGTTCAGATGTTCCAATCCCCAGGTCTGCTCTCTCCGTCAAAAGTATGCCTCACTTGTTGAGTACAACTTATCTTTCCTACACCTCCATGGACCACATCTCCCACAGGATGTCCTGTCTAGGCACCATTAACCATGTGAATTACCAGGATATCAATTTTTTTCTAAACCAGGATAACAACAAACTTCATTTTTTTCTTCATGACCTCATGTGTATTTATGAACAGGCTAGCAGTCAAACGTCTTGACTGAGGCCTTTTTTTCCCCTTGTAACCCTTGTAACCCCTTGTATGCACGAATGCTGGACTGATGCACTTAACTGGCATGGCGCTGCTGGCTTCCTCCTCCAAGGACT
Source organism: Dunaliella primolecta (assembly GCA_914767535.2). Lineage (NCBI taxonomy): Eukaryota > Viridiplantae > Chlorophyta > Chlorophyceae > Chlamydomonadales > Dunaliellaceae > Dunaliella > Dunaliella primolecta. The sequence continues at coordinate 1,999,903 of OU611763.1, read as the reverse complement.
AGGTGAGCTTACTCTCACATGAGCTTCTTTATTAGCGGACTTGACTGAGCTTACACAAAATAAGAGCTAGATGGTGTTACTATGATTTTAAACGTTTAGCTCTGGCAACGCAGCCTCAGCTGTGTCGTCACAAGCTGAAATACCACCAGAGGTGGGACAACCCCCCTCCCCCAAGCATGTTTCGACATGCTTCCAATATGGGCGCGCCCAAACCTTGGTGATTCAAACTTTGATGCCAAACGTAGGGGCGGCTGAGAATTGGGCGGCCAAGAATTGGGCGCATATGTCTAATTAGCTGCAACGTGAAACCTACTTTTTCCCCACCAAATCTCCATTCCAGCCCACCCACTCAGTGACTGCACTAATTCAGATGACTTCAACAATTGGAGTCCTCGTTACAAAAAAATGCCATCGCAACTTGCAACTCGAGGAGAATGGAGCGAAAGGACCCTGTGGCTGGAAAGATACAGAATGATCTCCCTTGGAGAAAATCCAGCACAAGGGGTGCCAAAACAGCCAACATATGACCTCAATCTTTCCTTTTCTGAATATGCAGTATGTTAGCATGGTTAAATGAGGTGACAAAAGCACATTATTGGTAGTGGAAACTGGGTAGAGCTGTAGGCCTTTTGGGGGTGATCTGGGGCCAAGAGAGTGATCTGGGGTCCTCCGATTTTCATCATTTGTGGTAAGCATAAGATGAGTAACGGTTGAAATGGTTTGAGATAGAGACGCAAAAAAGGGCATGTTCAGCAATATAGGGGAGTTGTCCACCTCTGAAAGACCACACACAGTCCAATTAACTCAACTAACTCGCAGCGCATTCTCGTCACAGCAGACTCGTCATGAAAATACTTCTCACAGCCTGATTCTGGGACCGGGTGTTTCTAGCAACCCTTCAGATCTCCATTAGCCCTATCTTTTCCTGCTTTTATGGTGGGGACTGATGGCTCTTTTGAGCCAATGTGTCTCCTTTTCCTTTATTGATGTAGGCAGAGTTTCCTCTGCCTACGTAGTTTCTCTTTTAGGAGGCACTTGGCTCAAAACAGCTTTCAATTGCCTCCACCACAAATCAGGAGCTAAATGGGCTTGTGGGGATCTGGAGGGTTGCTGGGAGCTCCTATGTCAGGCCGAGAAACTGACGCAGCTAAAACAGTGTCTAAGTTGACCATGCTACTTAACTGATCAGTGAAGGCTCTTATGGGGCCAATCTTGTGCAGTTGGATGCGGGCAACGCAAGCCGTTTGGCCCAGCACGACCTGCAAGTCCCTGAGCAAGTCTCTAATCGTGCTGTACCTCTCAACCTCTTCAAACCCACGGTTTCTATGCAAACTAGACGCAACTCCAGCCGCCCTGATGCAATCTTGGTTACTCCTCACCTAACCAACCCAAACAGACCACTTACTCCACCCTCAAACCGGGTACTGCGCAGTATGGGGAGTAGCACAACTCCAGCCCGCCATATTCACTTAATAGAAATCAAATACTGTGAAGATACGAGGCCTGGTGCCCAGCTAGAAGCCTCACAGCAACAACACAGTGAACTGTGCAAACAACTCCAAGGTACAGAGATTACTATCCACCCTATCCTCCTGGGTGTGGGTGGGACTATCTACACTGCCCATACCCTTGATCAATTCAAAAAATTAGGGATTGACTCACAGAGATCTGAAACACTTGCAAGAAAAATCCATGCCCATTCTGTACAATTTGCGCACAAACTTACCTCTACCAGACGTGCCATTGAAAACAAAAACACTCTTCATAACACTGGTGCCCTGGAACAGCGTGCTGCCAGAAACCCACCCAATCCACATTGACTCCCCTCTCATCTTCTTGTGCGGGAGACTCACGGCTCTTTGAGCCAATGTGTCTCTCTTTCCTTAATTGATGTAGGGTGAGTTTTCTCTACCTACGTAGTTTTTTCTTTTTTACCATGCTACAGTGTTTAGAGAAACAATTCGTGTTGCACTGCTATGGCATGTAGCTAGCTGGGCAAGGCTGTAGGCAGATTGCGAGGCTGATGGATAAGGCGTGATTCCTGCTGGAGTCGGCGTGACAGTTGCAAAGCTTTGGCTATGCCACTTGGGCTTATGCAGTTGTATGTATGCTGTGTGCTGAAAACTCAACTTGCGATGCTGCTGCTGCTGCTGCTGCTGCTGCTGCTGCTGCCGCCTCCTCCAAGGACTTTTTTTTGGTTACACCAAGGACTTGAAAGCATTAGCCTTGCATGGACATATCCACCAGGGCTGCTACTAGTTTACACGGGGCGATTCTCGAGCAGAAGACTACAAAGGTGTTTCACGAGTTCAACGTTCTCTAAACGCAGCCTCGGCTGTGTAAAACACAAAGGACAACTGCACAACCGACTCAACTAACATGCAGCAGATTCTCGTTCCAGCACACTCTTGGTGTGACACCTAGCTCCAGAACCTGGCTGTGAGGAGTATTCTTGTTTTTAATGATTGTGGAGACTGTGTGGAAGCTTGTATTGAATGCCCGTTAATTGTCAAGTCTCAAGTGGTGGAAAATAATGAGAGTGTGCTCACTTGTGTGTCGGCATTAGTGGTCTGAGTGCTTTTCCACAGGCTTCTGCTTGTGGCCAGTAGCTGCATCTAGTATGCAGACTTTACTTGTGCTCAGCAGGTAGCTGCTGGGCATGGCTTTCCTTTGTTGGCAGGCTGACCGTGCTGACTCTACTCTGCTTGCTGTTGTAGGTCTGGAACTCCAGTCTTTCAGCCATCATCTTGCTCTCTTTTTCATTGCTATACCTTTCTTCTTTCTCTGCCTGCTGTAGCTCTTTCAGTCTGAACTTTGTGGCGGGGAGGTCATACAGTCTTTGCACCAATGTGGCCCCCATTCCTTAATTGATGTGGGGACTTTTCACTGCCTAGTAGTTCTTTTTTTCTTTGAGAGTGTGCAGGATACAGGATAGCCACACCCAGCAGGAAGACTTACAGAACGATACACCTTCTTCTGACATCTTTGCAAGGCTATCTATGCTGTTGCAGGGACGCCACTAAGGAAAACGAAGAAAAAAGAGCGCAAGCAGTGAGAACACTCCCCACATCAATTCAAGAGATGGGGATACCTAGATGACGAGGCACAGAGATTACAGAGGTCATAGAAGTAGAAGGCCTCAAATCAAATTGATTGGCTGCCAGCCTATTCATAACACTGGACTCGGAATTCGTGTAAAACTGTGACTGACAAATGCAAACATATCAAGACTTTACATGATGAATGTGTCAGGCTGAGAAAGTGACGCAGCCATAACATGTCTTGACATCCCATGACCAGAAACCCCCTGTCACGAGCATGAAGTCTCTGAATGCGAAGTGATACCAAAGAAATGGGGTGTGAAGAAAAAACCCATAAAGGAAAGCTGGAATCCAAGACGCAAAGAGGCAAAGCATTTTTCAGACAGCAAGACGCTACCATCATACAGATGATAAGAACAAGATGGTGTTACTACGAGATCCTGCGTGAAGTATAGTTATCTCAACACAGCCTCAGCTGTGTTGCCACAAGGATAAATACCACTGTCCAAGCAACTTCAACTAACTTGCAGCGTACTCTCGGCACAGCAGACTCTCGTCATGACAAATGGAAGACGGTTAAGGAGCCGCGTGGATAGAAGAGTTGCAAAATAAAAGGAGAGGGCCAGAAAGCAAACATACTTTTAACCTATGAGAGCAGGACTAAGCGTGTTTGCATTTGAAAATAAGATACTCTCATCTTGTACACCATCTTGGGCGTCACAAACATCACAGGGCCGAGGCACTATGATTTCGCTCTACCAAGCAAGAAAAACCTTCAATGGGGATCGGTAGGGTTACTAGCTACTAAGAAGAAACAAGGAAAAGTATGTAACAAGGAAAGTGAGCCTCTATACATGGATAAAGGAGAAGGGGACCAAGTTGTTTTAAGGTCTCGTCTTCACCGTGAAGATCTTCCTCTATAAGGTGACCTAATTCAACCTTTACTACATGCAGGTGTTTTTGAGTGCCAAGTTGACGAGATGATACCACCTCAATGTCACCTCCATATCACCTATCGCTAAGGGTGGCTGGTGCTCCAATGACTGCGCTCAGGCGCGTCCATTGCGTGGTACGCAGTTGGCAGTAGTGACTGTTACATCTTCCCTTAGCAAAGGAAAGGAACGGAAAGGGTAACAAAGCACGCAGATCGAAGTGAAAAGGTGCCTTAGGTTGGTTGAAACTGAACCAGTCCGACTTGGAAACCGGTACCGTCTGGAAAACAATTCCTTACCTGAATGTGCACTGGCTGTTTCTCAGCATTGACTTTCCTGATATTCATAAATAAGGCCTGTCGCAAGAGTTTTAATGGGTTTGGAAATGAAGTGTGCACAAAAAGGTCCAGTCAATGCAAAGCCTCGCAGTGGTACCACTGCGGACAGGTCCTGCCAGTGGATGTCCAATCATAATAAGGACAATAAAAGTAGCCACTTGCTATGAGAATTTATAAGTTTGGGGTTCACTGAATGTCTTCGCTGTTCAGAGCGAAATCTTGGGGGATTCTTCCTTCCTGCAGTGAAGGCGAGAAACATTAGCTATAACCTGGCCTGTGGAGGCTGGTCTGGCCAGAGGTGTTCATTGATAGGTCTGGCATAAAATATGACGTATAAAGTGAGGATTTCAGGTTCCGGGGGTTACCTCCTTCAAGGAGGACGACTTCCAAGCATTCTCCCCTGCCAAGGTGGCCCTTCAGATGGCACAAAAAGGGTAAGCCTCACACACCGGCGAGGCTAAGTAGTTAATTTCCGAGTAAGCTGTTCGTCTTCACCAAAATTCAATCATCACTCAATTTTCCTATGGCAATCTGTAAACGTGGTAAACGTTTACACACAGCATACAGGAGAAACATTGATGTACTATTTAATAATATTTCTGCTCGAAATTTGTACACAGTGAAAAGGACATACACCTCCTGCCATAACAATGCTACTCTCCACTCACAACCTTGCAACACATTCATTTCTGAGGGTCAATCAAAGAGAGTGTTCCCCACAAGCTACAGCACGTCCTCGTGCTGTGGTTTGCCATTGTGACCACAAAGGAGAATACCAGCCCTCAAGCTTTTCTGGCAACAGAAGAGCAATGCTCTTAGGGCTCACATCCGGTGCAAGCTTTCAGGTGCGTTTTGCCTTTCTCAAATGGAATTGTACCATGTTTTCTGTCAAGCAAACACACACATACACACTTTTTTGTAACCTACTAGGCTAGCGTTGGTGACCAAAAAGGTTTCCATGACTTACCAATGACCAATGATGCCACTGGTCAACTTTCATGCACACCTTTTTTGATGCTGGCATTCATAAACGAAAAAGCACATTCTCAGTACATGAAAGCCAGCCCTGAAAACCTGCATCCAGGTTTTACACCAACCAGAAGCTGATGCGGCAGACCTGTTTGAGTTTATCCAGTCAATCTTTCCTTCAGCTGGGCCACGGCCTGTGTCGGTACCAAGGTAATTCTCCTCTCCCGTCCAAGTAGTGTGTGCAAGAAAGCAGATAGCTTTGTTTGATTGCTCATGGGCCTTTTTTCCTTTTTATGCTGCTTGCTAGATCCTGAGCCTTACTGACCGCAAAGCAAACTCTGTCTCGTCACAAAGAGTTGTTCGTTTACTTTCTGTCTTGTTGATGCAGTCTTGTTGAACATAAAACACAACAATGTGTCCTTCACATCAAACATAGACTGATTTGTGCTCCTTCGCTTCTCAGGAAACAGCTGGACCTGGCCTTTGCAGTCTTGTTGATGCGGTCATCGTACAATGCTGCTGACGCCCTTGATTTCATGCCCATGGATAAGTTTCAGGTGAGCCAAGTATCAGCTGCCTGAGCTTGCTTGTGAGTGGAAGTCCTTGAAATGTTCCCAAAAATAGGGGCAGTCAAACCGACAATGACTGCTGATTTCTGTGCTCTTGCAGATTGAATTTTGGAAGCAAAGGCAAGCAGAGCAGGAAGGTACGTGGGTGATATCGCACAAGCGCAAGCACAAGATGTGCCCTTGTTAGTATAGCTCTTTGTAGGCGTGAAGCACAAGACGTGCTCTTGTTGGTATAACTCTTTGTAGACCTGAAGGCGTCATGTGTTCATGCCATGCTGTGGAAACCGTATTTAGTTGATGGGTCGCATTGCTGCCCTTACTTTTGCTCGTTTCGAAAGCGCCCAAAGCACATTTGCCACTTACTGAGTTGCACAAGTTCCTTAGCCAGCAGACGGAAGTTCAGAACAGGTGCCTTACTCTGTCAGTAGCAAGTGTCCAAGGCCTGAACCGTGTTACGACCAGACAAGCCTCATTAGGCACATCAAGGTACTGCTTGCTTGCTTTGCCAGACACACCAAGGTGCTGCAAGCTTGCTTTGCAAGAAACATCAAGGCACCGTAAGCTTACTTTGAAACATTTCGTGAGCAAAGGCTCTTGAGTCTTGTGAGTAATAACTCTGAATCTCATGCTTGTGGCCTCACTGCTCGTGTCCTCTCCCCCAGGCTACTTCGACCAATACAAGCCGCTTAAAGTCCGTCAGGTAAAGCTTTTGAGCCTCCAGCTGCTGTCTGCTGCAATGCTGCCAGGAAGCCTGCTTTGCGTCAGTCGCCTGCATGGCATGCTCTGTGACCACATCGGGTGCCCAGATCAACATAAGCATTTGCTGCCCTTGACTGTTTACGCTCATGGTCAGCCTTTGCTGCCCCTGCCAGCCATGTCATGTCACACTCACACGCATGCGCGCAAGGATGCACGCACGCCCTGCCGTCACACCATGTCATACAGCATGTCCTTGCCTGCCTTAAGATGCGCACACAATCAGAAATTGCTGCCCCTGCCAGCCATGTCATGCCACACATTCATACAAGTAAGGCATGCATGCACGCCCTACCATCACACCATGTCATACGGCATGCCCTTGCCTGCCATGGGGTGCGCTCAAGATCAGAATCGATGCTCTTGCCTGTTTCCACGAATAATCACAAAGATTAATCATGATCAATTCATCATGATTTTTGATCGTGATTAAACAACAATCAACATTGCTTAGTCGTTGCTAAGCAACGTTAGCGGTTGCTGCCATTGCCTGTTTGCGCTCACGATGACGTTGCAATCTTTGCCTGTTCGCACTCGTAATGCCATCGCAATGCTTGGATGTTTGCACTCATGATGCCATTCAAGCAAGCCCTGCCATCATGTCCAGTCTTGTGTGTCATGCCCTAGCCTGCCATTGATGCACTCTTGGAGCCATTGTAACCCTGCGGACCTTGCCAGGTGTTGCTGCCTCACGATCACTGGTAACACTTGGTCCCCAGCAGTCGCTGCCTCACAATCACTGGTAACACTTGGTCCCCAGCAGTTGCTGCCTCACAATCACTGGTCACACTTGGTCCCCAGCAAGCGCTGCCCAACTGTCTGAACCCTTCGGTCACCCCTTGTTGCAACCCCTTACCATGAGGAGCAAGCACCTTCATCGATTTTGCCCTCAGCACCACTTCTAATCACATTGGCCTCCTTGCACTTGCGCTTTCAGGGGGATTTGACGGACCCGCTTTTCTTTGACTTCATCTCCTACACCCAGTACTCAGTCCTAGGGAAGGAGATGCCAAATGGGCAGCAGGTGTTCCAGGTGGGCTTGCCTAAGAGGGAGACAAGAGAAAGAAGCAAGCATGCCATGTAACCTTTGACAAGGACATGCCGACAGGCTAGGGCAGTAAGTGTCCCTCTAGGGTTGGTATGGGAGGGGAACAAGGAAGCGGAACAAGCATACCAATGTTTTAGGGGATAAGTGAAGTTGTGTCTACAAGAAATGAACAGAGCGGAAAGGCCAGACTGCACCAGCCAAAAGAGGCCGCCTGCATTAAGGAAAAGCTTCCTAGGTGAAGGGTGTCTCACACAGGGGAGCACATTGATGGACCACTGGTGAGGGGTGGCACACCAATGGTGCAGAGTTGCTCACAAAGAAGCGCACGAGAATGGACACGGGGATGGGTGAAGGGTGTCTCACACAGGGGAGCACATTTATGGACCAATGGTGAAGAGTGGTTCACACTCACCACTCTGTGTTGTTTTTGTGGGAGCATGCAATACTGCTGCAATTTCGATGTCAAGAGCCTGGCATGATTCCAACCATCACTGTATTTGTCACTCACCACTTTGTGGTGTTTTGTGCAGGAGCATGCAATACTGCTGCAATGTCGATGTCAAGAGCCTGACATGATCCCAACCATCACTGCATTAGTCACTCACCACCCTGTGGTGATTTTGCAGGAGGATGGAGCAGTGCTGCATTGTCTGTATTACTAGCCTGGCACGATCCTTAGTCATCACTGCACTTTTCTCTCATTACCTGCACACATGTTGCTGTGTATGGTCATCAATTTGTGCCGTACCACCACTGGTTACATCTCGCAGGAGCCCTGCGACACTGATGATTGTGATCCAAAGGGAATTAAGACCATTCGGAGGGACGCTAGCATTGCTGACAACAAGCTCTTGCCCCCGCGTTTCTATGACCGAGTCGGAGACAACATCCTGAGGTGTGTGTGTGTGTGTGCGCGTGTGTGCGCGCGCGCGTGAAGGTAGGCATGGGCAGGTTGCTCACTACATACTTCACAATCAAGTAAATGAGGGTGTAGAAAACCTGGATTGGCTTGTCTGCTGTCCTCACTCTCCCAAAAGAGGCAGGAGTACATTGGCACTCCCACTCCGTCTTGCATTGCACTTACTCGGCTTCTTTTCAAGCTGAGCCATTGCAACTCAGGCAGGACTACATCGTACTACTCTGTCCTCAGAAGTTTGACCCTGGAAGCCATCCATTTCTGCTTACAACAATCCTTACATTGCCTTGAAAACATCTGTTCAATCCCTCGCTTTGCTTTTAAAGCCAGTTCGTGACTGTGAGATGGAGGATGTTGCTCAGTCCCCTCAAGCCGACATCTGTCCTTGTGTATCTTTTTGGTTTGCCCCCACGCTTGGTGCCTCTTGGACGCCCCTTCCCTTTTTGTTGGAGTCCTCCAATGCTCCAACAACACCATTGTAGTGAACCCCTCTTAATGCTCTCCCTCTCTTGCGCGCGCACATGCTCTGCCATTATACATGCAAACCTTATTTACCTAGCTCAATTCTCCTCATCATCAGAATGGCACTCCCACTCCGTCTTGCATTGCACTTACTCGGCTTCTTTTCAAGCTGGGCCCATTCCAACTCAGGCAGTGCTCCTGTTGCATTGTGCATTTGTAGTTTGCTTCTACATCGCAATGTGCCACTTACAGTGTGCCATTTGCAGTGTGCTTGCGGTGTTGCTGTGTGCTGCTCACAGTATGCCTCTGTCGTTGCAGTGTACCGTTTGCAGTGTGCTCGCATTGTTGTAGTGCACTGTTTGCTGTTTGCCTGTGTTGCTGCAGTGCGCTGTTTGCCTGTGTGCTGTTTGTCTGTGATCCTGCAGTGTGCTGCTTGCAGTGTGCCTTCCTTGTTGCAGTGTGCCACTTGCAGCATGCTTTTGTTGTCACGTTGTGCTGCCTGCAGTGTGCCTGAGTTGTTACAGTGTGCCACTGCAGTGAGCCTTTTGTAACTCAGGCAGTGTAATGCTGCGAGAGCCCATGAGAGCGATGAAGAAATTGGAGGCCGAGTCCGACATATTTCTATTAATCACACCACTATAGGCAGAGTGCTGCCTTTGTTGTTGCAGTGTGCGTTCATTGTTGCAGTGTGCAACTGCAGTACGCCACTGCAGTGTACCGCTGCGATTTGCCTTATGATGAAGCTCAAGTGGAGTACTGCCTTACCTCTGGCCTGGGGTATAAGGTTTATGTATTCACTCCAAAAAACTGTTCATGTTAGTTACCATCACAGACAGGCACAGTGTTGCCTTGCCTCAGGCCTGGTGTGCAGGGTTAAGGCTGGTGTAAATGATTAAGGCCCAAGGGGTTCAAGGGTAGGGTGTCAGTTTGTGCGCTTTTCCCTTGCATGCTTCCTTAATCCAGTGCTCCACTCTGCTACACTCCCACCCCAACCCTTGCTCGCTACTTCTGATACAATGCTCCAATCTCACCCTCTTTTATTGTACCAATGCAACAGGGGTTTGCAAGAAGGATTCAGGGATGAAACTTTCAATGCACCCCCCAGCCTTCCCCCAAGTGCGAGCGCAAGCCAAGTGGTGGAGAACTTGCAGAAGTTGCTGGACATCTTTGTGTCTCGGGGCTTTGCACTGAAGGTGAGCGTGATCACAGGCACAAGTGTAAGCGCAATCCAAATGGCAGATGGCGCAGATGGTTCAGGCTGAAGTTCGGAAGGGCGCTTGTACAACTTTGTTTTTCTTCAAAACACTGGCACTATTTGATACCCCTTAGTCGAGTCTCGGCAGCCATGTTGGAGAAAAACTTCAGTGTTTTATTCAGGACAAAACCACTTCATTGTTTGTCGGCCACTATTGTTGTTAGTGCATGCGCTTGTTGTCTCTAAGAGCAGTGACATCCTCTTTCCTTAGAACATGCAGACATCTAATGCCTTTTTGGCCGTTCCAATACACGCATTCTTCACCATATACGCGGACATCTCATGCCTTTTTGGCCCTCACTGTTGTATCCAACACGGCTTGTGTGTGCAAATCTGATAGCTTGATGGTCCCCCGACACCTGGTGCTTTTTTGGCTCTTAGTATTGTACTCGACATGGCTCATGCGCAATTCTGGTGCCTTTATGGCCACCACTGTTATGTCAGACACAACTCATGTGCAATGTCTCTAATCCCCATTGTGAAATCAAACATGCCTCCCCTCCCCCCCACTACCACCAACACACACACATTTACTGTTTTAGTGGTTCAACCAGGGATGGGTCATGCGTGCTTCAGGTGCACTCATGTCAGGCAAATCTGCCGTTAAGATACGTATTATACGCCTTCACCATATCTCGATGTCAAAATTCAGCTCAACAAGCACACATTAGCAACTGCAGAAACTGATCCCAAAATGAATACAAAAGTATTTTGCTTTACTCTTAATTCTTGGCTGTACATCAGACACAAGCTGTATGTATGATTGGTTCTGTTTATTCAGACTTATGGATTGCAAATCATGGATGTGCTTCCCTTGCGCAGGCAAAACTCATGGCTGTGCAAGTAGTGGCTGTGCAAGTGATGGATATGCTTCTCTTGTGCAGGCGCAGATCATGGATGTGCAGATAAAAAGATGTGCAGATAATGACCGTGATTCCCTTGTGCAGGCTCAATTCATGGGTGTGCAAATGAAAAGATGTGCAAACAATGAATGTATTCCTCTTGTGCAGGCTCAAGTCATGGATGTGAGCATCGACAGTAACGATACCAAAGCATCCTTTAAAGTCAAAGCCCAGGGGACGGCAAACTTATGGGGTGAGTGTGTAGGTAACATGTGGAATTGCTGGACGTTTTGCAGGATGACACCTTAGTGTGATTCAGAATTGGATGTTCCTTTCCTTCTGTCCAGGCCTGCCTTGGCATTATTCCGATTCCCTCTTCATACTCTTTTTAGCATCATTTCATTTTCCTGGTCACTATATGTGCATGCACGTGTGTATGTCAAGGTATTGTTGTAATGTCATGTTTGTAATGTCTGCAAAATTTCTGCGTTTGAAACTCTGCTGTACTCCTTTTGCATCCTAAGCTTGGATCTTGCATCCCTTATACACCATCCCTTTCTTTCTGGTGGAGTGTTTCTCCCTTTTCTGCACTTTTCTTGGTTCGATGATACCTGTTTTACCGTGGTCAAGCTTTCTGTAAAACAACAAGAGCCAAGTTGAAGCTTATTTTGTGCCCAGGCGTACATTAATTCTTCTTCTGCCACTCTCCTTTGTCTGACATTCCCAGGCATACCTTCATCCTCCTTTTGTTATTCTCTTTAGTCCGCCAATAATATTGCCATGGTCCATTATTTGTTGTATCACAGAAGGGACCCCTTTGTGATGCATCCCTTGTGTCCAGGCGTTCCTTTGCTCTCCTTTGCCCTGTAACTCGGTTGCAATGGTCCAACACTTAGATTGATCATATGAGCACATATGCCTCACTTGTGTCCAGGCGTTCCTTTGCTCCCCTTTGCCCTGTAACTCGGTTCCAATGGTCCAACACTTAGATTGATCATATGAGCACATATGCCTCACTTGTGTCCAGGCGTTCCTTTGCTCCCCTTTGCCCTGTAACTCTTTTGCAATGGTCCAACACTTAGATTGATCATATGAGCACATATGCCTCACTTGTGTCCAGGCGTTCCTTTGCTCCCCTTGCCCTGTAACTCTTTTGCAATGGTCCAACACTTAGATTGATCATATGAGCACATGTGCCTCACTTGTGTCCAGGCGTGGCCTCGCTCTCCTTCCGCCGCTCCCCTGTGGTCAACGACTACATTGCTATGGTCCTATCAGCCTACCTCAGGCAGTGTGGAAGGCAGGTCACGTCCTTTGACCTTGAGTATACTGACACCCAGATTGAGGAGAGCTGGGCCTTTGAGTGAGCAGACTTGCTTCCACCAAACACAGCCATTGCAGTGGCCCTGTGAGCCTACCTCGGGCGGTGTGGAAGGCAGGTCACGTCCTCGGACACGAAGTTCACTGCCATCCAGATAGAGGAGGGCTGGGCCTCCAAGCAAGCTTGCTGCCACCAAGCTCACGCATTTGGGGAGTGTTGCCGCCACCGGGACTCATACTTATGTAGCACCTGGCTTGTAAAAGAGCCTGCCTCTATGCATGTTTGCCTTGCTAGAGGGATGTAACCCATTTCAATGTTGTACTGTTTCGTCTCACTTAATTGCTACCAAAATTTTGCTTTTGTTCTTTCTTTTTGATTTCCTGTGATTCCAAGGGTTTTTGGAGTTTCCAGTTATTTTAGCGGACAAGGAGGGACCGGCAGGTCCCTCAGAAGAATCTACCTAGCATGGCATTTTATTTTGGTGTGGGGTCCACCAATCTTCTTTGCGTTCAACGACTATTTCTCCGACAAACAAATATTGAAGTCACAGTGTCTATGTGCTAAAGGAAGGGGAATGTGCTGAGCAGGGTGAGCATTTATTACAAGCATCATGAAATCTAAAGCAAGACAGGCTGTGTATAGTGCTCCTAAACGCGGGCGCCTTGTTGTAGCACATGTTGGTATTGACCCTCTTCTCGCTGAACACTGTGCTTTTTTGGATGAAGAACTTATACAAGGGGGGAAGCTTTCCCTTTACAACTTGAGGAAAAGTAGACGCGTGGCTCAAGAAAGTTGCAAGTCCCCCTTCCACCACAATAGCAGGAACAGAAAGTGGTAGTAAGGATATGGACGGTTGTTGGAAGCATCCGGCTTTGAGGAGTGTTCTTGTCTTCCATAGCGCTCCTAGTGGTAACAAGCTTGTGAGCGCGCTTCACAGGATGTGCATGGAGTTGACGTGCAAGCTTGCCAGGTTATTGATAATATCTTGATTTGATCCATGGCATGCCATTGCAACAAATCCTACCCAGAAGAATGGTGCCTAATGCCACAACTTTCCCACAAATCAAACATTACCTTTGCATAAATCAGCATGCTGCGGCTGTGCCGCTTCCAATTGTTGCCCAGTTCTTGTGTCTTTGCAGTGTTTAGTTTCAATCAAGTACATGTGCCGCTATGTTGCACTCAGTTGGTGTGGTAGTCTTGCGCGGGTGGCTGCGCTGGTCTGTTTGATGCATGTGCAGGAATTCGGAGGTTGTCCACCAGCCGATCGTCACTCCCTGTGTCCGTGTTAACAAGCCTGCTGCCCAAGGGCTTTTGCTCAGAGCCTTTGTAATCATTCTTCCAGAAGCATCATGGCGTTTGTTTTTCATGTCAGGTGATACAATTAATTTAGGGTTTAGGGTTCTGCTAGTAGCACCAGGCATGCTCTTTGTTTTCTTGGGACACCGGGGGGGTGCCGGGTGTATGCCAGTGGAGCAAAACCGACAAGCCTCCAAACCCCTAATCGCTTTGTTTCTGGCTTTCTCCCAGATTAGCTGTGTCTATGCTGATGGCTCCTCTCTTGTAAACCTTGCAAACTATTGCTGTACCGAGTTCAAAATTGTCAAGATGGATAAGATTGGAAATTTCCATAGAACAACAATAAACTCCCTTTCTCCCTTTATGAATCAAATTGCCTATAATGAGCAGGCTAGCTGTCGCACTTCTTGACTGAAGGCCTTATCCTTGCAAACCTTGATTTAGATTTACACAGGATGGCCTTCAGCCAGACTGTTTGGCTGATCGGCCTGTGACTGGTCCTTGCCAGCCAACATAATGTCCATAAGCTCAGAAACAAACGAAAAAAGCTTGTTGTTGTATTGCAAGAGGAAGTCAGAAACATCCTGGACACTGGCTTGTTGTAAAAAAGGTTGCTCCATTGAAAAATCACCAGAGAAACAGTTGAACAGGTAAGCATACTTTCTTCTCAAAGCACAAACATCTGCGTCTCTGCACACCAAAAGGGCATGAGCCTCATCTTGAATCCCATCACAAGAACAGTGATCACACAAAAGAGCAAACCTTGAAATTTCCATACTTTTGCCACATTTCCTGCCCTTCCTGGTTTAGGTCTCGTGCCCACTGCTTGAAGGTCGATTCCTGTAAATGGTCGGGTGGTTCAAATATCTGTGATTAGTGTGGGTGTGCTGAAGTCCAGGAAGAGAAATCTGTTTTCTTCTATTGCAATTGCTTTGACTCAACTCGGAGTTGTGTGGGCTGTGTTGAGCTGTTGAATGCTAGGACATCCCCTGGTTTTGATGCTCTTGCCTCCCCCTTCATCAAGTACGCTGAAAAGAGGGTCCCAGCAGTGAATGGCAGAGGCACGGATGGGATGAATGTTTTGGCTCCTTAGATTGCACGTCTGTTTGCTGCCATGACGGAGAGGGCTGAAAGAAAAGAAAAGACTACGCAGGCCAGGTCTGGCTGCGTGCATTAATTACTGCCTTTCCTTAACGAGCAGCAATCCGAAGACTGCTACCCGCCAGGTTCCATTCACTTGCGTGAAGGTGAGATTCCTGCATGTTGGAAAGTGGCTAAGATAACTCCCCTTTACAAGAAGGGCTCTGCGCCGGACCCCGGGAATTATTGCATGCCAGTGCTTGCAGTAAGTGGCACTCTGTACAGGCTGTATGCTAACGGTCTTAGGGAGATGGTCACTGGGTGGTGACAGGAAAAAAACAAGATTCCAGACACTCAATTTGGTTTCTACCCTGGCCGTATTTATTTTGCGGCACTTGCAGCATGCTGCTCAGGTAAAGCGCCCCAATGCATCCCCAAGGTTGCATGCAGCTTTTATTGATTTCAAGCAGGCATACGATACAATTCATAGGGAAGCTCTTCTGACTCACATTCAGCGCACTTTGTATGCATACGTGCCTGTTGGCTATCATTAAAAGCAGGTATGCTAATGATGAGTACATTGGTGTTGAAAGAAGAAAAGACGTTGTTGTTGCTGTGGCGCACAGCAACAAGCGGGTTTGGCTGGAGATTCTAGCTACTGACAGGTGTGATGCAGATTCTGAAGAGTCGGCTTGACTCTTGCTTGCTTGGCTTGCTGGATAACGCTATTGGTAATTAGGCTGAACTTCATATGCTGGACTGATGCACTTAACTGGCGTGGCACTGCTGGCTTCCTCCTCCAAGGGCTAGGTGAGCTTACTCACACATGGGTTACTTTATTAGGGGCTTGACTGGGTTTACAAAGGCGATAAGAACAAGATGGTGTTACTACGAGTTCCTACGTTAAGTACAGTTCTCCCAACACAGCCTCAGCTGTGTTGCCACAAGGATAAATACCGTCCAACTAACTCAACTAACTTGCAGCACACTCTCGGCACAGCAGACTCTCGTCGTGACAACATCTTGGTGGATGGCTGCAAGCAAGCTCGTGTGCACCCCCATTATGGAGTTAAGCAAGGCTGCCCGCTATCCCCCCTGTTTTTTTCCTTGTACATCAATGACGTGGATTGCTTGGCAGAAATGTGTAAGGGGCTATTACAGGCGCTAGGGACGTTCGAGTCACTCACATGTTGTATGCAGACAATCTGTGCCTCACCAGTAACCTTCCTGATCAGCTCCAACTGATGTTAGTTAGGCTACATATGTATGCTCAGCGGAATGCTTGGTGATAAATGCTGCAAAGTCTGAGATCGTGTACTTTAATTCAAGGGGCGATGATGTGCCAGTTTTCATGTCAGGTGGAGCTTGTCTGGCGTGTGCAGATTCTTTTAGATATCTAGGCATGCTGTTCACCAAACAGCGCAACTTTCAGGTCACTGCTGAGTACATGTGTGCCCCTTTCCCAGCTGGTTGTAGACGGATTGGGCAATTTGCATCTGAGCACCATCTGACGGACAGGCCTCATACCATGCTCTGGCTGACTAAAGCATATGCTCTCCCTGCTAGCATGTATGCAGGCCAGATTTGGGGCACTAGATTTATGAAAGGAGCTGAAATGGGCTGTCCTTTGCAAATTGTGCACCTGTGCTTACTGAAGCGTATCCTTGGGGTAAAGCGCACTACTCCTAATTGGTCTGTACTGCGTGAATGTGGATATGAACCTTTACAGTTTTATTGGTTTGTACAGCAGTTAGGTTTTACAATGTTTTACTGCGCAGCAACAGCACTACACTCTGTAAGATACTGCAAGCAGATGTTAAAATGAGCAGTCTTTCCCGGAAATGCTGGACCTCATAATCTTTGGCTGCTTGCTCAGGCTTGGACAGGTGCAACGTGTTTACTTATTGTGTTTGGTCTGGGCAGCCTTTAGTCATGAGGGTGTTTGTCGTTGATCTGAGAAAAAAGGCTACAAGGTGTGTGGAATGCTGATGCCTTGGCAGAACATGGTGAACACAAACAAATTAGCCAAGTATGACCGATGTAGGCCACCATTGTAAACCCCTTGAATGCTGATGCCTTGGCAGAACATGGTGAACTCACAAACAAATTAGCCAAGTATGACCGATGGATGGCACTTCCTTTGAGACCCTTGTCTTTTCATGGCGCACCCTTTCCTGTCCCTAGGTATTTGCATCATGATTTGGGCAAGCGCACATTTAGAAACATAACGCGTTTTCGCTTACATGCTCAAACTTTAAGACATCACTTTGGCAGGGGCACACATTTGCTTGTGACAGGTATAAACAAGGAGGACTCCAGGATGAAAAACATGCCGTGTTCCTTTGCTCTTGTGTGTTTTCTTCGAGG
This sequence comes from Dunaliella primolecta, assembly GCA_914767535.2. NCBI lineage: Eukaryota > Viridiplantae > Chlorophyta > Chlorophyceae > Chlamydomonadales > Dunaliellaceae > Dunaliella > Dunaliella primolecta. Next base: position 1,982,708 of record OU611763.1, on the reverse strand, counting down.
AACTTATGCACAAGAAAAGAAAGACTGCGCTTGCCAAGTCCGGCCATGTGCATTGAGGAAAGGTCACCTGTCCTCAGAAGGCGCACAATTATTTTCTGACTCCCCCCCTTCTCATAAAAATTTTCTGGACGAATCAGGCGCTTTCTTCTATTCTCAAGCTAGCTCTGAGGATGTTTTTCATTTCTTGCAGAAGCAGGCTAATGACATTTACCGTTTTATTTCCGAATTCATGGGTATTTTTTGTGCAGTTGAGCAGGCCGAGCAGCCAAAATACCTGGCTGAAGGTCAAACCCCATGGTAACCAGTGTAATCATCAAAAATTTCTGGACAAATCAGGCACTTTCAACTATTCTCAAGCCAGCTCTGAGGATGTTTTCCATTTCTTGCAGAAGCAAGCTAATGAGACTTATCGTTTTATTTCCGATTTTGTAAACATGTTTTGTGCAGTTGGAACAGTTGAGCAGGCCGAGCAGCCAAACTACCTGGCTGAAGGTCAAAACCCATTGAAACTTGTAACTTCAAGTTGTGTGAGCTGCGCAGAAAATGCAAGGACCTGTTCTTTGATCTTTTCAAACCATTACATACTTTTGCCCAGCTTCCAGACACTGACTTTATTACTTTCTTGGCGAGCTTCCACGTTTTGATTGATCTTGAGGCCAATGCTTTTCTAAATCAAGACTCGTACAGATTACCAAAAATTCGTCAGAATCGGTTTCAATCTTTGATGCTGGATGAGAATGTTTCACCAGCAGCCGACCAGCCAGATTATCGGGCTGTAGGCCAACCCCCTAGTAACCCTTGTAACCCTTTCCCCCCTTCCTCCTTTTGTTGGGCACCCTAGCGTGCACACCAAGCCAACTTATCATTATTATACTGAGTTTTGCAATTGTGAGCGTTTCGCCTTCGTCAGCAGGACCCATATCCTCACTGTATCCCGGAAGTTACCCCAGTCAAATTCCAACCTAGGCAGCTTGGGATGGCCAGTACTGTGATTCACCCATGGCATCAAAGCACAAGTCCGAAGAGGCAAGCACCTCGGGCTGGCAAGGAATGTGCTTCACCCATTCGCAATAAGGACATGAGAACACACATAAGGCTTGCGAGGCAACATTCCCGCTGTCAAACATAAGGCATACTCATGCAAACGGCAGAAACACCACCATCTCCCTTTTCAAACAGGACATGGGAACAAATTTGATGTAGCATGAAATGAAACACACGTGCTGCCCTTGTGCCAGCACACACACACATAGGGGGAAAACAGTTGCATCAATCTGCAGGCAATGTACCCAGCACTTCAGTGGGGGGCTGCCATTAAGGTTGGCTTGCAGGCATTCACAGCTCTCTCCAACACAAAACAACAGGAACAGGCATCAGAAAGCATGGAGGGCATGGGAAGCTGACCCCAAGTTGTGCCAAAACTGAGTCAGAACTCTGCTTCCTCTCCCACGCGCACACTCAGGACATATCCCTGAGCAGCAGCCCAGGGCTGGTTGCTCATCTTTCCCTTACCACACACAGGAAAACACACTCCCAGCGACAGCCCTAGGATGGTGTGCGTCATAGTAAGCTACATAGTCCTCTGGAAAAAACACATGAGTTTGCAGTTTATGTACCGTCAGAAAGCGGATGTCTCTCATTGTAGCACACGCGCACACATACACACACAAATGCTGCCCTCACCACCTTCATTACTGCCCCAACTAGTCTAGACCCTGCAGAGCGTGTGCTCCCTAGCAGCAATTGCCCAGGTTTGGTGCAATAGCACGAGGACACAGAGGAGGAGCATCGCACATGCCACCGTCTCTATGCAGTCACAACAAGTTTCTATCCTGTTCCCTCATTACAGGCCTACAAAAATGTGCATGTTGTGAAGCCGCAGACCACCACACTCACACTTTCGAGTGGAACAGACGCAACACACACAACTGATCCTGGCAGTTACAGGGGCATGGCCCATAGTCAATGCAGTGACCGCTAGCTTGCTGCACACGACATGCTGCAGCGCATGGATGTGGTTGAGAGCCCAAACACACCCACCCTGCACAGCCACGTCAGATGCTGGGCAAATTGCCTGCGAGCTCAAAAGCATACACGCAAGGAGATAGCCACAGCCAGTGTGCTCCCTGCAGCCACTGACCGCACTGCCTGAGCTCACGCAAGCGGAAGCGCACAGAGATAGCCGCAGCCAGCGCGCTCCCTGCAGCCACTGGGCGCATTCTCTATGAGTTTATGCGTGCGGAAGCGCCAAAAGATAGCCACAGCCAGCACACTCCCTGCAGCCACTGACCGCACTGCCTGAGCTCACGCAAGCGGAAGCGCACAGAGATAGCCACAGCCAGCGCGCTCCCTTCACCCGCTGGGCGCATTCTCTATGAGCTCACGCATGCGGAAGCGCTCAGATATCACGGGCCTCACGTCCTCCGCCTCAGCTAGCGTCTCGAGGAAGGGGAGCATGCGCAGCAGCTCTTCATCGCCCTCGTCGTTGTACCAGCTCTCAATGGGGATGCCGTTGTCCACCTGCGCGCAGGGGGGGCACGCAGACCAATCCATGCACTGCTCCTCATCTGCTCCTCATCGTTTTTGTCACTCCGTGCCATCCCTCTGTCAGGACCTGCTCCCCAGGTGGGGTTGCTGTTGTCCCCTTGCGTACACAAAGGCACACAGAGAGCCACCATCCACCAGGATGTTGTTGTCCAACTGCTCACACGGAGGCATGCAGGGTGGTCTTTGTGTCATCCCAGTGCCACGGTACCTTGAGTTTATGAGTTGCATAAATCTGGGAGGTGGCTATGTGGACACAACAACAGTTTCAAACCAAGATGATGGTGCTCACCTATGTGCGGGTGACCGGAATAATGGCTTGTACGATTGAATAGTAGATAGTAGGGGTGGGTTCCAGCAAAAACAATTCTATAACCTTCCTTTACGTCCACCAGTGCACGACAAAACACCTGTGCGATACGGTGGGAACGCCCCATCCCTGCGCTAGGTTTGTGAAATGCTGGGAACGTGCCACTCCTATGCCCCATCTTACGAGTTGCCCCACCTCACATCTTCCAAATCGACCTTGCACTGGGCTACCCCACATTCCATCGATTGCCCACCTCACATTCCCCCCAATTGACCTCACACTGGGCAACCTTACATCCCACCTAATGCCCACCTTACGTCTCACCAATTGCCTCACCTCACATCCCCCCGATCGACCTTGCACTGGACCTCCGTGCATCCTACAAAATTGACCTTGCACTGGGTCAGATCACACACCGCCAATTGCCCTATACCTCACATCCCACCAATTGGCCCTATGCCCAAGGGCATGTTAATGTTACCGATGAAGATGACATCATCGAACAACATACAGACAACAGCAGTAACACAAACTACAGGAGCAGCCCCTGCCACACACCTGGAACCCAAATGCCTGCGGGCTGTTGTCGATGATGAAGGTGTCCTTCAGATCACGCCCCAACACCTGAGGTCAAAAGTGTTTCAAAAGTGTTACAAGGGAAAAAGGCCTCAGTCAACACCTGAGAGGTCACCAGCGCCAAAGGCCAAATGAAAACAAAAGCAAGGCAGGGCGGGCCGGCCTGCAGCATCATTGCACTTCCCAGAAGTATCAGCTGGAGGCATGGCCTGAGGCGCATCTGATGAAACCCTGTCTCAGGTCTGATCTCCAAACAGAAAGCCAGCAAAGCGATGCTTGCGCCGAGCGGAATCAGAAGACCAGCAAGGCGATGCTTGTGCTGGGAACGTTAGAAGGCCAGCAAAGCCATGCTTGCGCTGGGAGGAGTCAGAGGACCAGCAGAGAAAAGAGGATTCAGAGGGCAGTAGCAAGGTTGCTATGGAAGAGGGTGGCGCGATTCCAGAGGTCGTGATGCAAGGTATTAGCAAGGTTGCAATGATGGAGGGTCGACGCATGGTCATGACGCAAGGTGGAAGCAGAATTGTGATGATGGATGACCTGGCTTGATACCTGAGGTCTTGGCAAAATAATGTATGGGAGTTACACTCGACCCTGCCTCATCACAACTTCACAGTTGGTTTCTCAATCCCTTCAGCACCAGAATCGTCGAAGCAACGCCCACCAAAATGGCATGGGCAGATGCCGATACTGAGAAAACTGCACGCATGCACACAGAGATGGACTCATGGACTCAATCATGGGCTCACCGACAGGTCCTTCAGATAGTTGCCCTCTACTACAACACAGGCGTCGCGGTAGATGCGGTGCTTGATGAGCTTGCGCATGGGGTCCAGGATGTTGAGCAGGCGCTGCGAAGCAACATGTGTGTGTGTCTGTGTGTGTGTATGTGTGTGTGTGCCTAGAAATTTTGCACACTGCACGGATCGTCACCGATTTGGAGCAGGCGCTACAAAGCAACGTGCGTGTATGTACGTGTGTATGTCAAGATGTCGCACACTGCACAGATCGTCACCGATTTGGAGCAGGCGCTACAAAGCAACGTGCGTGTATGTACGTGTGTATGTCAAGATGTCGCACACTGCACGGATCGTCACCGATTTGGAGCAGGCGCTACAAAGCAACGTGCGTGTATGTACGTGTGTATGTCAAGATGTCGCACACTGCACAGATCGTCACCGATTTGGAGCAGGCGCTACAAAGCAACGTGCATGTATGTACGTGTGTATGTCAAGATGTCGCACACTGCACAGGCCATGACCGCATTGGAGGTTGTGGAGGCGCTGCGGAGCAACATGCGTGTGTGTTTGTGTGTGTGAATGCGTGTGTGGGTGAAGCTGTCACACTCATCACAGATCATCACCACATTGGATGCTGAGTAGGCACTGCAAAGCAACGTGTGCATGCGTGACGGAGTGATGAAGTGGTGCAAATATTCTTATCTAGTGTGTGTGTGTGTGTGTGACGGAGTGATGAAGTTGTGCAAATATCCTTATCAAGTGTGTTTCGGTGCATGGTAATGTAATGGAGAGATTGAAATACAGCATTACCATAGAGAAAATATATCATTACGCAAAAGTAACTTTTGGGGGCTGCGCGTAGGAATTGCAGCTGGTGAGAAAATAATTATCTGAAGTGGTGCGTATTTTTGCGTAAGTGGGAAAAATAGTTATTTGTAGCGATGAAAGTGGTGAGCTGCGGCACCCTTTTCTTCCTTTACGGCGAGTTCCAGCAGCCCCAAACAACCCTTGCAGCAGCAAAGGCAGGGGTGAAAGCAAGCGTGCAAGCACAAGCAAGGGTGCGCCCCAGGAGGGGTGAGCATGTGTCAAAGGAAGAGGAGGGCAGTGAGAAGAGCGAGGGGATGGCAGCAGCAGCAGCAGCAGCAGCAGCAGCAGCAGCAGCAGCAATGAGGGGCACTGAGAGCGAGGATGGGGGTGGCAGCAGTGATGAAGGGAGTGGGAGTGAGGTTGGTTCCTGTGGGCTGAGGCCCTTCTGGCACTGCGGGTATTTGAAAATAGGAACTTCAGCCATGGGTGCGTGAGGGATGCGTATGTGCAGAACTAATTTATTCTTAAGAAAGGGTGCGTATTGGTCAAGTCTCTCTCCGGTACTTCAAAATGTGTCGCCAAGGTAATCACACTCGACATGCTTGGGCAGACTTTCTTGTTGAAGCCTTACACATCCATTCCTTGCAGCTTTATGAACACCTCGTGAGCACCTTGAACAGGCCATGCAAGCATATTTTTCGACCTGCTTGGATGCCCAATCAACCAAGGATGGAGCTCAGAGATGACCCAAGGTGCAACCGCCCTCCCAGCTCATGAGTGTGGCAGTTTGGGTGCACGGCTTACCAATGCAATTCATCTCAAATCTGGCAGTGAGCGCCCCCAAGCAACTTATACAGCTTGATGAGCGCAAGGTTCCAAAGCCTGTGTAGGGCTGACGCCAGTGTGCAGCGATGTCACTAACCTCGTCGGTATCCCCTGTGACCTCTTGCGTGCTTAGTGGACTCTTTGTGTCCCTGGTGTGCAGGGGTGACCCCAGTGTCTCCAGTGTCCCTGGTGTGCAGGGGTGACCCCAGTGTCTCCAGTTTCCCTGGTATGCAGGGGTGACCCCAGTGTCTCCAGTGTCCCTGATGTGCAGGGCTAACCCCAGTGTGCAGGGCTAACCCCAGTGTCCCTGGTGTGCAGCGCTGACCCTAGAGGTGGCCCCAGAGTCTCCAGTGTCCCTGGTATGCAGGGCTGACCCCAGTGTCCCCAGTAGCCCCAGTGAACCCTGTGTGGAGGTTGATTCCTGCATCCCAAGTATCCCCGGCTTTGACCCCAGCATTCAGGGTTGAACCCAGTGTCCCCAGTCTGCTCGGGGCTGCCATGGTACCCAAACCAAAAGTAAAACTAACGCTCTAAGCATGACACCTGCTCCAAGCACCTGAAGGCGCACCCAGTGTGGTGCCCGATTCCAAAGTTACGGATCGCCTTCCTCATCCTGGTCGAATTGCACGCACCAGGTTTCTTCGTGGCATCCAGGCATCTAATGAACGAGAAAGCACGACTCACTTCGGCATAGATCTTCTGGCTGGCAGTGAACACCACCACCTCAAACAGCTCCGCCACGCGCTGCATGAAGGGCTGCAGGTGGGGCCGGCACCGGACGTTGATCATGTGCTCCTGGTTGTTGAAGAACACCTGCACAGCAGCGACAGCATCCAAAGCGCAGTGATGAACAGCATTGCCTCCAACTGCTCTGTCGCTCGTTGCATGAAGGGCTGCAAATGAGGCCCGCATCAGATGTTGACGGACACATCGGACATGTGCTCCTGGTTGTTGAAGAACATCAGCAGCATCAAAAGCATGGCACTGGATGCCTGCACAGATCAAACAAAAAAGAGCACTGCCCTGCAGGGCAACCACAAAGCCCACACAAGTCAAACACCCTCTTGAAAACAAATTCTGCACTGCAGCACTCCCACAAAGCTCGCACGGATCACGGACTCACACACTCTGCCCTGCAGGACTCTCACAAACCCCGCACAGATCACATAAAATAGCTCTGCCCTGCAAAACGCACCAAACACAGCATAAAATAGCGTTGCCCTGCAGCTCACACAGATCTCACAGGGTGTAAATGTTAAGGGCGTGTGTTACATAAGGCGGCTGACAATTAAAATTACGAGGGGAGAATCCAGATGTTCTCACTTCTCGCTCAGAACCCATACAATCATATAACAGTACAGATTTGCAAGAAGCCATCAGTCAACACGCATGAGTGCTGGGCTTAAGCTTCTGGGTCACACAGAACGTCTTGCCCTATGCAACATTCAAACACGCACTGGTCTCACAAACAGGATTGTGCCTGCGGCTTTGCAGGCATTACTCCCTAGAAGGAGTGCAACGTGCAGGACGCTTCCAGAAAAAGTGTAGAGCGAGGTTGCTCAGGGACCTTAATCATTGGGAAGGTGAAGTTGCATGCTCCTGCAGGTGCCTCCAGCAGAAAGTGCGAGGAAAAGGTGCTGGCCAAATATCAAGCACTTCCGGTGAAAGGTGAAGGTACTAAGAAATGTCAGACAGCCTACCGGGAAGGAGAAGTCGCATGCTTCTGCGGGTGCCTCCAAAGAGGAGTGCACCAGCGTTTCATCCAGGTCCAGCACAATGGTCTTGCGCCTGCACTGCCGCGTCTTCCGTGGCAGCAGGTAAGAGCGGAACGGGCTCACGACCTGCAAGCATGCACGTGGAAAAATGTGTTTAAGCACGCCTGCATGCATACATGCATGTGTGTGTGGTTTGTTCTTCATAAGCTGGGTCGGCATCCATTTATTTGAAAGCAACCTCTTTCTCCTGAGTGGATCTGTTACCAAAATATCAGCGTAATTAAATTTTGCTTGTGTGTGTGCGTGTGTGTGTGTGTGCGCGCGTGTGTGTGTGTGTGTGTGTGTGTGTGTGTGTGTGTGTGTGTGTGTGTGTGCGTGTGTGTGTGTGTGCGTGTGTGTTTGTGTGTGTGTGTGTACGTGCGTGTGTGTGTGTGTGCGTGCGCGCGTGCGCCTGGCCTGTGTGCGCGCGCACGCAGGCCAGTGTGTGCACATCAGCACAAGCATGCAATGGTTGATACACCTGTTCAAGCATGCTCTATCTCATGACGACCTGAAAGAAGCCTTGCATATCACCAGGTGGCAACCTGAGTGTGCCTCAACGACCAGCATCTTCGCTGCCAAGCAGAACCCTTTGCAACAGCAGCGCTGACTCTTCACCCTCTCTCTCTCTCTCTCTCTCTCTCTCTCTCTCTCTCTCTCTCTCTCTCTCTCTCTCTCTCTCTCTCTCTCTCTCTCTCTCTCTCTCTCTCTCTCTCTCTCTCTCTCTCTCTCTCTCTCTCTCTCTCTGTGCACCGGCTTGCATGCCCTGCTGCAAACATAGGCTGACGCTGGTTCACAAAAAAGGAGAGGAAGGGTGAAGCAGTGCAAGCGATGAATTGCGAGATGAAATGACACCAGGCCCTCGCAGATCAGACCACCAACCATCAACCACCCTCCAGGCTCAGGCTTCGGGTTACTGGGTCGGCCAGTTATTAGCAGGATCGAGAATTGTTCCCTTTCCAACCCTTACCGTACTGCATTTCCATACACAAGAAGCAGTGCAAGAGCAAGCAACTCATTCGCCCCAGCGCATCGCCATGTGCACAGTCTCTTCAAACCTAATCCAGCCAGCACACATAGCAGATGGCACACAATGGCTGACCCCTAGCTCCCCAGGCACTGCGCTTTCGTGATCAAACCACCACACATCTTCCCTTTTGTGATCAAACCACCATCCACTGCGCTTTCGTGATCAAACCACCAAACATCTTCACAGATTCTTCGCAGGTGATGTGGCAGCTGCGTGCCCCATTACAAGGGCCCTCTCATGGTGCATATGCCGAGCGATGTATTTCAAAATGAAACACCCTCAGGTGACGTGGAAGCTGCGTGCCCCATTGCAAGGACCCTCTCATGGTGCACATGCCAAGCGATGCATTTCAAGATGAAACACCCTCAGGTGATGTGGAAGCTGTGCGCCCCATTGCAAGGACCCTCTCATGGTGCACATACCAAGCGATGCATTTCAAGATGAAACAAACCCTCATGGTGCACAGCAGCAGCCCCTAAAAACACACGAAACTTAAGGTCTCACACTTAACACATTTCTTCAGCCTGTAAGGTACACACAGCACAGGCCAGGTCCAAGGGCAATAGGTTCTTTGAACTGCAGCGTGTCAGACACAACAGACACAAAGGCGCGCGTTCAGCACACTGCACGCACTGCAAACAGATCTTTGATGTATTGCGGCGGGTCAAATCACACAGCACAACCGTGGGTCAAAGCATACTGCACGCACTGCACACAGGTCCTTGATGAACTCCAGCCGGTCAGGCACACAGCACAGGCGCGCATCCAGCATACTGAACGCGCTGCACAGATTGGGAATGACACACCCTGCACAGACACTGGCCTTAATCAGCATCATTGGGTCATACACAAAGCACCGACCTGGTCCAGGGGCGGTAGGTTCTTGATAAACTGCAGGGGGTCAAAGTCCATGTACTCATCTTCATCTACGTCCGTGGCATCAGCAGCTGCCTGCAGTACATGTGTATGTGTGTGTGTATGTGCGCGCGCGTGTGTTGACCAAAAAAGGGCATGGCCATTACATGATGATAGAATGGAGGGATCCCGATTGTCACTCATCAACATCTGCAAGGAAGGATCCCTGATGAGGGGGATAGCCAGGGGCAATAGACGGCCTCTGCCCGCACTGCCAAATACGTGCGCTGCGGGCGGTTTCTGTTCAGGGTGTTCTACAAACATGGTGGCAGAAGTGGCAAAAGTGGCGGCACTGCCCCAAACTGCACCTGAGGGTTAAGGTGCCCCAAACTGCACCTGAGAGTCAAGATGCCCCAAAACATACCTCAGGGTTAAGGTGCCCCAAAGTACACCTGAGGGTTCAGGTGTGCCTGCCCAGCAGCAGTGGCCTCACACTTCCACATGCACGCTTACATTGTATAATCATTGTTTGGCTCATCTTGGCGAAAGGGGTGGGGCCGTGCTGCACAGCTTCAGGCGCAGTGTTGTGCACATGCACAACTGCAGTCACCATGCTTTCCTCGTAAATTCATTGTTTGACGTATTTTTGTTTGACCTAGGCTGCAGTGGTCACGCTTCCATTGTGAAATCACCACTTCGCGATTTCCCCCAAACCGAGCCAAACTACAACCCCACAATTGAAGCGCAGTCAAGGTCATGCTCCATTGCCTCAAGCACACGCGCAATGTTGCGCGCCTTCCTAGCTGTTGCGATCCACAAGAACAATTATTTATACGAGAACGGCAGGGTTGGCGGGTAACTGCCGGTTGGGAAACATCCAAGGGCCGAGGTCATATCTCACAGCCTCAGGGCACAGTAGTGCAGTGGTTTGCCTGCCCTGCTGCTGCGAGTCACATGATCCCTTCATCATACAAGCACAGCAGGGCTGCAAAAAAGAAACACCTGAGGGGCGAGGGCGTGCTCCCTGGCCTCAAACGCAATGGTGTGCCTGGCCCGCTACAGCCAGCCGCACAACCGCACAATACAAATGCACGCAATACAAGTGTGCGCGGCAGAGTTGCTGGAAAAGTTCCAGGTCAAGAACGCACCTGCGGGGCGAGGTCGTGCTCCACGGCCTCGGGCGCTGTGGTGCGCCGGCCCAACTGCAGCGACCCGCCACTGTGGCCCTCCCCCTGCAGCTGTTGCTCCTGCTGCGC
>OU611763.1:1907014-1967014 GCA_914767535.2 Dunaliella primolecta | reverse complement strand
CCAAAAAGGAACGAAAAGTATGTGCCAGCCAAGAGGCCATTGTACCAACAATATTGATGCCATTAATGGCAGCCACTATCCATACCGACACAGCATGAAGCTTAAGGCAGGTTGTGACATACATCAATATGTATATGTAGGCAAGAGCCATTGGGAAAGAGTACGTTGTGAGGCTTCTGTTGCAAACCCTTATTGCAAGGCTAACGCCCGTTTGTATTCAATTCCCCTCTTCCCTCTGACATGACGAGAGTGTGCTGTAGGTTGGTTGAGCTGGTTGGACAGTGGTATTATGCTTGTGACAACACAGCTAAGGCTGTGTTGGGATAGCGCTTTGTAATTGTAGGCTTGTGTAAGCTCAGACAAGCCTGTTACTAAAGAAGTCTATGTGTGAGTAAGCTCACCAAGCCCTTGGAGGAGGAAGCCAGCAGTACCACACCAGTTAAGTGCACCTGTTCAATATCTGTGCACACAGCACAAAATGAGAAAACAACTGCCCAGGCAGAGGAAACTCTCTATAAATCAATTTAGGGACGTTTTGGTTGAAAAAAGCCGTAAGTCCCCTCCGCCACAAAGCAGGAGCCAAAAGGGCCAGTAGGGTTGCAGCCGGTTCAGGAGCCTGGCTGTGATGCAGTGCTTCCTTTTGGCGCTATATAATAGTTTTCGCTATAAAATCCGGGATTTGGACATTTTTGAAAGCTATAAAACCGGGAATATTCACGGGCGTTCAAGAGCAAAGAGTTCAGCGTTGCATCGTTTCCCTACCCAGCAGCCATTGAAAATGGCAAGACACTCGCAAGCATGGGCGTTATGGACTGGATAGATAAGCAGGAACATACTTATGGCAGTACAGAAGTTGACCTTGCCAGCTCAATGGAGCAACAGAACAGCTTTATGCGCAAATAATGCTTCCACTTTTGAGAAGAGTCTAATGAAAATAACATGCAGATTTTAGGGCCAGGGTCATGTGGGCAAAGCTATAAAATGAAGGTTTTAGAAATGGGCACACAATATTAGAGGGGGTCAGCTGAGGCTTAACATTGTCTGTTTCTTGCTCCCTCCATATGTGCACCCCAACTGGTAATTTTCAACCTTGGCATCCCCTGGTAGGTCCCTGCAACACTAAGGTTTCAATATTACCCCTTCGGGTGCACGTGCTTTATTAGCCGCGGCATGAATCCTAGTTTTCACCATCAAAACTCCATATCTGACCACCCACTGCACCAAACTGGGTGAATTTAAATGATTTGGGTCCTTGATACAAAAGAATTCATTGCAAAAAAAGGAGTGAAAGACCCAGTGGTTGGTGTTATGTGGCCATTTTAGTCACTTCCCCCAAATTAGGTACTACGTGCCCCATGAGAGCTATAGCCCAGTCTATTTGAGCACACAGGGCCACTTAAACAAATATGAGCATATCCTCTGGTAGCTTGTAACGTCAGCTGCACTTCCTAAAATTGTACCAATCAGATGAAGTGGCTGCGAGTGGGCGCACTTCAAACGCAAAAAAGGAGCATATCTGGGCACATGCTAAGCTGACCCCCTCTGATACAGTATACCTCCTGGAGGATGGTGTGTAATGTCAAAACTTTCACACTGAGATTCTTGCAAAGGTCTGCGCGTTACCGCTGTGGCGCTTCCAACTGTTGCCCGTGCCTTGTATCTTGAAGATACAAGATACTATCTTCACAGTATTTAATTTCAGAATGAGTGCATGTGCCGCTGGTTTGCGTTCAATTGGTGGGGCTGTCTAATGCGGGTAGCTGTGCAAGTTTTCTGTGAGGTGCCATTCATGCTGTGCAACATATGAAGCGAAGAGGAGGGGGAAGAAGAAATGGGTTTGGCACTGTAAGGGGTGCTTCAAAAACTCTACTAACCTGGTATGTCCTCTCCCAGGCTGTCATCAATTAGAAAGCACGCTCCACACACCCTCAGGCTGCTACAATCACATCATCTCTAGCATGAAAACTGAACGCCATGTTGTTGCTGGAAGAATGATCACAAAAGCTCTTAGCAAAAGCCCTTTGGGAGCAGGCTCGGTTGACATTGACATTGGAAGTGATGACCGGCAACACAACCAAGTTTCTGCACATGCATCAAACAGGACTATACCCCCTTATATCTTTCCAAGTAGTTTACCCTGGGAGGTCTAGACTCACATCAAGCCGTCCTGATGCTATACCAGTTTGTTATGTTACATACATAACTTATGTATGCATGTGGGATTTGGGGGCATTTTTAAAATTGGTAAGGTAGGAGCATGCTAAGTCCCGTTTAGTTGGCGATAGACTTGCCCTAGTCAAGCCAGAGTCAGGACGACACTCAAGACCTGTGCCATTTCTGTCAGTGAGCTGGATGCAGGAAAGACAGCATCTTGACTTTAGATAGAAGGCTGAGCAGCCAAACTTACTGGCTGAAGGCTTAATCCTATTGCAATCCTTTCAGACCCTTGTAATTTCAAATGCACCCATTCCAGCTCTGCTCCTGTAGCTGAAGTAAGCTTCCTTGTTCTCTGGCCTTCTCCTCCCTCTCTCCCCACCTTTTCCTCAAATGGCTCCTTACCTGCCTGCCATTTAGGATGCCCTGTCTAGGCACCATTCACCATGTGAATTCCCAAAATATCAATATTTTCTAAACCAGGATAACAACAAATTTCTTTTTTCCTTCATGACCTCGTGTTTATTTATGAACAGGCTAGCAGTCAAACGTCTTGACTGAGGCCTTTTTTCCCTTGTAACCCTTACCTGCCTGCCATTCACCACGTACAGTCTTTTTGCTTTGTTTTCCTTCATGAACCAGAAAAAACCTCAATCCCTTTTTTAATTTCCATCTAATGGTTGCAAGGCCTGTCGTCACAGTTGAGTATCTGGGTCTTTGCGTGCTTTTCTCTTGGAATCCAAGTACCCCTAGATCCTGCAGCTGGTTTGGTATTGTGCTCTCTCTCAGAGAGATGGGCTAGCATTCCCTGAGTGCTTGATGCTTCTTCAAGGTTGTATTTGGTCCAAAGGCGCCATCTCATGTTCTTGAGTTCCTTATTTATTTCTCTTCTATTGCCTTGGGCCTGGCTGTGCTTATAGAGGGAGATGTTTTTGAGCTGCCACGGAGCACCCAATAGAGCCAAACATAACTTTGGTGACTTGTTAAAGCTAATGATAAGGTATGTTGAGGCCCAGGAGTTGTGTACATTAATATTATGCGGCTTGCATGATGCTTTTTTGCTTTGAACTTGGTCTTGTTGCTCTCTTTTATGCTAATTCAGAATGGTCATCTGTTTCCCTGACTATATTTTCCCTTAGTCACTAAGGCACGGTGCCTTATCAGCCTGATATTGTCTGGACGCATTTTTCATGGAACCTTTCTTACCCCGGGGGCCCCTGTCCTTGTTCATGCTTGATGCTTGCTGGACCTGGCTTTCAAGTCTCCCTTATTCTGGAACGCTGCGTTGTTACAACATTATACTATTTTTACTTTACTTGAGGACCTTTCTTTATTTTTTTTGCGCTATAGCCCAGCAGTCATGCATTTTGACTGATGGATTCTATATGTAAGCCCTGTGATCCCTTTTTAAAATGAACTTACCCTTTTTAATGAACAGGCTGGCAGTCAGTCAATTTGGCCGATGCCTTCTTTTCCTATTTTCCTCAACATGTCATGCAAGATGTCAGCTGATCTAGGTTAGCTCACACTTTGAATGTGGAAACTGCGTCTTGGGAGGATGGGATTTCTCCTGTGTGTACTCGATGCCCACGCAGACAAAGTCAAGATGAGGTCCATGTCCTTTTCATGCGTGGGTATGAGGGGGTATGTGCATTAAGGTGGAAACACTCTGGTTTTTTTCAGACCTTACGTTGCGAATCTTCTCTTGCACAACCTTTGTTGCGGCAACGACTTAGTTTCCAAGCTGTATCTGACTTCCTCTTGCAACACAACAAGTAGCTTTCCTGTTTCATGTCTGAGATTCTGGGTTTGCTGTAGGCTGGAGTGAACCAGCCACAGGCTGATCAGCCAAGCAATCAGGCTGAAGGTCTCCCTATGTAATCTAATGGAACCAAGTCTTTCCCTAATACCTGTAAGCTGAGTACTCCAGCCAACAGCCTGAGGTTAGCAATGAGGACGTCTTTCAATTCCTATGCCAAGATTTAAGTTACGTTTCTTCGTTTCTGGTATCATGGATGTTTTTTTGTGAGTCTGGTAGACACCAGCAGGCTGAGCAGTCAAACCACCTGGCTGAAGGCCAGAAACCCATGTAAGAAAGAAAAGAAGAACTACGTAGGCAGGGGAAACTCTCCCTACATCAATTAAGGAAAAGGAGACACATTGGCTCAGGAGAGCCGTGAGTCTCCTCCATCACAAAGCTACAAAGAAGAAAAGGCTAATGGGGATCTGAAGGGTTACTGGAAGCACCCGGCTCCAGAACCTAGATGTGAGAAGCATTACTGTTTTCCATAGCACGTCTGGTGATAACAAGTTTGTTTGCATACTGAAAAGAATTGGCATGAAGTTTTTTTAGCAAGTTTATTAGCTCGTTGATGGTCCAATCCAAGTTGTTCAAATTGATTCTAAGTATGATCAGTACCAGTGTGGCCCCCTTTCCTTAATTGATGTAGGGAGTGTTTCGCTGCCTACGTAGTTTTTCTTTTCTTATCTTTCTTTCAGTATAGCAGGTCCCTCCAAAACCCAGAAGTATAGTGTGGAGAGTCACGACTTTAGCTCTAATGAGTTTGCAGAGGTCTGCATGCTGCCGCTGTGCCGCCTCTAACTGTTGTCCAGGCCTCGTGTCTTCACAGTACTTGATTTCAATCAAGTGCACGTGCCGCTGGTTTACATGGAGTTGGTGGGGCTGTCTCATGCGGTTGGCTCGTGTGGTCCTTTGTGTAGGGTTGTGTCTGCTACGAAACGCATAGTGTGAGCAGGAGGTAGAAGGAGAAGAAGGAGAGGATTTGGCTTAATAGGGAGTAATCAGTATAGCATCAGGACGGCTGGTGGTGAGTTTAGACCTTTTAGGAAAAAATCTTGGAAAGAGGTAAGGGGGTATTCTGTTTGACCCATGTATCCATGTAACCTAACCTTCAGTTTAATATCCGATAGAAACAGGAGTCCTATTCAAGCAGATATACGTGCTTCCTGGTCAGTGATCTGTAAGTTAAGTAAACCGCGCACGACAACGCATGCATGCTGCTGCAAACTTTGGTACATCAAGCAAGCCTTACCTGAACGCTGCTAGGGGCTCATTGGTAGAAATCATGTGTGCATGCGCGCTGCTGCTAACTTTGGTACATCAAGCAAGCCTTGTCTGGACGCTGCTAGGGGCTCATTGGTTGAAATCATGTGTGCGAGCGCGCTGCTGCTAACTTTGGTACATCAAGCAAGCCTTGCCTGGACACAGGTAGCAGACGTTTGGGCTTCCTTTCTTATGTTGCTGCTCTCACTTCAATTTCAAGTCTTGTTCAAACAGTTCTCCTTTCTCTGTTCCCTCCTATACCCTTGGTTTTTCAGTTTACTGCTTACAATTTTTGCCTCCGTGCGCTGGAATGTACCAGCACCAGGCCTATCAGCCCATGTGGGGAGTGTGGCTGCCGGTCCTCCTCTTAAATCTGTAAATCGCACGACAAACCACAGATAACTATCTGCATTACTACTTTTACACGCCTCTATTCAAAGAAAGTGCCAAATAAGAGGCAGCACACAATACAAAAAACGAAACTCGGGGCTTCTGATTTATTATTTGCTGTGCCAAAGGGTAAAAAAGTGCAGAGCAAAAATGTTTAAAGATTTCACAGACAAAAATGACAAACATGATCCGCCAAATCTCATCACTTCTCTGCGCCAGTTGTGCTCCAATGCTAGCCAACCAAGTGTCCATCACAATTATTCACCAGGCATGCTGCAAATAAAGGATCGAGACTCCATGCTACACGAGTCATGTAGTCATGTAACATGACCCTGGACGCTGATTTTCTTCTCCCAACAAACAAGGCATCCAACAGCGCCTAATTGACATCCAACTTGCGATCTGCCCGTCTTTCATGCACACTTACTTAACATCCAAGCCACGGTCTGCCTGTTCCTTCATCCGCTCAAAAGACTCCCCTCCCTCCTTGCCCAAGCTGCCACCGCCGAACATCACATCATTCAGCGCTTGCCCCTTCCTGCAAGGTGATGGGCAAGGTAGGTCAAACGCTGTCTAAATGCAGTTCTTAAAATGCAAAAATGCCCTAGAGCATTTGCGTACTCTGATGCACTTCTTTAAGTGCTTCAGCAAGGCCGCTCTTGTATCGGGATAGAGCTTTGCAACCTTTCCATTCCTTTTCTTTCCTCCAGCATTTGTGTGCCCCCTGGGGAAAACAGCATTGCTGGCGGGTGACACCCCTCAGGTGCATGCCCACATAAAAGGCACAGCTGCTCACGACACTATGCAACCTGCGTTCTGCACCTTAGGTCAGCTTTTCTTCCAACCCTTCGACGCACCTGACATAATCAATGCCCCTCTTGTCCAGCTCAGGACAGGGCCTGTAGGCCTTGATCGGCCACCATCCAAACCCAGGAATTACACTCAGGCCTCCCACCACACGCCCCTCTCCATCACACCTGCGATTGGTCGGTCAGGATTCACAATGTTTGCACTTTCTTCTTTTTGTCACCCCTGCTTGTGCTTCCTTAGCACACCAGGACACCTTGTTTTTTGCCTCCACTTATTCCATGCTTTCGTATATGCAGCAGGCTAGGTTTTCTTTACCGGTCGATTGAGGCTCTCAAGGCCCAAAGGACGTTCCTTCCCACTCACCATCATCATCATCATCATCAGCAACATCAACATTTTCATGCTCTTTTGTGTGAAAACTTGCCCTCAAATTAGTAGTAGTGACAACGATTAAGGGATTGGTACTCTTGCCTCTTGTGGTAAATGAGCAAACAGCAGGGGTAATCTTCATCCAAAGAATTGATGTCCGATCAAGAAAACAATTTTTTTTTGTACTAAGCGGAGTTGCGACTTCTGCACATCTATTCATAAAAAACCATTCATTAAACACTTCTAATGCTTGGCCACTGTGCACCCTCTTGGACAGCTGAAACATTTTAACTATATCTTTATTATATATATTATCTATATTTAAACTATAACTTGTTTTAGCCCACACATAAAAATAGGCTATCGTGTGCAACGGTTGCCCAGGAGTAAAGCACTTTGACTGATGGCCTTTGTTAAATCTGGCAAACAAAACTTGTGTGCGCCTCATGTGCAGCAGGTACGCAACCTTCACTCTTCATTTGCAACCTTGTCTTTGCGCACCTTTCATGCATGGCTGATGCGTACGCTCATAGGCAACCCTGTCCTTACATGCCCTTAATGCACCTCCTTTTTGCGCACCTCTCATGTGCAATTGGCAAAGCTGCCCTTGCAGGCAGGCAGGCAGGAAGCGATGCAACCCTTCCTTCCCCTCATCTTTGTGCACCCTTCATGCATGCTCTCAATAACAGGTCACTTTGACGTATGCACATTAGCATGTCACCGTGCACACAGGTTTTCACCACCCTTCCCTGCATTTTACTTTGGTGCTCCACACAATCTTGTTTGAGCAAGTCAACAGATAATGCAGTAGGCTGCATGGTGTCCTTCTTGCCCTGATTCACCTTTTCTGTTGATACACTTCCCTGCATTCTACTTAGCTGCTCCACACGATCATGTTTGGGCAAGCCTACAGATTGTGCAGAAGGCTGCATGGTGTCCTCCTTGCCCTGATCTACCTTTTCTATTGATATTTCCTTCCCTGCGCCTCACGCCTCCATTGTGACATCTGTCACGTATCTTATTAGTTCCAAACATTAAAAATATCCACCACCGTGCGCCGTTGCACGTATCAATGTCAGGCAATCTATAATATTAGAAGATTATGGGACTTGGTCTATTTAATACACAGTGCACCCTGACACCAACGGACTCAAAACAGACTCGTTGAAAAATGTGTGCAATCACCGGGATGCTTCATGACATTTTCTCAGCAAGAATAAAGTTTTGTATATAGCTCTGTACAATGGGAACCCTGAGCTCAAGAGCTGTAGCTTCGGGGGGAGGAAGGGGGAAGGGTAGATTATGAAACAACCCCCTCCAGGTTGAATCTGGTGTTGCAGAAATCTATTTATATGGTCGGCTTTCCTGGTTCAAGCCCCTTTGATGGCATCCTTCTCATGCAAAGCGGATGAAAAGGGGGGGCCAGTGTGTATGGCTGAAGGCAGCGCCCCAGGGTGTCCATGGGGGAAAAAGACTTAGGAGCCTTCTTGGTCTTGCATGGGCATATTAGTTCATGGATCACCTGAGGGCGTAGCTAGAGGACTTGCAAGACATTTGAAGGCGCCTTGCAGGTCATGTTTGCATGGGTATCCTTGCTCACTCCCCAAACCCTGTTGCAATTCACAACTTGACTGAGATGAGTGTACAGGTGTTTTAGCAGATGGTCTGCAGCAATTCACATCTTCGCTGTGACAGCGTGCAGGTGTGATCCCTTCTCCCAGAGTCAGATCACAGGAGGGTCTTCAAGAAGGGGGGGTCTAGCAGACCCTACCTGATTCATGCAAGGAACCAGGTGCTACCTGTGCCATCCTCTTCAATTTGTCTGCCCTTCTAAGCATACAGGTGCTAATAGCACACACAAACACAGAGCATAGCTAAAGAGCTACATTTAAAGAGAGGTTAAATGCAAGTGGCTAGAGCGTTGTTTGAAAGCAAAGACCTAAGTGTGGCTGAGTCTAAAATCAAACGGGACAGAATGCAACAATTAATATCAGTGAGGAATAAGAAAGTGGGATGATTTGAACTCTTCATGAAGCCTGCCCAGCATCTCCTCGCTCAACGTAACATCATTTTTGTAACCATTACCACAGCCTATCATACAAATGTTATTATGCATGCTCATTAGGGTGCATGCCGTCAGGTATTCACAACCATATGCGGCTTTTGAAACTAATTTGTCACAGGTGTGTGTGTGTGTGTGTGTGTGTGTGTGTGTGTGTGTGTGTGTGTGTGTGTTGTGTACACGCTTGCAGCTTGCATGTCAGGTTCCTTGCGTTTGTAAGTTAGAATGAGGACAGGTATTAGAATAAGCAGGTGCACGCATCAATGCAGCCGAGAGCCTTATCCACATCCACTGAGCTCCCTGCCTCACCCTGACTGCTTCTCGTTGAGGGGAGCACCGCACATGCTGCAGGCATTGGGATCCTGGGGTGTAGCTGGGGCTGGGGCTGTCTCCTACGTTGCGCATGCATGTGCCACAGGCTGGTCTGGCCCACAAGTTTGGATTTCCTTGAATATCTAGCAAGCAACAGGTTGGCAATGCCAGAGAGCGGCATAGATGCGCACGGACATACACACACCTCATTCACTTGGGCACGCTGCAATGGCCGCCCAGCAAGCGCACGGCGATGGCTCCTGGGGCCTGCAGGCCTAATGGGCATTTGTGGCCTGGCTTGGTGCGAGGATGGAGGCACCGAATGACGTAGAGAAATCATTGTTGATGATTATTAATAAAATTGTTGGCCGTTGTAGCGCTCAGCCAAAGACCTAAGCTGTGACTGAGGTAGTGCAGGCTGTGTGTATGAAGAGGTGATAATTATAAAAGTCACAATGAACGACAAGTGAAGGGTGGTGAACTTGGTGCACTTTGTGCCAGCATGGTGTCATTTAATCAGGACGCGAAGGAGCTTGCTCCTTCAGCTCAAGAGCGGCAGCCCCTGACGCCTGCGGAAGAAAAGCTGAGGTCTCCTGAGCTAACTGCGGAGGAGTTTGCGCGTGTGGTTGCACAGAGGTCCTCCCGGGTTTCCTTTGCTGTGGGCTTCGTGGGGTGAGGGCTTCTTGACAAGAATGCTGCCTGTGTGCTTGCCTTTCTGCTGTCCACACTGTCACGCAGATTGTTTTGAGCGTTGATGTCTCCATGCTGCACACTCAGGCTGGGCGTGTGGAGCTATGCCATAATTGTGTACCTGATATGCAACTCCAACATCGGGGATGAGCGTCTGTACAGCGAGTACGCAGAGGTGTGTCATTGTGCAGTGGAATTGACACTGGCCCTGCTGGGTCTTTGGCAAACAGCTTGCTAATGGCATGCGTGAAGACATGTGCAAGCCATGCCATCAATTCACGGCCACAGATGAATCCATCCCATTAATGGCACGCATGCCTTTTCACGAGGAAAGCATGCTGTCTGGGCGGCATTGGGCTTAATTTGATGGTTTTGTTGGGCATTTTTGGCCTCTAAGGCGGTTTTTTGTGCAGTCTGGTTTGATGTGTAGATGTGTAGATGCACTCAGACTTGCCTTATCAGATGTCTGCCTGCATACGTACAAATGCCAGTGAATGGGCTCGCCAGCTGGTAGTAGGAGCCACGTCTTGCCTAACAATAACTAATCCAGGGTGCAGTACCTTCAGGAATGTTAACATGCCTGCAAACGATGCCGCGTTCGTCCTCATCATTTTCCATCACCACAAATCATGTGCCTGGTGCGCATCCTGCAATTGTGAGGTGTGCCCAACCTGTTCCCCATCCTCAAAGTAAACACTTAACCCCCTGTCCAGGCACCTGAGTCCAGGCATGTACACTGCTGCAGCAGCACCAAGCATCATCCCAGCCCAAACCGTCTTGGAATCCATGAACCTCAAATGTTGGTGCCCCTCCTCCGTGGTATAACACCCCCTGCAGTGGTGCAGCTGGCCAGCGCCTAAGCCGAACTGATAAACTCTCCTTTTTCCCCTCTTTCATCCCGAAGGGGCTTTATTCTCTGTGTCTCAGGCCTATGTTCTGCTCCTGAATCCTTGTGTCCCTGATGCCTCAGGAGGCCTATTAGGTGCCTTGTTTCTGCCTGAGGAGGCTTCATTAACCTTTTGTCTCAGGCGCATGTGCCTTGTGCTAATTCCTGCATGTGCCTCAGGTGCCCAAGGAGGCCTACCAGGTGCCCATGGTGGCTTTCAGCACTGCCTTTGGGCTGAATTTCCTCACCCTCATGTTTGAGCGGGAGTCGATCAAGTTTCAGGTGGGTCTGCGTCCCTGCAGCAGCTCAACTCATGAGCGTATGAATGAGTTCCAAGCTAGAGGTACATTTTGTTAATTATGTTTACGTATTTGTAAGGATGCGGCCAAATATGCCTGAGCAATTGCCGCTTGCTACCTGTTCTGAAGAAATGCTACACCCATACTGCAACCAAATTCGTTGATCTAAAACAACCCATGCACAATCCAATCGGCCTTGTTTACCATGTTTCTTAGAAATACTGATATGGCCTTTCTTTTCGTACTGAAAAGTCCTGTATGCTTCATTTCCTAATAAAATCGACCCTCACAAATCCCCCATATTTGCGAACGTACGTTTACCACGCTTTATGCCACTAAATTGTTGTGGATGTCTATCTATTCAGAACCTAAAATTGAACCTGTTTCCAGCACGCTGATCATCCGCTTCTCTTGATGGAAGCTCGCTATTTACATATAGATATGTATAGCATCATTGCATCATGTACATTGCATTTTCTGCCAAAAAGCTGGTACACACAGCATATTTGTACGGTGTACGGTGTTGGGCAGTCCTAATAAGGCGGCATGGTGTCGTATGCCTGCGGGCCATGGCATGAGTACAATGCATTGCTCTTGTGGTGGAGGTTCAATTTCCAGGAGGCTCAAGTTCCGGACATTTGCCCATGCACGGCAAAGTATCGAGTTCTGGGCCAGCTGACTTTGCCCGGGCCAAGCCACTTCCTGCAAATAACGCTGACGTTGCTCAGGTCAAGCCACTCATGTCAAAATATAACGAGTCACATGCACCCTTCCGCCTGGTTTGCATCCCGCTCCCTGTTACATGCTCAGCTCCCCCAAGAGGCTGCAATCCCTCAAACGGAGTGCTGCCCACATGGAGCTGTTTTTTTAATGGAGAGCTGTGGCAAGTCCTGTCTGTACAACCGTGCTAATGTTGCTTAGGTTAAGCCACTTTGTGTAAAAAAGGATTTAATACACTCTTCCGGCCAGCTTGCATCCCATCTCCTGTTACACCCTCACCTCCCCCCAAAAGCAGTAGCACTGGCACCTGAGATCTTCCCAGTGCTGTCAGTGCCTCACCCTCGCTGCAAGTACCCCTTAAAATTCCCTCGACTTTTTTTGCTTATGTCTTGGTGGAGAGGAAACATGGTGCCTCGGCCCCTTTTCCTTATCTGATGTGGGGAGGGTCACAACCGCATCTTGGATGGCGTAGCAGGCAAATGAGCATATGCTGAATTTTCCCCTGTCTCACCACCAGGCTACACCAACTCATGGTGAGGTTAGGAGATCTTATGGATGGGAAACTCTCCTACGCTTGTCACCGTACAGCTAGCTCCAAGTGCATGCCGGATGAACTTGCTCGATGTATCATCAGACTTGCCTGCGTAAATGTCACACCTGTACCTTGGATGGCGTGGCGAGTAAACGAGCGTGCTGCTCCCCTCCTTCTGACTACCTGGCTAAACTGTCTTAAAATCAGTTTGGAACCTTGTTCAAATGACACTCACCTGCGCTTGCCTTATCGCAGCTGGCGCTGATTGCATGCTACATCAACTTGCTGGCTGCGTCGTCAGACTTCATAGCGTGGCAAGGATGGGGACCCATTGTCAAGGACTCATGGGGTGTCGGGTCACCCATTGTACGCATGGTAAGTTCAGATGGCTCATGCTTTGGCCATGCTCCTGTTTTAAAGGACTTAAGTCCAGGCATTGGGTCGCCCATTGTACGGATGGTAAGCTCAGATGGCTCATGCTTTGGCCATGCTCCTGTTTTAAAGGACTTCAGTCCAGGCATTGGGTCACCCATTGTACGGATGGTATGGTGGCGTGGCATATCTTGTGTGTCATTGGTCCCATCTGTGAGGACGCATGGGACATCAGCTCGCCTGTTGCAAGCATGGTAGGTTGACGTGACACATAACTTGGCCATGGCCTCACCTTATAGGACTCATTAACCGTCATCAGGTCACCCATCCTACGTATGGTTCATGGAGGGGAGGGTGGAGCTCGAGAAGATTGAGTGACGTGTTGAAGGCCACTACCCCATTGGCAAGAATTTTGAGTGTTGGGTCGCCAGTGTGTGCATGGCAAGGAAGAGAGGGTTCACAAGCTCAGTGGTGCAGTGGAGGGTAGAGGTCCTTTTTTCCAGCAGTGTGATCTTTGAAGTCTATGCTATCAATATAGGATATTCTTTGAAATTTGATGTAAAATAAACATGGAACGTTGACAAGTTTGATGTGATATCAGAATGAGCTGTAGTGCCTGTGGTCTGTCCTGAGAAGCCTCATCAAAGGATGACCTGTGATGCCGGACGAATGAAAAACATGGGGGCCCATGGGGGTCATGGGGCGCTGAGGGGTCCCTTGTCCTTTTCTCCTTTTTCCAGGCGATACAGGTGCCCCCATGTGATGAATCGTTTTGTGAGGCGATTCAAGTTGTGCTGCAAATACAAGACTTGTCTCTGCCCTACCATCTTCTGTGCTTTTTGGCTGGACAGGAGCTCCTTTTTTGCCATCCATGAACCTCACTGCAACACACACACATACGCGCACACACACACACACACACACACACACACACACACACACACACACACACACACACACACACACACACACACACAGGTGATGTGGCTGTGGACCACGCCCGCCATGGTGTATCTGTTGAGCATCATTTCAGATTACACACGGACGCAAGTGAGTGACAGACTGCCTTGCTGAAAGAATGCTGTGAAGGGTTGTCAGGTGGGGTGCTGCCATAGCAGTGCATGCGCGCAACAGGATTTGTGCGTCCATGGTATGGTTTACACCTGCGCAACAGGAATTGTATGTCCATGTGTGTCAATTTGTGCGTCCATGGTATTATGATGTCCCTCACATGACTTTGTCCTTTGCTGCAGGCCGACCTGGCCCAAAGTTGTGGTGTCCTTCAAGGTGGCAGTGCCGTCCCTCACATGACTTTGTCCTTTGCTGTAGGCCGACCTGGCTCCTAATGATGGTGTCCTTTTAGGTGGCAGTGTCGTCCCTGCAATGACCATTTCCTTTTTTGTGGCAGTGTTGTCCCTAAGATGTGTTTGTCCTTGGCTGCAGGTCTACATGGCCCTTGGATGTGATGTCCTTATGATCCTCACTGGGATGGCGGGCACGCTCATGCAAGACCGGCTGCTGTCAGGTCTGTGTGTGTGGGGGGTGGAGGGGTAAAGGAGGGGGTGGTCCTCACTGGGAGGGCATGCACGCTCATGCAGACCGGCTGCTGCCATGTATTTTTTTGGGGGGGTGGGGTGGGGAAGGGGATGGGATAATCTTCGCTGGAATGGTATGCATGCTCATGCAAGATCGGCTGCTGTCAGGTGTGTGCACGGCTTTGAAACAACAGTTGACGGTTCGGTATATGATAAGATGGGAATGTTTGAATTCACGGTTTCCCCCCAGATTTTCCAAATTTCTATCCGTCTACGCGGAGCAAACAGTTCGGTGGACAGTTCGGTCCAACAAGCTGCTGCTGAAATAGAAGGGTCACTGGGAGTGTTCCAAACAGTCCCGTGGGAATGAACTTTGTACAACAGGTCGCCATGACTGCTGAACTATGAATGCCTAACCTTATTGCCTCAGGGTTCTGGACTTGCCAGCCCTTTGGCTGTTCAGCCACTGTTGCTGGGGCTGCTGCTGCACTCCTCACTGTCCATAGGCCCTCTAGAGGGGAGAGCTCCTGCACTGCTGCTGTTGCTGTCTTTGCTCACCTGCTTCCACACACAGGCATTCTTCTTGCCCTTAGATTTGTTTGAGTGGGGCAATCCTCACATGGAGGCCTCTCACATGGAAGCCCCATGTGGGGAGAGGGGTGCTATCAAGCTCCTTACGGCAGGCATGCTAGCCTCCCGAGGGCAAGCCTTGTTTGTTTCCTGGTCTTATTTCTTTACATCCTGCACCACATTAGTTAAAATAAAAAGGTGAATAAGTTGAGATGCTTGTTTGTTCAGTCATTGAGGTGACTACATGCAAGCAACGTGTCGCTCAGCAAAGCCAGTTTGCGCAATTAACTGGTCGATTTGTCACCTCTTTTTCCTGGAAGCTTCTTTTTTTGCTAACCTTCCCAAGCCACACCGTCACTGAACTATCCAGACTTTAATTCTTAAAGATGGTGTGGCTCCTCAGCGCTGGGAGGGGGGAGGAAATGATCCTCACCAGGATGGCAGGCATGCTCATGCAAGGCCGGCTGCTGTCAGTTGGTTGTGTGGATGTGTGTGTTTTAGGGGGGTTGGGGGGAACGTGAGTATGTCAGGGTGTGGGTGGCTGCGCAGTGTGAATCGTGTGTGCGCACGAATGCACCAGTGTAGAACACACACACACACTCACTTAAACACACACACATACACACACACACACTTCCATTGCTGCATCATGTTGTGCCTGGACCCCGAGGCCAACTCCTGTGAGCTTGTGCCTGCAGGTGTGGCCATCACACCTGCGGTGTCTTCTTCCAACCCACTGATACTCACTGTGTACCATGATACACACACCCTTGGCGCACGCACTATGCTGTATGGACTCTTGCCTGCAGGTGTGGCCATCACACCCTGCGTTTTCTTCTTCCGCCAACTGATACTCGTACCATGATACACACACCATGGCACAACTACCAAGATGTGTGAACTTGTGCCTGCAGGTGTGGCCATCACACCCTGCGTTTTCTTCTTCCGCCAACTGATACTCGTACCATGATACACACACCATGGCACAAATACCAAGATGTGTGAACTTGTGCCTGCAGGTGTGGCCATTACGATGTGCGTCTTCTTCTTCCAGCAGCTGATAAAGACGCTGTGGGGCATGTTCAGAGCGTGAGTGCGCCCCAGCTGCAGCATTTGTTGTTTTGAACCCCTGGACCACCCATGTCTTTAATGCTAATCAGATGCTCAGTCCACCCTCATGCGCCGATCAAGTGCTTATGTGCCAATGGAGTGCTCTGTGCCTATCCAGTGCTTGGTGCTAGTCACGTGCTTGTGTTGTAATCAAGCATTCAGTGCCAATCCAATGCTCATTATTAAATCAAGTGCCCATAGTCCAGTCAAGTGCTCAGACTCAATCAAGTGCTTGATGCCAATCAATGACTTGATCCGCCCTAGCTGACTTTTTGTCGGTGAGGAAGATATGCATGTTCGGAGAGAGGTATTCGCATTGAGTTTCAATGCTTTCAGAGTTCCTGCAGCTCGACCCTCTCACCGTGTCTGCAAGATACAGGGACATGGGGTTGCATACACTGCAGCCTCACGTATCTTGACCTTGCTTCTGCATTATGCTGTTTGTGTGTGTGTGTGTGTGTGTGTGTGTTTGCAGGTGTGTTCTGCTTGAATTCCAGTGCTGCGTGTTGTGTGCATGAGTGCTGCGTGCAGGTTCCTGCGAGGTTCCTGGATGTGTATGCCCTCCAGCCTCATTTGCCTGAACTGTGCGCCCGCATCTGTGCTGCGTGCAGGTCCCAGCAAGAATGATGCTTCTGACTTTGCGCGTTCTAAGAGCAAAGCTTCTGATTCTTTGCTGTTTGCAGTTCTCTGCAAGAGTCCCAGAATGATGCCGGGAAGCTGAGCCTGAAGATCTTGCGCGCTTTCACAGTGGTATGTTGCCATGGAGCAGTATGTATGGAGCAGTATGTATGGAGCAGTATGTTGCCATGGAGCAGTATGTATGGAGCAGTATGTATGGAGCAGTATGTATGGAGCAGTATGTTGCCATGGAGCAGTATGTATGGAGCAGTATGTTGCCATGGAGCAGTATGTATGGAGCAGTATGTTGCCATGGAGCAGTATGTATGCAAGTGCTGGGACATTACTTGTAGCAGTGAAGCCACCCTGTGGTCCCTGTTAAGACTACTCCTATGGCTGCAGCATCTGTGTGATCTCAGGTTGCCTTTTGTGCAAGTGTCGTCCTTTCAGTGCCAAAGTGTGGTCCTCTTGGTGCAGGAGTGTGGTGCTTTCAGTACACGTGCTGGAGTACGATGCAGAAGTGTGGTGCATTCAGTTCATGTGCTGAAATGTGTTGCAGTAGCGTGGTGCTTTCAGTGCATGTGCTGCAGTGCGAGTTCCTTTCAGTGCTGGAAAGTTTGCCCGTTTGTGCGGCGCCACTCAAGCTTGGATTAATTACAAGGACTGCGTGCAGTGCTCTGCATGAAGGAAAGACTGGGAAAGGTCCCAAAGGGACTCGCAGAAAAACGTGCACCCACAGCTGTTGGCTCGCCCTTCTATAATGACCAGAATCTATAATAATAAATAACAATAATGATGACGATGATGATAATAATAATAATAATAATATATGTGGACCTGATTTGCTTGACATTGAGCAGGGGGCCTTCCTCTTTAGTGTGGGGCCTCTTAAAAGAGCCATACGAAGCTGGAGGCCTTCCTCTTTAGTGTGGGGCCTCTTAAAAGAGCCATATGAAGCTGGAGGCCTTTGTCTCTGCCCAGCTGCTTGTCACAGTCTCGTTTCAGTTGGACAGCCTGCTTTATTTCAGGTGCTCACCGTTGTAATAATATTGAGGTCAATGTCCGCAAAAAGTGGATTGTTTGTTGACATGTTGACCCAAACTGCGGAGCTGGAAATTCTTTGCATCACCTGCATCAGGTGTGCAAGCGGGGTTTTGTAACCAAATGTTTGTAGGAAAAGCTGTAAGGCGTCGAACATGATCAACCCATCCTGAGTGCGCCTTGCCACTTTTGCTCCGAGGTTTGTCCATCTCAGGTCTTGCACCTGTCACCATGTCAAACAAGCAGACCATCACCATCTTGAGCAGGCCTCTGGCTGAGCAAACCAAAGTCCTGAGATGCATTCCAAATGCTGACCACAGCACCCAAACAATCAAAGCAGATCGTGGCATGCACTTCAAGTCAAAGAGCTCAGCCCTCCGTACCCACCACATTATTGTGGTAAAGCATTGTGCGTCGCACGCCCTCCAATCTGTAGAGCCTGTGGTTCTCGGTCCCCTTTGATTGTCTGTGCATCACTATGTTTGCCTGAGCGTGCTGCCCTCCCCCATAATTTGCAGGGCCTGTGGTTCTCTTTCCCCACCATCTGGTTTGTGGCGCACATCCTCCCTATCCCACTCGTCACCGAGGAGTGGATGTGGACATGCTTTGATTTCATGGGCAAGGTGAGTGGATACTATGATGGCCGCCGTGCTTTGATTACATGGGATGTGCTTTGATTTGGTGGGCAGGGTGAAGGGATGCTATGACGGTCGATGTGCTTTGATAACGTGCTTTGGTTGAGTGCTCAAGACACGCTTTGGACGGGCTTTGTGCTTCAATTTCATGGGCGAGGTGAATGGATTCATTTATGAAAATTGACTTGTTGGTGAAAAAGGCCAGGGGTCCGTCTGCTACAATTCACTTACGAGTGAGTGTGGACACTTTTTTGGTTGCGCATGATTGATGGTATACAAGATGGACAACCCTCTGCATGTGAGGTGTCGCTGTGTCGAATGAGTCGCTGTGTCGAATGAGAACATGTCGCTGTGTCCAGTGTCCAATGAGAACATGTCGCTGTGTCGAATGAGAACATGTCGCTGTGTCGAATGAGAACATGTCGCTGTGTCCAATGAGAACATGTCGCTGTGTCGAATGAGAACAATGGCTAATTGTGGCAAAGCTCTACATGAAGCCCGTGATGAGAATGTGGTGATGGTTTTGTTTCCTACTAAATATGCGATGTAAGGTTGAGTTCGGCAGAAACTGCACTGAAAAGGCAACCCTGAATTACCGGGTTAATCCAGAGAATGGTTGGCTCCAGTTCAATCAACAATCTTCCAAAATGCCTCCAAAATTTTTGTAAGTCACTGAAACTTTCAAATTCTTCAGATATTATATCCTTACTATCCTTGCGCAGCTGGCAGGCTGTCCTGCTAGCAGCTCATCCTACTTGCAGGTTGCCCTGCTTACCGCGTCTTTCTTATCCATCCATTTGCTTATAGCGTGTCTCTCTAATCCATCTGCTTACAGTGTGCCTCTCTTATCCATCCATCTGCTTACAGCGCACCTCTCTTATCCATCCATTTGCCTACAGCGCGTCTTTCTTATCCATCCATTTGCCTACAGCGCGTCGTTCTTATCCATCCATTTCTGTACAACGCATATTTTTTATCCATCCATTTGCTAAACCCTGCATCCATGGGCATCCGACTCTTTTTGATGAGGATGCTTGTACCCTGGATGATTTTTCAGGCTTCATGCCTGTGAAGTTGTGCAAGGCATTGTCACGAGGTTCTCCATCAAAGAGGGTCAGATGTCCATGAACGCGCTGCCGGTGGTGTTGCTCACACACATGCATAGAGATTTTTATATGTATGTATGTAATGTGTATATATGTCCATCTATCTGTATTTATGTTTGTTGTTGGTGTGTATTTATGTATGTACCTGTGAATGTTTAATTGTAAGCTGAGTGAATGCAGTTGCATCAGATGCAATCACAGCTCACATGCTGCCTCTCCCTGCTGCACACCTTTCAAGCATTTCCTGCTTGCATTCACACTCTCTGCTCTGCCCAGATCATGTCCAATTCCTCCCTGCCGCAAGGCTGCACATCTCCCAGGCCTTCACTGCTTGCATTCACTATTGCTGTTTTCTGCGCAGGTCATGTTCAGTTCTTCCTTGCTGCAAGGCAACTTCCTGACCATCGAGCAGCGCCGTCTCATTACCATGCGCATCGTAGAGGAGGGCAACAGGTGGGTTCGCGCGCACGTGCCAGAGATTGTTTGTGTGTCTGTGTTTTGTATGTGTCGTGTGACCTTGTGTTTTGCATGTGTCGTGTGACCGTGTGTTTTGTGTATGTGTTTTGTGTGTGTCGTGTGACCATGTGTTTTGTATGTGTCGTGTGACCTTTGCCTAGAGAACATGTTGCATCCATGACTGAAGGAACTGGTTGGGCAAGGCACACGCTGTTGACAGACATGGCTCAGCATCAGGGCGAGGCGCGTGCAATTCAGAGGCATGTCTCAACATTGATGGACATGGCTCAGTATTGACAGACATGGCTCAGCATTAGGGCGAGGCGCGTGCAGTTCAGAGGCATGTCTCAACATTGATGGACATGGCTCAGTATTGACAGACATGGCTCAGCATCAGGGCGGGGCGCGTGCAGTTCAGAGGCATGTCTCAACATTGATGGACATGGCTCAGCATTGACAGACATGGCTCAGCACCAGGGCGGGGCGCGTGCAGTTCAGAGGCATGTCTCAGGTTCGACGGACATGGCTCAGCTTCAGGGCAAGGCGCGTGCAGTTCAGAGGCATGTCTCAGTATTGACAGATCTCAGCATCAGGATCTTATTATAAGATAGGGCTTTCCCTTAGAGCTTAAATCATTTACCGGCACTGGGAGGGCGCACCATGAGCAACACGAGCCGCTTGCATGCATTCTGAACTTGCTCATTTTGAATGCTGTTTGAATCCTTCCACACAGGATCAAAGTCATCCACGAGCTGAAGGAGCTGGTTGAGCAGAAGGAGCGCTTCATGAGCAGCATGAGCCATGAGCTGCGTACGCCCCTGAATGGTATCATTGGCCTGTCTGACGCACTCATCATAGGCAGCTGCGGGGAAGTGAATGACAAGGTGTGTTTGTGTGAGGGGGAAGGGGTGGGGAAGGATGGGGGGGATGGTCAACTCTAGATGTGTGCATAGAAAGCTGACTCACCTATCATTTCAAGTTAAGGATTTCAGGGAGCACAGCAGGAGCAAAATACATGCGTTGAGGCTGCCCACCATCTTTCCTCCCCCAAGGAGATCACACTGAAGCCTACTTACTTCCAGGATATCCCTTGCTGCTCCTGCTGTTGCTCAAGACGTCTCTCCATCAGGACGTCTCGATCAGGGGCCGGCTCCTTGAGCTGGGTCTGCTTTCATTGTGGTGCTTTCATTGTGGTGCTGCTTGCACACAAATGCATGCCGTCAGTCACACTCCCACGTACTCAAACCATGAGCCTAATTGTGATTGCACGTGCTGTAATGTCTCACAATGCTGTAATGTCTCACAATGCATGCCTCCAATCGCACCCCTACGAGCTGCTTGAGGCTGGCCTGCAGCCTTCTTTGTGGTGCTGCCCATCTATGAGCTGCTTGAGCCTGGCCTGCAGCCTTCTTTGTGGTGCTGCCCATCTTCATGGGCTTTTGGTGTCGGACGCACTCGCAGGTGCTCAAAACCATCTCCACCATCAAAACCAGTGGCTCTCGCCTGCTGAACCTCGTCAACGACATCCTGGATGCCGCGTCCATGCGCAAGGGCAAGCTGGCTGTGAAGCATGAGAAGGTCAACTTGTACAAGATCGTGGAGGATGTGGTGGAGCTCACCGGGCCCCTGGTGAGCACGGGAGGTTTATCCTTGGTTTGAGAATGCTAAGCATGGGAGGTTTATCCTTGGTTTGAGAATGCTAAGCATGGGAGGTTTATCCTTGGTTTGAGAATGCTAAGCATGAGAAGGTATGCTTGGGTTCGACAAGGCTAAGCATGAGAAGGTATGCTTGGGTTCGACAAGGCTAGGCATGAGGAGGTATGCTTGGGTTCGACAAGGCTAAGCATGAGAAGGTATGCTTGGGTTCGACAAGGCTAAGCATGAGGAGGTATGCTTGGGTTCGACAAGGCTAAGCATGAGAAGGTATGCTTGGGTTCGACAAGGCTAAGCATGAGAAGGTATGCTTGGGTTCGACAAGGCTAAGCATGAGAAGGTATGCTTGGGTTCGACAAGGCTAAGCATGGGAGGTTTATCCTTGGTTTGAGAAGGCTAAGCATGAGAAGGTATGCTTGGGTTCGACAAGGCTAAGCATGAGAAGGTATGCTTGGGTTCGACAAGGCTAAGCATGAGAGGGTCAGCTGGTACAAGACTGTGAAGGATGTTGTGGGGTTCACTGGGCTGCTCTTGAAAGCCCAGCATGCTGGGCTCTCACGGGCGCCTGCTTACATCACATGGATGCCTTTTTCCTGTACCAAGATGCACCTGTGTCATAGAGCTCACGAGGCTGCTGGTGAGAGTACTAGATCATGGGGGGAGGCGGGGCAGCTTGTACAAACACGGTCCTCCTTTTCTGGAGGTGTACTACGGGGTCTGAGACTGTTATCAGTGGTGGCACCTGTGGCATGGTGAAGTCACACATGTCTCTCACTCCCTCAAAAGGAGCATGACAGTTGACTCCGATGCTCAATTGGACACACATCATCATCATCATTCCCAACATGCATTACTACTCATGCTGGGCGTCAAGCTTATGATGCAGTTGCCCAGTCACGAACGCGCGCACGCGCACACACACGCGCACACACACACACACACACACACACACACACACACACACACACACACGTATGCAGACCAAGCGGGGCGTCAAGCTGGTGGTGCAGGTGCCCGGCAACATCCCGTATGTGCTGGGTGACATGGGCCGCATCATCCAAATCTTCCACAACCTCATTGGCAACGCCTGCAAGTTCACGCACAACGGCCAGATCTGTATTGGCGCGACACGCAAGGGGAAAGATGTGAGTGGCATTGGTGTCTGTACTTTGCATGCTAACCTTAAAAAAGCTGGGCAGTGCCTGTGGCTGCTCTTGTCGCGCCATTCTTTCTGTGACCTGTGTCGCCCATTTGTCATCGTTTTTCCTTTTATTATTATTTGGAATTGGGAGCCAGGCATTCATTGTGGCTGCATGCGTGCCTTTAGCAGCACTCGTGCTTCCTTCAATTGATATTGGAGAGGCTGGGGTGTGCCTTTAGCAGCACTCGTGCTTCCTTCAATTGCTATTGGAGAGGCTGGGGTGTGCCTTTAGCAGCACTCATGATCCCTTCAATTGATATTGGAGAGGCTGGGGTGTGCCATGATGACATGGAATGCCTCCAGATTGAGCCCAAACAATTTTGATTGTTGGCTGCCTCACCCTGTCCCTGTCGGAAGGGAAAACCCAGCAATTGTCATTGTGGCGCCTTCAGTTCCTTTCTTTCAGAAGAAGCATGTGGTTGTAGAGATCAGCAGTTAGCGCTGAATGCCACATTTTCCAGCGCTGTATATCTTTGTATGACATTTTAATGTAGCGTTATTTACCAATGCCGCTCCCCATGAATCGGCATTTAGCGTCATATGAGGGTCTTCTATAGCGTTTTGAGCCATCGCCGATCCCTTTATATTTGTGCAACAACAGATGGTTGCGTTGTATTCCTTGGATTCAGAAAAAGACAAGCCCAGAGCCTTTTAAACCATGTCTTATCAAATGGGCACTTGCAAAGTGTGTCCCTTTCTAGCAGCAGCAAAGAAGCGCTTGCAGTAGGAGGCAAAGTTTAATGCCCAGTACGATCAATTTTTTGTTTTTTGTTTCAAAAACACGCAATGCCTCTTGCACACTGCATATTTTCGAAAGTATCAGAAGAGAAATGAAGCAAGCCCAGTTCTGCTGCTGCGCTGAATATCCTCAGGAGGTGGACGTGTTTGTGCGTGACACCGGCATCGGCATCCCAGAGGACAAGTTTGAGCAGATCTTTCAAGCATTTGAGCAGGTGGGCAGGCATGCTTGGGCAGGACTTTTAAGCCTGTGAACATGTGGATATGCCTGTTTAGTGCCTCCAGGGCAGGCTTCCTTAAGGGCCTTACATGGTGTGGGTACTGTCATTAGAGGCTCTATCTGGATCTAACAAGCTAGTGTATGATCCGGGTACTGTCATTTGGAGGTACTGTCTGGACCTAGGCAGCTCGTGCACGATCTAGGTACTGTCATTCAAAGGCACTGCCTGGACCTGACAAGCTAGTGCACGGTTTGGGTACTGTCATTCAGAGGCACCATGTGGACTTCACAAGCTAGTGCACGGTTTGGGTGCTGTCATTCAGAAGCACCATGTGGACTTCACAAGCTAGTGCACGGTTTGGGTGCTGTCATTCAGAGGCACCATGTGGACTTCACAAGCTAGTGCACGGTTTGGGTACTGTCATTCAGAGGCACCATGTGGACTTCACAAGCTAGTATAAAATTTGGGTATTGCCATTCAGAAGTATTATGTGGACCTAAAGAGCTAGACTTGGGCCCAAAATAATTCCAAGACCCTAGCTTCAACTCATCCTGGACCAGAGCGCAAACACGGGCAGCCTCTGTGAGTGCATTGTTTGACTCAAACCTGGGAAAGCCAAGACCAACCTGCAAGCTGTGTCCAGGCCCCATTTTTTTCCTGCAACAGCATGTGAGTGCAAACTGGACCTGTGTGTGTGTTTGTGTGTGTGTGTGTGTGTCTGTGTGTGTGCGTGTGTGTGTGTGTGTGCGTGCATGAGAGTGCAGCCTGTGCCTGGTCCTGAGGGTCCATCTGCGCATCTCTGGTTGTGCACCTGTGCATCCATATGCCTTGCCGGTGGAGTTGGCACGAGCAGCTCACGCAAGTAAGGTCGCACAGGCCTGGGCCTGAACCTTGGAGCTCGTCCACACGTCTCTTGCTGTGAACTCAGAACACATGTGGTTCTTTGGCGTCACAGGTGGACATGAGCACCACTCGCAAGTATGGCGGCACGGGCCTGGGCCTGAACCTGGTGCAGAAGCTTGTGGAAGCACATGGCGGCACAGTGAGGGTGCACTCCAAGATGGGTGAAGGCACCGTGTTCTGCTTCAACCTGAAGGTGTGTTTTGTGGGCTGCCTTCTGTATGGGTCTGAACCTGAGGAAAAGCTCTGAGGCAAAGCTTGTGGAAGGCCACACAGGCGCCATGACGGTGCACTTCAAGAGAGGCTGATGCAATGTGTTAGGCTCCATCTGCTCTTGGTCACAAGTCAAACAAGTTGCCAGGAGATGAGCGCCCAAATGACTGTATGGATAGATATGAAAGTGACAAAGGTACAAATGGCTGCATGAAGTGCAGCTCTATATAAATTGGTCTTCTCTTCTCTGTATTAGCGTCTCTTCTCTATTTTAGTTATATATTATTAGTATCTCTGCTCTATATTAGTATTATATATCAGTCCAGCAGGTGCTCCGGTGTGACATGGCGCACTGTGACACAATTGTGTGCAGCTGTTGGAGACAAACAGGGCTGCAAGCAGGGTGTCTGTGGACTCTGTTAATACGCATTCATCATATGGCACGTTGATTTGGTTCCATGTGTTGGTGTACGCATTGCTGGCACCTGTGCACGTCCTCAATAACGAGGTGGATTCAGACACGTCATGAATGAGTCTGCATGCGTTCATCGCAGCACGGCCCACTTAAATCCACCAAGTGCAGTGCACCTTTGGTTTAAGCCCCATAAATTTGTACCCTGCCCTTTTCGTGTGTGTGTGTGTGTGTGAGTGTGCGTGTGTGCGTGTGTGTGTGTGTGTGTGTGTGTGTGTGTGTGTGTGTGTGTGTGTGTGTGTGTGTGCGTGCATGCGCGCGCCCCAACATTTTTCACTGACTGCCATTTTTGCTGTATGCATGTGTCCACACTTTTTTGTGGCATACCATAGGTTTGCGATGACGGTGAGCAGGTTTCAGGTTTGCAACGACAGTGAGCAGAATTCAGGAGGAGGCAGAGGTTCCCATGATCTGCCAGGGAGCCTGCCAAACAAACCCCAGGAGCTTTGAAAGAGTGCACGCACATTATGACATTCCCACAGGTGTACAATGATGAGGAGCACAATGCGATGAAGAACCATGAGAAGGCCCAGGCCAGCTCCGCAGCTGAAGAGGTCTCTGCATCACAGCAAGTCACTGTAGTCACCGCTGACAAGTGAGTGTTTCGAGTGCTGTGTCCACCCTCAGTGCTGAATAAGAACAAGATGTGGGTGTTGCGCTGCACTCGAACATGTCTCAGCAGCGCAGCAGGTCACAATGGGCACGGACAGGTTTGTGTGTTTTTTGTGTTGAGTGCCCTAGGAGGTCCACAACTGGAACTGCTGGTGTTGCTTGTATCTGACGAGGTTTCTGCAGCACAGCAGGTGACTGTGGTGATGCTGAGAAGTGGGTGCTTTGAGTGCTGCATGGGCAGAAAGTGGCCACAGCTGACACCGCTGGAAAGTGAGTGTTTTGAGCATTGCGTGTGGCCCCAGTGGTCAACCAGCAGAGTTTTGGGCGTTGCATTGGGTGTGAGGAGGTCTCTGCAGCACAGCAGGTAACCACGGACACCGCTGATGCGTGAGTGCTTTGAGAGCTGTGCGCTGGTGTGGTCTTGCCGTGGAAACGAGCTGAAGCAGACAAGTGCGTGCTTTGAGTGTGGCACACTTGATGAGGTCTCTGCAGCACAGCAGGTAACCACGGACACGGCTGATTAGAGAGTGCTTTGAGGACTGAGTGCTCAAGTGGTCTTGCCATGGAAACGAGCTGAAGCAGACAAGTGCGTGCTTTGAGTGTGGCACACTTGATGAGGTCTCTGAAGCGCAGCGGTCATGATGACACCACAAAAATGACAAAAAAAAACAGTTTCATGCGCCCTCAGTGGCCAGCTTAGGCTGTTGCAGGTTGGAGTGTTGCTTGCGCCCTCAATGGTCTGCTGCAAAAGCACGTGGCGCATGTGGCTGGCAGAGATGGACCTCAGTGGTCTGGTGCAAAAGCGCTTGGCACACGCTGTTTGCAGAGGTGGGCTTGCAAGGTTGGACCTCAGTGGCCTGCCAGAAGAGCAATTCAGCACACGTGGCTTGTAGAGATGACTACCCGGGAGGGGCATGTGCAAGCCTTGCACATGCTTCTAGCAGAGGAGGGCTGGTCCTCGTTCTCACTGCAGGCACCTTTGCATGGCACTGCTGAGCACTGCTGAGGGGCGTGCCATGCGCGCGCGCACACACACACACACACACACACACACACACACACACAAGCAAAGGCTTGCCCAACTCTGTACAGTGGATTTGGGGGAAGGTCCAGTACCTCTCATAGCCCGTGTAAATCGAACACTGTGCCCTATTTGCATTAGAATTCGCCTCTTGCAGTCCAAATTGAGCGATGTAGTCTGTATATGGTACCCTGATTGTACCATGTACAGCGTGTTCCAGGTCGTATGTTGGGTGCTGGCAAAACGGAAGGAGCCCAACGGTATGGGCTCACACTACCAGCAGCACGTGTGCTTTGTCATGTAGTTACAACTGAGCTGCTCCATCAGCCTCTGCTGATGCATGCAACAAGGCGCAGGGAGGAGCCCAAGGGCGAATGCCCGCTCCACAAGTGACACAGGCATTCAGCAGTGTAGCAACATTCAGCTGCTCAATTATCCTCTTTTTGTGCATGCAGTGTTACGCAGGGAGGGGCCCAAGGGCAAACACCTACTCCGCAAGCTGCACAGGCACAGGGTGTTTCAGGCAGTTTGTTGGACGTCACAATGCAGCTGTTCCAAATCTTCTATTTGTGCATGCATCGTTACGCAGGGAGGAGCCTAAGGGTAAGAGCCTGCTCCACAAGCGGCACAGGCATGGGGTGTCCAGAGCTGTGTCCTGTGCTTCATTGGCCTCCCGTTTTGCAACTGCGGTGCGTGCATGTGTAAGTATGCCACGTTTACACGCGCATGCACGTATGCATGTGGGTGTGGGTGTAGGTGTGGGTGTAGGTGTGGGTGTGTGTTCATGTGTGTGTTCATGCGTGCGTGCATGCATGCGTGCGTGCGTGCGTGTTTGTGTGTGTGTGTGTGTGTGTGTGTGTGTGTGTGTGTGTGTGTGTGTGTGTGTGCGTGCGTGCGTGTGTGTGTGTGTGTGTGTGTGTGTGTGTGTGTGTGTCTGTGTGTGTGTGTGTGTGTGTGCGTGCGTGCGTGCGTGTGTGCGTGTGTGTGTGTGTGCGCGCGCGCGCACGCTTGAGAGTGAGCGTGCGTGCGTGCAGGCATGCCACGCATGTGTGTATATGTGTGTGCTGTCCGTGTAGGGAACTACTTGTTGAGTAATGTGGTGTTCATGCACAATTGGGTTTCCTAAATACCTGCAATTGCTGCATCCACTTGCGTGCACCTGCCAGGAATGAATGGAACTGCCGAAGAAAAGAAAGGAAAGAAACTGCTTGGGTAACTGGACGCTTCTGTTACACACCCCACCTGCTGTACCTGCCTGCATGTGCCTCTGAGAAACAGCTCTTCAGTTTCTCTTGAGCAATGGAGCGCAGCAAACTGTGGGGAACAAACTGCTTGAATGACAGACTGTGTCTGCTGCACCTTCCTGTAGGCGCCTACGAGGAGCAGCAACCAAGTTTCTCCTGATCAAGACAATGATGCTGGTAAGTGTGCGTCTATATGATTTTGTGGCATAGGGTCAGCGGGCACTGACGATGTCTGAGCATGCTGTGGCGCCATATACATGCTGTATATATACACATGTGTATCTTGATGATGTTTCTGCTGTGATGCTGGAGTTGTGGCGTTGCAGTCGACATGGTGCGTGTGTCAGTGCCCATGTTGCAGTGAGGGAAAGCGTTGGCTTGGGCCTGAGGCTCACAACCAGCCATCGAAGTCGATGGGGGGAAAATGGCTGTGTGCTGTGCGCTCTTTCCTTCTCATGTTCCTATGGTTCTTTAGAAACTCCCCCGCACTGCTTGTGTTGCACAACAGTGAGTGGGAAACCCGTGTGCCTGCCAAAGCTTACTGTTCAATCCTGAAAAAGAACGCTGTCTGAGGTCTCTGAATGTTGCAGGTGGTGGATCCAGGGGCAGTGCTGCTCCGATTTTCCT
The DNA here is from genome assembly GCA_914767535.2 of Dunaliella primolecta. Lineage (NCBI taxonomy): Eukaryota > Viridiplantae > Chlorophyta > Chlorophyceae > Chlamydomonadales > Dunaliellaceae > Dunaliella > Dunaliella primolecta. The sequence continues at coordinate 1,938,381 of OU611763.1, read as the reverse complement.
CAGTCTGTTTCCTGATTCTCACAAAAAGGCTCAGGATGAGCGCATCCGAGGTTACAGGGGGTTGGCTTACAGCCCAAGACTCTGGCTGATCAGCTGCTGGTTAAACATCCCCAATTAGCAAAATACATGTGATTTCGGCCAGATTTAGGTGATATATGACAAATATAAGTGATTCTGATGGTGGCAAAAATTGGAGGCAAGCCTGCTTGGGAGATCATGGCAGCAGAATCCGTCTGTTAGGGATCTCTGGAACTCTTTTCCCCTGTTGCAAATTGAGAAGCTTTGTCTTCATACCCTACGATCATGACAGCAGGATCCTTCGGTTGGAAATCTGCGGAACCCTTTCCATCTGTTGTGGTTTCAGAGCCTTCACAGGCTACAACTGTCTCCTTGAGGCTGTAAATGAAGGCAAGCCGACCTGGGAAACCTTGGCAGCAGAAACAGTCAGTTAGGAACTTGTGGAACGCGTCTTGGTGTCTGCCTTGATGGTTCATGATTGTCACAGCAGAACAGCAGGACACCGAAAACCAAGAGATGACTAAGAAGGCATCAGCCTGACATTTGAACTGGTGGGGCTCGTTTCTGAGTTTGGCTTTTGATGGTTCATGAATGTCACAGCAGGAGACCGAAAGCCGAGAGGTGACAAGGCATCGGTCTGAAATTTACACATGACAGCAGCGGAGTCCATGCATGCCTCCTCCAGGATGCAGGTTCATGGCAGCTGGGTAGGGGCTCCGTGCCCAAAAACAAATCACACAGTGTGGTGCTGGAGGCATTTTTTAAATCAGTGCTGTCAATCTCACCTCAAAAAACTCTTCTGGGACCCAATCCATTTTGAACGAGTGATGGGACTTGCCTGCTGTGTTGGTTCGTGTTGTTCATTCTGCTCCTCCCAAGAAAGAGTTTAACATTTTTGGTTTGATCATTCTGTTCCCCTAAGATAGGTATTTGTTTTGTGGATCTCACGGTCATCCCGCAGCTCTCTCAGTGTTTGTTTGGGGTAGGGGCAACCAGCCCCTATTTGCTCGGATACTTGAGAGCTATGGAATGAGAACTGCGCATGCAGGCACTGCTCCCACATGTGAAGGCCGGCATGTGTGCGATCCTTTGCAATCTTAAGAAAGCTGCTGCATGTGTACGATCCTTTGTAATCTTGGGAAAGCTGCTGTCTGAAAGCCTCTATGCTGCTGCTGCTGCTGCGGCTCCTCCTTACACTCTGAGGGAGCCTCTGGAAGCTCCCCACACCCAGCTGCCAGACCCCTCTGGTGCATTATGGCCTTCATTCCCTACGTTCATAACAAGTAACAATTATGATAAATAGTAATAATAATAATTGTTTTTTTTTTTCCGTTGTCACGCACCTTCCCGCGTGCTCAAAAATAACTGTTTGCCTAGGTGGCCGCAGTCACCCTGCACTCCTCAAAACGTAAATCATTGTGGGATGATATGGGTCCTGTGGTACAGGTACAAACTTTGGTCTGGGACCATCCAGGCGTTTTGGTGATGTAGCTGCAGGAAGTCTCACACAATGGTGCCCCCCCTCTGAATGACTGATGAATCAGTTGGAAAGGGGCAAAAGGACCAGGATTCAGCAGTGCAACTTAGACATGAGGTCCCACCTTCATGTGTCCCTATGAAATATGCTGTGCCATGCCTGCTGGCCTGAAGGTGGGACTACAAGCGCACATGCTGGCTTCCATGCCTGAAAAGCACTGCTCCGTACCTGCGGACTGAGAGATGCGGAGAACAGCGCACATGCTGCGCACCATACCTGAATGCTGCGCGTCATGCCTGAAATGTTGTTCGCCGTGCCTGCAGGTCGGGAGGCGCAGGGTAGCAAGCGCATGTGCTGTGTGCAATACCTGGCCCTGTGGGATACGCTGCTGAAATGCTGTGTCGTGCTTGAAATATGCTGCGCCATGCCTGCAGGCCGGGAGGTAGGATTGAAAGCGCACACCTTGTGCACCATACCTAATATGCTGTGCGCCGTGCCTGCAGGTCGGGAGGGGCGGGAGCGCGAGCACGCATGCTGTGTACCATACCTAAATACGCTGCTGGAATGCTGCGTGCCATGCCTGCAGGACGGGAGACTGGGATCAAAGCACGCCGGCATAGCACCCAAGTAGCTGCCCTGGGCCGGAAGTCCACAGCAAGCCGATTTGTGAGTGTGTAGAGTTGTGCATGCCTGAGTCTCATACGCACAAGTACACACACATGCACACGCATATTCGCATGCACCCACGAGTACTTGCATGCATGCGCGCGCGCACTCACACGCACGCACACACACACAACGCACACAACACGCACAATGCACATAACACACACAATGCACATAACACACACAGACACACAGACACAAGTGTGAGTTTGTGCCCTACTTCTTGCACTTGCAAGGGATGTGACACGGATGACGACGATGCCATCTCAGCAGAGGAGGGGGGCACGGCATCAGTGCGCAGAGCAGCTACAGAAGACCATCTGGCACGCACGCCCACTTCCACCGATGGTGGGTGTTGTGCACATTACCCTGCCCATTCCTGTGCCCAGGTATTTTTCAGTGCGCGCCACGCCGCCATAAAGGACCAGCAGGCATACACGCCCACCTCCATGGATGGTGGATGTTGTGCGCATTACCCTGCCCATTCCTTTGATCAGGCATTTTTTAGTGCGCGCCACGCTGCCATAGAGGACCAGCAGGCATACACGCCCACCTCCATGGATGGTGGATGTTGTGCGCATTACCCTGCCCATTCCTTTGATCAGGCATTTTTTAGTGCGCGCCACGCTGCCATAGAGGACCAGCAGGCATGCACTCCCGACTTCATTAATGAAAGGTTCTGCTTGCGCCTGCTGCCCATACTAATGCTCATGCAATTTCTTCCATTTGCTGTGTGTGTGCTGCCATGTGCTGCCGCTGAGGTGTGGCTGGCACGCATGCGCGATTCCAGTGACGGGGGTGTTTAGGATGTCCACACAAGCTTGCATCCTGTTTGTGCTGTTGCATAGCGCCCCTCAACGCACACACTGTGAAACTGCCCTTTCGGCGGCATACGTACAAGCATGAGTGAAAAACATGTTCAAATCCTTGGTATGTGTGTGTGCAGGCAATAGCCTGGCACAACAGCGCGCGCGCGCCCGCAGCTTTCATGAAAATGCTGTGTCCCACGCCCCCTCAAGTTCCAACCTGTCTAGCATGCAAATGGCGAGCAAGGCTGCTGCCGCACGCAGCAGCATCGACCAGGCTAAGCGGATGACTGGCCAGGGCGAGCAGGCACAGTTTTCGGAGGCTGTGTCAGCTAAGCTCGAGGGAGACACAAAGGTGTGTGTGTCAGACAGTCGGTCAGATTGCTTATTCACTTGACATCCTCGTCATCAAACGGAGTGGAGCTCGCATGCTGCGCTGCCTGCTGCATACTGGCACAGCCCATTTTCCCCTGCCTGCTTGCAGGCAATCAGATTTGACCACCTGCAGGGCCCGTGCAGGTAGAATGTGCCTCTCAGCACGTGTGCGCCTTCCTGCGGGCCGAGGATTCAGTCGATTGCTGTCGCCACACACTGCCATCTGTTCCATCGCATCAGCAGCAGACCTCCAGCAGGGCCTGTGTGCTTGCTGTGCTCAGGTCTTTATGTGAGCAATCTCTCAATCTCGACTGTGCTGTGGCCGCACATGGCCGTTTGATGCAGGGCATCAGCAGCAAGCCTTCGGCAGGCCCTGTGCGTGTGCTGAGCGTGGATGATGACCCCATCAACCAATTGGTCATCCAAAACCTGCTGGTGCCCGAAGGATTCGAGGTGAGGTGACCATAAATGTTGGGACATCTCTTTCATTGAGGTGCAGCTGGCGTTGCTCTTGTCTTGGGAATCCAAGGGCTGAAGATGAGGTGGCTAGGCATTGGTACGCCATGGACGAATTTTGTTTTTTGACCCCTGCGCTGGGTGAGAATGGTTCACACACTGTTTTTTGGCATCGCCACCCTTGCCAGCAAGGCAGGCCCCTGTGCAAGGAGGACATGCGACAAGCGCTTGCACGCGTGCAGGTGCTCTGTGCATATGACAACGCTCATTACATTCATCTACGCAGGAGTTGTAGTACTTATTACCTTCATTCCTTGTGAGTTGCCAATGTTTGCAGATCTTCCAAGCCATGGACGGTCAGGAAGCGCTGGACATGTTGGAGGACATGGATGCCCCTCCAGACATCATCTTGCTAGACGTGATGATGCCAGGCATGAGCGGCTACGAGGTGTGTGGTGTGTTTGTATGTGCGCGCGCGTGTGTTTGTGTGTTTGCGCATCAGCTGGACATGTTGGAGGACATGGAGGCCCCTCCAGGTATCATCTTGCTAGATGTGATGATGCAGGGCATGAGCGGCTACAAGGTACGACGCACGTGCGTGCACGTGTGCGTGCGTGTTTGTGTGCGCGCACACTTGTATGTATCCTGAGGCAAACCTGCAAGGTTGAGGTTGAGACTCAGCAGCTGCTGATTGTGTTCGCTTTTTCACATGCCGAGTCAGTCACTAGGAGGTCTGCTTTAACGCACACCCTCATGAGCATGACACACACACACACGCACACACTCTCACACACACACACAGCGCTCAGGTCTGCTGGAAGCTGCAAGCATGCTATGCCCTGGCAAGCATTCCCACCATCATGGTGTCAGCTCGTTTCCTTTGATGCACTCATGAGTAAGCGTGGCACATGCTTAACCAAGCATGCTCCTTTGTGCTCAGGTGTGCCGAGAGTTGCAAGCTCGCTACCCCCTGGCATGCATCCCCGTCATCATGATCTCTGCCAAGTCCAATGAAGAAAACATCGTGGAGGGCCTCAACTCAGGCTCTGTTGATTATGTGGTAGGTGCCCTGGCTCTGCCGAGTCCAATGAAATCCTTTGATCTTATGTCCTTTGAACTCTTTCAAGTCAAGGAAGGAGACACCATGGAGGGCCTGAACTTAGGTGTTGTGCAGTAGGTACCTGTTGCAGGGGGCACTGCGTTATGTGCGTGTGCGTGTGAAGCCGTGTGGACGTCAGGAGGTGGTATCACACATGAGTGTCTATGTCATGCCACTTGTACCCTTTGACCGCCAGCAAGCTATCCCAAGCATTCATATGTGCGCCTCTTGTTCTATCTGGTCAAGCTGTCATCGTCCTGCATGCATTCATATGTGCGCCTCTTGTTCTATCTGGTCAAGCTGTCATCGTCCTGCATGCATTCATATGTGCGCCTTTTGTTCTATCTGGTCAAGCTGTCATCCTGCATGATACTTGCCTCCTTTGTGTCTTGTGCCCTTCGATCATCCTCAGATGAGCCTGCGCATACTTCTGCTTCCCGTAACTTTTGCTGGTCAACCCGTCCGGGCGGCAGCAGCAGGTCGCATGTTCTATATTTGGAGGTCAAACCGAGGTCATTGCACGCATTCTTGTTCTGCAGGTCGACCTGTCTGGGCGGCAGCAGAGGAGGTCACATGTTCTATATTTGAAGGTCAAACCGAGGTCATTGCACGCATTCTTGTTCTGCAGGTCAAACCGTTTGGGCGCCAGGAAATCATTGCGCGCATCAACGCCCACCTGCGCTTCCGCAGCGCTGTGATGGACCTTGCAGAAGTTGAGGGTGAGTCGGCCTATTTGGGCTTTTTGGCATGAGGTTGCCTCTGTGCATCAGCACCCAATTGCTTCCCTGTTGATCATGCACCATGAATGGCATGATCCTCTGATGATCCTTGTTTCGTAATGCGAGCGACGAAGGCCCTCCAGCAAAAAATGAAGCTGCACAATCTGTTGCTTCCCTCTTGATCATGCACCATGAATGACATGATCCTTTTTTAATCCTTGTTTTGCTGTAGCAAGCGGCAAAGGCCCTTCAGCAGAAACTTAAGCTGCACAATCTGTTGCTTCCCTCTTGATCATGCACCATGAATGACATGATCCTTTTTTAATCCTTGTTTTGCTGTAGCAAGCGGCAAAGGCCCTTCAGCAGAAACTTAAGCTGCACAATCTGTTGCTTCCACGTCGAGCTTGCATGGGAAGCAGGGCTCTAGGACTCTCCTCTCACAGAAGATGCAAAATTTCCAGCAAGTTGCGCCTCCTGGCACACAGCTAAATGCTACGGATAAATGTTTTGTGGATACTATCACTCTTGCAAGGCACATTGCACAATCAGCATATTGCCCTCTGCGCATGGTCACTTCTTCCAGCTCGACTTGCATGGCTTAAGTGTCTACCACACCAAATTTCAGAGAGGGGACTTTTTTTGTTTGCAGCTCGCCATCAGAGCTACCTGCATACCTTGCTGAAGCTGGAAACCGAAACTGAGATGACGAGGACATTGTTGTCCAAAAAGCAACAAGTGCCTGCAGTGCTACACTGTGTCCTGCTGCTCATGCTGCAACCATGCTGAGGAACCATGCCGAAATCTGCAGTTCAAAGGACGAGAAGCCCCTGCATAGTGCTACTCTGTGTCCTGCTCTTGCTGCAGCAGCTGGGAGGCTGGCTGCGATGGAAGGAGTACATATGGAGTGTGTCCACATATGTACTCCACAGTTGCGTCATATGCCTTTTGGATCTGTCACTGACTTGTCAATCCTGGGCCATGCCTGCCCCGCTATAACTGCAGCTGCTGCTATTTTGGCTGCACAGTGCAAGGCATCCGCGGGCCAAAACTGTTTCTGAGCACCCGCTTGTCACTCCTTTGTCCATGCTGGTCCTGCTCTCCCTGCAGCTGCTGCTGCTGCTGATTTGGCTGCACAGTGCAGAGCGTCTGCAGACCAAAAATAACTGCCAAGCATGTCATGACTTGGCGTGGCTGTGCAAACTAATAGTTGACATGGTCAATCAAAAGTTGGACCCATCCCGGTTGCACTCTGCACTGCACTGCAACTTACGTTTTCAGCCGCTGAAATACCTGGCTGCACAGCGCAGAATGCCTGCAGAGCTTGCAAGCACGGTTTGGTTTGCCTGCTGATCTAAATTCCCACCACCTTGCGCTTGCTGCAGCTGCCGAGAACCTAGCCGCACAGCGCGGAGTGTCTAAAGAGCTGCTGCGCATTGCCAAGGTGGAGAGCAAGCACTTCAGCCTGCCCTTCAACATCAAGAGCCAAGTGGAGAACAGCAACGGCATGCCCAGCATGTTGAAGGTAAGGAGAAAAAGAACAGCTGCTGGGGGTTGAGCAGTGTGAACGTGTGCTGCATTCAGACGGCAGAAAGACAGAACAAACACTGATGATGTCAGGGCAGAACAGCAGAACGACAGAACGAATGCTGAAGGTTAAAACAAAAAACAGTGGCATGCTCATCATGCTTGAGGTGTGCATGGGGGCTGTGTGCAGGTCTCAACGATGGCTGCTACATTGGAGTTCACGGACACACAGCCCATCATATCCACTCACACCATCGCACACTTGCAGATGTTTGACCAGCTCACCATGGTCATCATCGGCATCGCCAACTTTGACGCCCTGTCGTCCGCGATGGTGCCTGAGGAGCTGGCACTTGTGCTGGCCTTGCTGCATGCGCGCCTGGATGACCTGCTGCTGCAGCATGGCTGCTACCTGGTCGACAACGGGGAAGGCCGCATCCTGGTTGTGACAGGTGTGTGAAGTGTGGGTGCCTGCGTGGCGAGTGCTATGCGTGCCTGGATGACCTGCTGCTGCAGCATGGCTGCTACCTGGTCGACAAAGGGGAAGGCCGCATCCTGGTTGTGACAGGTGTGTGAAGTGTGGGTGCCTGCATGGCGAGTGCTATGCGTGCCTGGATGACCTGCTGCTGCAGCATGGCTGCTACCTGGTCGACAACGGGGAAGGGTATACCCTGGTCGTGGCAGTCGTTTTATGGGTTGTGGGTGCCTGCGTGGCGAGTGCCATGCATTCCTGGGTGACCTGCTGCAGCACTGCTACGGCCCTGGTCGACAATAGGGAAGGTCGAATCCTGCTTGTGATAGGTTCGTGGGGTGGTCTGCAGCTAGCATGCTCTCGGTGCAGGCAGCTTTTTACGGAGACATGAGGCTGATCCGGGTCTGATCCCAGGAGTGCAATCTCAATGTGTGTGAGGTGCGCGGTCCTGTGCTCACTCTTCTACAGTGTTGCTTTTATGTTTTGAAACACCTTAACTCCTTGGAGCACTGCCTGACAGTTGCAACTTGCTGGAGTAGGCTTCTCCCCGTGTCTGCCATTCCTCTCAGTCTGTGGGGTGGCGCCCGACCTTTCAGGACAGGTCACCTTTCCTTTGGGCGGGCATAGGCTTCTTTTCTTCCTTTCCTCTATGCGCGCTGCCAGACTTGGACTGTGCACTCTTTCTTTCCTTGGTGCGCTGGTGCCCATGCTGCCCATGCACAGAATGCATCCTCAGTGGAAGTCCATTTTGAGGAGAGCCTTGGCCAACAGCTTGAACAACTGCTGGAAGACATCAGGTTAAAATAGAGCCCTTACTGAAAATGCCACAAGGGCATCCCGTGCCGGCGCTGTGTTTATTTTGTTGGATATCTTGGGAGTGCCTTGTATGTCACTCGATTATTTGAACAAATCAAAAAATGGATCGCATCACGCTAGAGTTCTGAGGAAGCACCCCAACTTGCTCGTCCAATCTTTCCAGGGGTCAAACTAGCATGTCCGTGTGCAGGACTGTCGCAAGAATATTTTCAGCAGTAATACTTTAGGCCAGCACTGCCAAAACCTGCTTGAATGCTGAGGTTGTGGTGCCTTCAAGTACTCGTTATCCTTCATCCTTCCCATCGTCCTTCCCACAAACTTGGTGAGCATGCTCACGCGCGCGCACGCACACACACACACACACACACACACACACACACACACACACACACACACACACACACACACACACACACACACGCCAGCACACACACACACACACACACACACACACACACACACACACACACACACACACACACACACACGCCAGCACGCACGCACACACACACACACACACACACACACACACACGTGCAGGCTTGTCCCGGGAAGACCCCCAGCAGCAAGTGCAGTCTGCACTGGCGCTGTGCCAAAACCTGCTGGATTATGCTGAAAACACGTCATTCGACAGTCTTGATGCACCGCCCAAATTTGAGCTCTCCATGGGCATACATACCACCGCTGCACAGGTGGGTGTTTGTGTGTGTGTGCATGTGTGTGTGCGTTTGTGCGTGTGTATGTGAGTGTGTTTGTGTGTCAAAAAGCCTGCTAATTGAAGGGGTGCATGTAGGCTTGCTCTGCACAAATTTGACGGTGAGGTAATCCGTTCTCAGCAATGAGACTCATCGTTTTTTGCTTCCATTCTGAGTTATGCAGCTTACTTCTTTCTTTTGCAAGTACATGAGTGCACGCATTTTGGGGGGGTTGTTGCAGGTGTCAGGCATGCACCACCCCAAAATGCAATCCGTCGGCAGGTTGCGCAGCCCGTCTGTTGCAAACTCCTCGTGTGTTGTATCTGTAGTCCGCGCCTGTGTGCTGCAGGGACGGACCGCTCAGGTGCTCATCAGCCAATCAGCCAGTCATGCACTTCACCAAGCTGCTGCCAGGTCGTGCAGCCCACTGGTCTCTCCTCACTTGTGTGTGTGTGTGTGTGTGTGTGTGTGTGTGTGTGTGTGCCCTGTGCAGGGCCTGATCTCGGGCGTGAACCACCCAGTCATGCACTTCACAGGGCTGCTACCAGGTTGCGCAGCCCACTGGTCTCTCCTCACTTGTGTGTGTGTGTGTGCCCTGTGCAGGGCCTGATCTCGGGCGTGAACCACCCAGTCATGCACTTCACAGGGCTGCTGCCAGATCGCGCAGCGCAGCTGGAGGCCACATGCCCCCCTGCATGCATCCACGTCAGCAAGCGTGTGATGGAGTGCTCCGGCTCCCCCAATGACTTTGTGGTGGCAGTCACCCCGGGCAAGTCTGCTTCTAAAGTGAGTGCCTGCAAGCCTGCTCTTGAGGTGCACGGTCCGAGACCTAGGAATACATGTAGCATTGAAGCAGGAGCAGGGTGAAGGGGAAGGAGCGAGGAGCCTGCAACTGCAGCAAGCAGGCAGGTGTGTGTGTGTGTGTGTGTGTGTGTGTGTGTGTGTGTGTGTGTGTGTGTGTGCATGTGTTTGTGCATGTGTGTGTATGTTCTGACTTAGGCATGCAGTCTAGTGTGGGAATGAGTGTGCACCTATTCCCCATGATTGTGAGGTGATTGTGCTAGTCAACTTGCGCCTTGAGGCCAAGGTTGCATTCACTACGACAGCGCTCCCTGAGTGCATGGCAAATGTCACGTTTGACACGTGCATGGTTGCACGTCGGTTGAAGAGTAAAGTACAGGTTGTGAAGGCAGCAGATTTGGGAGCAGTGCCCTCTGTGCCCAACACGTGTGAATGGTAGCAGGGCGCCCCAAAGGTGCTAGCAGGGCCTTTCGGATGTGAGCGGGGCCTATAGCATGTTGTAAATGGTAGCAGTGCCCATAAGGTGGATGGTAGCAGTGCCCATAGGGTGGATCGTAGCAGTGCCCATAGGGTTGATGGTAGCAGTGCCCATAGGGTGGTTGCGGGGCCTATAGCATGTTGGGGATGGTAGCAGTGCCCATAGAGTGGTTGCGGGGCCTATATATATAGCATGTTGGGGATGGTAGCAGTGCCCATAGGGTGGTTGCAGGGCCTTCCATGCCAAGAAGGTGTGGGTGGTAGCAGGGCCCAGCAGGGCCTTTTGGGTGGTAGCAAAGTCCTCTATGCCAAGCATGCTTGAGGTGCGCTAGCATTGAGAGGAAGGATTAAGCATCAGGAATAAGGTGCGACAAATCATGCTACACCACTCACGCCATTTAAGCTTCATGGCGTGCTGAATATGCTAATACAGGCTAAATATGCTAAATGCATCAGAAGAGTCAATCTGCAATCGTGTTGTGTACATTCTATGCCAATTATTGAAATGCATCAGCTAGTCTTGATGCTTCGGTTGACAAGCCGGCTTTGTGCAGCTGGCAGGATGACCACTCTCCAAGCCCCCATGCGCACCATGCTCTTAGCAGCTCTTCCTTGGTCCATGACACTATGCTCTGACCCATGCACACCATGCTCTTGGCAGCTCTTACTTGGTCCATGACACCATGCTCTGACCCATGCGCACCATGCTGCTGGCAGCTCAGACCCAAACCATGCTTACACCTCCACGCTCTGTGCTGCTGGCAGGATGACCACTCTGCAAGCTCCCATGCGCACCATGCCCTAAGCAGCTCTTACTTGGTCCATGACACCATGCTCTGACCCATGCACACCATGCTGCTGGCAGCCCTGACCCAAACATGCTTACACATCCACGCTCCGTGCTGCTGGCAGGGTGACTGCTCGTACCTACACAAGAGCGGAAACTGGAAGTCCCAGCACACCCTGCTGCCTGCCCTGGTGGAGAGGTGAGCCCACACACAGGCGCTGACATGCTTGCATTGCGGGTAGGCCGGTTGCTAGGTTCCGGCATAGGAACTCCAGCACGCCCTGCTGCTTGCACTGGTGGAGAGGTGAACCCAGAATCAGGTGCTCACATGCTTGCAATGCGGATAGGCCGGTTGCTAGGTTCCGGCATAGGAACTCCAGCACGCCCTGCTGCTTGCACTGGTGGAGAGGTGAACCCAGAATCAGGTGCTCACATGCTTGCAATGCGGATAGGTCGGTTGCTAGGTTGCAGCATAGGACCTCCAGCGTGCTTTCCTGCATCCCCTGGTGAAAAGGTGGTTCCACACACAGGTTCTGGCGTGCTTGCATGCTCATAGGCCGGTTGCTAGGTTGCGGCATAGGATTTACATCATGCCCTGCTGCTTGCACTGGTGGAGACTCATGGCAAAGCTGGAGCACCCACATGCTAGCATGCTGATAGGGGGGGGGGGGCGCGAAGGCTCCCATTGCAAGCCCTGATGCTGCTGTGTGCCCTTTTGTGTGTTGGTGTTGGTGTTGGTGTTGGTGTGTGTGCCCGCATGCCTGTTTGTGGAGGTGTGCCTCCTGTTGTTTGCATGCGTTTGCGACCTCCTTTGTGTTCACAAATTATTGCTCTTTTTGGCTGCTGCAGGTATGCAGCCTCGCACCCCTTCGGACCCTTCAACAGCGTGGCTACACAGCTGCGCCCCATACAGCAAGCGTTGATGCTGCTGCTGCGCCGGCAGCCTGAGCTGGTGGTGGAGTTTGTGAGCGGATGCAGCAACATCAGGTGAGCAGCTGTCTGTGGAAGTTGTGAGCAAGTGCAGCCAGAGGTGGTATCTGTGCATGTGTGCAGCTTGAGCTGGCAGTGTACTTTGCGATCAGGAGCAGCAGCATTGGGCGAGCAGCCACTGTTGGTGATGGGAATTGTGGACGGGAGTAATGATCCCTAAAGCATACGATTGAGCACAGCCCCCTAACAAGGGCATTGGCTTTCTGATGTTAAGGTGCAAGGACAAGCCTGGTCATGGGCGAGCGACCCTGCGTAAGCCTAACCTTCTCTCTTCACATTGAAGCTGCTTCATGCTGCAGGAGGCAGCCTGCTTGACCTCAATTTCCTTTCTCCCATCCTTTATTTTTTCCCATGAAAGATGGGAAGACATGCATTTTTTAAGTTTTCCTTTGAATTTGACACGGCTACCAAGAAGGGGCTGTTTACCCTCCTTTGGCCTTGTCTTTTTTCTGTCAACATCACAGTAGCGCGCGCGCATGCACGCGCACACGCGCACACACACGCGCGCACACACACACACACACACACACACACACACACACACACACACACACACACACACACACACACACACACACACAGGCCACTGAGGGCAGGGGGCCCCAGGTCGCCCCTGCAAGCCGCGTCCCCATGGAGCCAGAATGCCGGTAACTTCCAGTCCCAGCAACAGCAGCCGCAGCAGCAACAGCAGCAGCTGCAAGGGGCCTGGGCTGGCAGCACGGGTGCGTGAGCATGCCGCACGCAGTGCTGAATATGTATTTACATGTGCCATGTATTTGCCTTGCTGCCATGCCTGTGCTGCCACCACACTGCATGACAATTAGCTCTGCTTGCTAGGAACTTTTACCGCTTATTGCTGACTTCAGAGCTGGCCAACAACAATATGGTGTTGGATCCAGAGCTGGTTCTGCTGGTTGTTGACTTTGGAGCTAGCCAGCAGTGATGTGTGGCATGAGTAGCATGTCCGCTGGCCATTACTGTGAGCGCTAGGTGTGTGCATGTCGGCCATTAATTATGTGTGGCATTAGCAGCATGAGCTAGGTGTACGCATGTCGGCCATTAATTATGTGTGGTGTTAGCAAGGCAGCAGCAGAGGCAGCAGCAGCACAGACGCAGCATGCATCTAGTACGGTGATAGTCCCAATGAGCGCGCCATTTGACAAGTTGCTCGGTTTCCACGTTCGTGGGCAAGCAGGCTCTGTGTCAGGATCTTGGTTTCAATTTTATGTTCCTGGTTCCCACGATCTTAACTTGCAGGCTCCCTCAGCAGCTTGGCCAATCCTCGTTTGTCTGCCGGAAAGCGAGCCAGTGCACAGGTGAGTGTTGTGGTGTATATACAAGTAGTGTAAAGTAAGCATTGTGTGCTCCGCGCTCAGTGGAGCTTTGCACGCGCGACCCAGAAATCAATAGGAGCTCCTATTGACGCACAAGCTCGTGTTTTGCTTGGATGTGCTTATCGTGCGCAATCGCACACATGCACGCACGTGCAGTAACACAGAGAGCCCTCAGGGCCTGTGTTGCAAGGTGGCATTGGCTTGAATCCCATCATGCGTAGGTCCATCACATGCTCACCCTTTGCAGCGTGCAATGGCTCGCGCTTTGCCTTTCTGACAGTTTTTCGCTTTTTAAGCAAGAATGGGCCCCCTGCTCAGAAATTTAGAAGTACTCACTGGCTTTTGAGTGTGAAATGGCTCCCATGAGCTCTTGCCCTGACCATAGACTCGCATTGTGTGGTGCGTGTGCACGTGCTTCCGAGGTGATGGGGTTTCCCTGGACCCCGGCCAGGCTGGGTGGCACGAGGTGGCCCTTTCTCTTTTCTTCACACTGTGTGGGGCATGTGTACACAAGCTGTTGTGGTGACAGGACCCTCCTTCCCCCTCTGCCTCGCAATGCGTGGCATGTGCATGCGTGGCGTGTGCATGCGTGCACACACACTGGCATATCCCTCTGCCTACACATGCATGTGCATGCGTGCACACACACTGGGAGAATCAGAGGTGTGCATGTGTGGCGTGTGCATGCATGCTCACAAACTGGCAGAAACAGAGGTGTGCATGCAGAGGGTCTTGCCCTTTATGAAGCAAACACACCTCAGATACAGACACACTGAAAGCAGACACACCTCAAATACAGACGCTTTCACGCAACTACATGCTTCCACGGTGACGCCTCCTAAGGTGACGCGCCCCAAGGTGACGCATCCACTTGGTTCTAGGGTGACAGGACTTCAAGCTAGGTTGCCGTACTCTCTCCCCTGTCTCTTCCCCTCACACACACACACACACACACACTCACATACACTCACATACACACACACACTTTCGTGGTGTGCACATTTGCGTGCAGGGTGATGGGACATCAAGCTGGGTGGCAGGAGGCAGCAGGTCCAGCTTGGGCGGACCACGCAGCGGCGTGGGCGCAGGGGCGCGATCTGAGATGATGCACCTGGAGTCTCAGATGAATCCTCAAAAGCGTCAGGTGAGGATGCAGGCAGAGCGAAACGCAAAGCAGATGAGAATTGGGGTGCAAGGGCATAATCTGAGAGGATGCACTTGGAGTCCCAGACGGAGTCCCTAAAGCAGCAGATGAGGGTGTGGGCAGAATGAAATGCTGAAGAGAGGAGAGTGGGTGTGCAGGGGCGCAATCTGAGGTGATGCGCTTGGAGTCCCAGATGAATCTTCAGAAGCGGCAGGTAAAGGGTACAGGCAGAGCAAAACGCATGGCAAAGGTGATTGGGTGCGTGCAGGAGAGTGGGTGCGCAGGGGCGCAACCTGAAATGATGCACCCGGAGTGTTATGATGTTCCAGGAGCAGCAGGTGAGGGGGAGGAACGAGTGAAAATGTAGGTCAGAATTGGGTGACAATGCCTCTAAGTCATTAGTTCCTCTATTATTTCTTTTTACGATGCCATGACTCCTGGAGGACCACTTTAAGTTACAGGGTCCTGTCAGGGGGGTAAAAGACAGTTGAGAAAGGGTACCAGCAAATTTCCGGTCACTGGTAGGTTCTGCAGGGGCGCCACCTGAAACGGTGCACTTGGAGTTTTATGAGGTTCCAGAAGCAGCAGGTAAGGGTGTGGGCTGAGTGAAAATGTAGATCAGAAGTGGTTGGTTAAGGTCATGCAGGGGCGCCACCTGAGATGATGCACTTGGAGGTCTGTGCATGTTACTCTACCCTCCACCTCACCGCTTCTTTGGGGCTCCCATCTTGGGTCCAGGATGAGGTTTCAGAAGCAGCAGGTGAGGGGTGCAGGCAGAGGAAAAGGCAGAGTACGTGTGCAGGGTTGCAATATGAGAGGACGCACCCGGGTTCTGACTGGTCTGATTCCCCAGAAGCAGCAGTATGGGGTTGCAGACAGAGCAAAATTCTGTGCAAAAGAGGTTGCCTTTTTCCAGTGGCATGCTTGACCAGCCAGAAAGTAGACCTGACTGTGGGAAATGTGACCAAGATGGCGGTGTGACCCTGCAGTTGCTGATAATGGGCCCCTAGCAGCACCCTTAAAGGAGGCATGGGGCCTGCTACCCGTCAGTTTTCTTTTCTGTCCCTCGTTCGCGATCATTCTGACCCTGTTTAAGGTAGTGCACAGCTGGTTCATAAACCATATGTGTGAGACTTGCAATGTGCAAGCGCGTGAAGGAAACACCACCAATCTGACTGTGTGAACTGTGTCTGTACTGGTGGTGTGCCCCTGCAGTCGCTGACGATGGGCACCAAGCAGCACTCCACGGAAGAGGCGTGGGGCCTGCCGCTCGCCAGTGGCGTGATCAGCCGCTCCTCTGTGTCGATGGACGCCAGCATGCGCCCGCAAGGGGAGCACGCAAGCGGCAAAGGGTGCGTGGTGGTGGGGTGTGTGCGTGTGTGTGTGTGTGCCGGTTATGATTTGATGTAGCATCGCTGCTTGCCAGTGGCGCGATCAGCCACTCCTCAGTGTCCATGAACGCCAGCATGAGCCAAACAGGTCCTGCATACTCAGAATTGGCTGGCTGCAGTGGGGTGTTAGCTATATAAAACCCACTTTGCTGACTCTTGGTGTGAATGCAACTACCTGCCACTGCGCATGCTCTTGATGCGCATGCAAGTGCCTGCCTCCTTATGTTGTTTCCTTTCGAGTATCAGTCACAGTAAGACACATCATCCTCACCATCATCATCACCACCACCACCATCATGCATCATCATCGTTCATCATCACCATCACCATCATCATTGAGCATCATCAGTCATCACCATCACCACCACCATTAGCAGGTGCATGAGGCCCCTGTAGGGCATTGCCTGGCAGCTTAGTGAGTCTGATTAGAAAGTACCTTGCACGCAAACCCTCTCACAGCGTGCACGCTGCATAGCCAACTGACATTAGCACAGCGCCACTGATCTTGCCTGCATGCATGTTCAAAGGATAGATGGGTCTGTTGGCGTTCCATGCATGGACGTGCTACAGCACGCAGCGACGCTCCGCTCCACGCTACATGACCGGCTCACGGACATGTGCACGCAACGTGCTTGCTCTCGCTCGCAGGCGAAGATGAATGATGGAATGTTTTGATGCTCCATGCACCATGCACATCCCTCAGTCAAACGCACAGCGCATGTGCCCTTGCCCACAGCCAAATTTGAATGGACGGAGTGTCTTGGTGCTCAATGCACCATGCACACCACGCAGCATGCGTGACATGTTCCCTCTAATTGTCGTGTCACCCTCCACTTTGCCTGCAGGCATGGCTCCTTAGGCAGAGCGCACAGCGAGGGCGGGCGGGCGTCTGTGTGTGGGAGCGACAGAGGAGGTGTCACGACCCAAGGGAACGGCTTGGATGCCGCGTCCTTTGCGGAGCTGCAGCACGACAAGGACCTTGTGGAGCAGCAGCTGGAGGAGGTGTCCAATGAGGCATCAAGGCTGCAGGTGGGTGTCTGTGCAGCAGTGCAGGTAGAACAAAATGCTTGTGTTGGGCATACGTGTCTGAGCAGCAGCGGGAGGAGGCGTACAACAAGGTGCCCAGTCTGCAGGTGCGCGTCTGAGGTTTTCCAGGGTGTTTTCTGGGCGTCACTGAGCAGTGCTACTGCTGTTGTGGTCTTAGGACTTGGGGGAGCAGCAGCTGGAGGAGGCGTCCAATGAGGCGTCGAGGCTGCAGGTGCGCTTCTGAGGTTTTCCAGAGTGTTTCCTGAGCGTCACTGAAAAGCGCTATTGCTGCTGTGGTCTTTGGACTCTGGGGAGCAGCAGCCGGAGGCGTCCAACGAAGCAAACCCAGGCTTTATGTGTCGCTGAGTGCTTCAGCTGCTACCCCCAGGACTCTGTGTGGAAGCGCCTGGATTTCTGGAAGCCCCGTTTTCACACACACACACACACACACACACACACACACACACACACACACACACACACACACACTCACTTCGAGCTGCCGCTCCACTGCATGGATGTGTGGCGCATGTAAGTACCTTTTATTTTTGCTCATTTGTTTGGAGACCTCCAGCTCTGGTGGGCCCTCAGAGAGAGGGTTGAGGTCAGTGCCTAGACCATAAGCAGGTTAAAAGAGTGGAGAGAAGCACTCATAAATACCCGCACGCTCACACACACACACACACACACACACACACACACACACACACACAGGACATCGTGGACTGCTTGGAGGCTGAAGTGCTGGCCCAGTCTGATCTGCGCACACGCCTGGAGGAGTCGCAAGCTCAGATGGAGGAGCTCTCCACGCAGCGTGCTCGCCTGCAGGCAGAAATCGAAGAGGCCAACGCACAAGCCGCGCACCTGCAGGTAGTGTTTTTGGTCATTTTTCTTCGACTTGACCAAGTGCTATGTTGCGGGAACGGCAAAAATACTTGTCTGCCGTTCAGGTAATTCAAGTTGCAGGAGTGTTTCCTTGTAAACAGGGCAACTTTTTTGTTTTTGTTCAGACGGTAAACGCAGGCAGGCAGGATAATGCAGCGCAGTACACACTAAATCCTACGTTTATGCGACCCCTGCAAAAAGCATACGCGGTCATCCCCCAACTGCAACTACAACGACCAACATTTGATCCGCACTTGTCCTTCGGGGTTGAGTTGAGAAGGTGGGCTGCCACGATGAGCTGCTAGCAGAGCCTGGCTAAAAGAAGTACACCTGTATTTGATCTGCGCTTGTTCCGCAGGCTCAAGTGGAAGAGATGGGCGGCCACAATGAGCAGCTGGCTGCAGCCCTGGACACTTGCATGGCTCAGAAGGAGGCCCTCGCTGCGCAGCTAGCAGGGTCTGACAAGGTGCGTGTATGTGAAGCATCGGTGCAGCTCCAATGCCTGCAGGGCACAAAAGTGCTCAGCTGGTTGCCGCCCAGGATGCTTGCATGGCTCAGAAGGAGGCCCTTGCTGCGCAGCTGGCAGAGTCTGACAATGTGCGGGTATGCATGCGGCATATGGGTGCACCTTTAAAAATGAATGAAATCCGCATGAAATTTGCATGTGCTGCAACGTGCAGCGCAAGGGTGTACAAAGGGTTCTACGGTGCTCAGCTGGCTGCCGCCCTGGGCGCTTGAGTGGTGCAGAAGGAGGCCCTTGTGTCACAGCTAGCAGGGTTTAGTTTATTTGTTTTAGTTTATAGTTTATCTGATTGGGTGGTGGAACGGTTGTGCAGAGCAAGTGCGCATGATTGCATGTTTGAGGGGCCCGGGGCCCTCCTTTTGTGCTGCCTCAGGTCTCTGCTTTTGTTGCTTGAAGCAGCTTTCTTGCTGCACACCTCTGCTGGCAGCGGCCAGGCTTCTGAGGCGGCGCACAAGGTGTGCACAGCGCAGAGCAGGGGCGCCTTGCAGATCTTGCTGTGCTGCAGGGCTCTGCTGTTTGGGGCCCCGCAAAAGCGTCCTTGATGCTGATTGTCAGTTGGCAACGAGCAGACCTCTGTGTCAGCACACATTGTACAATGGCGTAGTTGCAAAGTAGTCGCGTGTTGCCCTTGCTTGGCACAGAATCTGTTTGGGAAAAAGGGTCAGCCTCCTCACAAACACCTTCCTGGAGGTTTCAACCCTTGTCCCTGAACAGTGATGTGCCAAGCTGGTCAATGTGAGAGCCGCATGTTGCACCAAGCTGGTCAATGTGAGAGCCGCATGTTGCACCAAGATGGTCAAGATGAGAGCCGCATGTTGCACCAAGCTGGTCAAGATGAGAGCCGCATGTTGCACCAAGCTGGTCAAGATGAGAGCCGCATGTTGCACCAAGCTGGTCAAGATGAGAGCCGCATGTTGCACCAAGCTGGTCAAGATGAGAGCCGCATGTTGCACCAAGCTGGTCAAGATGAGAGCCGCATGTTGCACCAAGCTGGTCAATGTGAGAGCCGCATGTTGCACCAAGCTGGTCAAGATGAGAGCCGCATGTTGCACCAAGCTGGTCAAGATGAGAGCCGCATGTTGCACCAAGCTGGTCAAGATGAGAGCCGCATGTTGCACCAAGCTGGTCAAGATGAGAGCCGCATGTTGCACCAAGCTGGTCAAGATGAGAGCCGCATGTTGCACCAAGCTGGTCAAGATGAGAGCCGCATGTTGCACCAAGTTGGTCAAGATGAGAGCCACATGTTGCACCAAGCTGGTCAATGTGAGAGCCGTATGTTGCACCAAGCTGGTCAAGATGAGAGCCGCATGTTGCACCAAGCTGGTCAAGATGAGAGCCGCATGTTGCACCAAGCTGGTCAATGTGAGAGCCGCATGTTGCACCAAGCTGGTCAAGATGAGAGCCGCATGTTGCACCAAGCTGGTCAAGATGAGAGCCGCATGTTGCACCAAGCTGGTCAATGTGAGAGCCGCATGTTGCACCAAGCTGGTCAAGATGAGAGCCGCATGTTGCACCAAGCTGGTCAATGTGAGAGCCGCATGTTGCACCAAGCTGGTCAATGTGAGAGCCGCATGTTGCACCAAGCTGGTCAATGTGAGAGCCGCATGTTGCACCAAGCTGGTCAAGATGAGAGCCGCATGTTGCACCAAGCTGGTCAATGTGAGAGCCGCATGTTGCACCAAGCTGGTCAATGTGAGAGCCGCATGTTGCACCAAGCTGGTCAATGTGAGAGCCGCATGTTGCACCAAGCTGGTCAAGATGAGAGCCGCATGTTGCACCAAGCTGGTCAAGATGAGAGCCGCATGTTGCACCAAGCTGGTCAATGTGAGAGCCGCATGTTGCACCAAGCTGGTCAAGATGAGAGCCGCATGTTGCACCAAGCTGGTCAAGATGAGAGCCGCATGTTGCACCAAGCTGGTCAAGATGAGAGCCGCATGTTGCACCAAGCTGGTCAAGATGAGAGCCACATGTTGCACCAAGCTGGTCAATGTGAGAGCCGCATGTTGCACCAAGCTGGTCAAGATGAGAGCCGCATGTTGCACCAAGCTGGTCAATGTGAGAGCCGCATGTTGCACCAAGCTGGTCAAGATGAGAGCCGCATGTTGCACCAAGCTGGTCAAGATGAGAGCCGCATGTTGCACCAAGCTGGTCAAGATGAGAGCCGCATGTTGCACCAAGCTGGTCAATGTGAGAGCCGCATGTTGCACCAAGCTGGTCAATGTGAGAGCCGCATGTTGCACCAAGCTGGTCAAGATGAGAGCCGCATGTTGCACCAAGCTGGTCAATGTGAGAGCCGCATGTTGCACCAAGCTGGTCAAGGTGAGAGCCGCATGTTGCACCAAGCTGGTCAAGATGAGAGCCGCATGTTGCACCAAGCTGGTCAAGATGAGAGCCGCATGTTGCACCAAGCTGGTCAAGATGAGAGCCGCATGTTGCACCAAGCTGGTCAAGATGAGAGCCGCATGTTGCACCAAGCTGGTCAAGATGAGAGCCGCATGTTGCACCAAGCTGGTCAAGATGAGAGCCGCATGTTGCACCAAGCTGGTCAAGATGAGAGCCGCATGTTGCACCAAGCTGGTCAAGATGAGAGCCGCATGTTGCACCAAGCTGGTCAAGATGAGAGCCGCATGTTGCACCAAGCTGGTCAAGATGAGAGCCGCATGTTGCACCAAGCTGGTCAAGATGAGAGCCGCATGTTGCACCAAGCTGGTCAAGATGAGAGCCGCATGTTGCACCAAGCTGGTCAAGATGAGAGCCGCATGTTGCACCAAGCTGGTCAAGATGAGAGCCGCATGTTGCACCAAGCTGGTCAAGATGAGAGCCGCATGTTGCACCAAGTTGGTCAAGATGAGAGCCACATGTTGCACCAAGTTGGTCAATGTGAGAGCCGTATGTTGCACCAAGCTGGTCAAGATGAGAGCCGCATGTTGCACCAAGCTGGTCAAGATGAGAGCCGCATGTTGCACCAAGCTGGTCAATGTGAGAGCCGCATGTTGCACCAAGCTGGTCAAGATGAGAGCCGCATGTTGCACCAAGCTGGTCAAGATGAGAGCCGCATGTTGCACCAAGCTGGTCAATGTGAGAGCCGCATGTTGCACCAAGCTGGTCAAGATGAGAGCCGCATGTTGCACCAAGCTGGTCAATGTGAGAGCCGCATGTTGCACCAAGCTGGTCAATGTGAGAGCCGCATGTTGCACCAAGCTGGTCAAGATGAGAGCCGCATGTTGCACCAAGCTGGTCAAGATGAGAGCCGCATGTTGCACCAAGCTGGTCAATGTGAGAGCCGCATGTTGCACCAAGCTGGTCAATGTGAGAGCCGCATGTTGCACCAAGCTGGTCAATGTGAGAGCCGCATGTTGCACCAAGCTGGTCAAGATGAGAGCCGCATGTTGCACCAAGCTGGTCAAGATGAGAGCCGCATGTTGCACCAAGCTGGTCAATGTGAGAGCCGCATGTTGCACCAAGCTGGTCAAGATGAGAGCCGCATGTTGCACCAAGCTGGTCAAGATGAGAGCCGCATGTTGCACCAAGCTGGTCAAGATGAGAGCCGCATGTTGCACCAAGCTGGTCAAGATGAGAGCCACGTGTTGCACCAAGCTGGTCAATGTGAGAGCCGCATGTTGCACCAAGCTGGTCAAGATGAGAGCCGCATGTTGCACCAAGCTGGTCAATGTGAGAGCCGCATGTTGCACCAAGCTGGTCAAGATGAGAGCCGCATGTTGCACCAAGCTGGTCAAGATGAGAGCCGCATGTTGCACCAAGCTGGTCAAGATGAGAGCCGCATGTTGCACCAAGCTGGTCAATGTGAGAGCCGCATGTTGCACCAAGCTGGTCAATGTGAGAGCCGCATGTTGCACCAAGCTGGTCAAGATGAGAGCCGCATGTTGCACCAAGCTGGTCAAGGTGAGAGCCGCATGTTGCACCAAGCTGGTCAAGATGAGAGCCGCATGTTGCACCAAGCTGGTCAAGATGAGAGCCGCATGTTGCACCAAGCTGGTCAAGATGAGAGCCGCATGTTGCACCAAGCTGGTCAAGATGAGAGCCGCATGTTGCACCAAGCTGGTCAAGATGAGAGCCGCATGTTGCACCAAGCTGGTCAAGATGAGAGCCGCATGTTGCACCAAGCTGGTCAAGATGAGAGCCGCATGTTGCACCAAGCTGGTCAATGTGAGAGCCGCATGTTGCACCAAGCTGGTCAAGATGAGAGCCGCATGTTGCACCAAGCTGGTCAAGATGAGAGCCGCATGTTGCACCAAGCTGGTCAAGATGAGAGCCGCATGTTGCACCAAGCTGGTCAAGATGAGAGCCACATGTTGCACCAAGCTGGTCAATGTGAGAGCCGCATGTTGCACCAAGCTGGTCAAGATGAGAGCCGCATGTTGCACCAAGCTGGTCAAGGTGAGAGCCGCATGTTGCACCAAGCTGGTCAAGATGAGAGCCGCATGTTGCACCAAGCTGGTCAAGATGAGAGCCGCATGTTGCACCAAGCTGGTCAAGATGAGAGCCGCATGTTGCACCAAGCTGGTCAATGTGAGAGCCGCATGTTGCACCAAGCTGGTCAATGTGAGAGCCGCATGTTGCACCAAGCTGGTCAAGATGAGAGCCGCATGTTGCACCAAGCTGGTCAATGTGAGAGCCGCATGTTGCACCAAGCTGGTCAAGATGAGAGCCGCATGTTGCACCAAGCTGGTCAAGATGAGAGCCGCATGTTGCACCAAGCTGGTCAAGATGAGAGCCGCATGTTGCACCAAGCTGGTCAAGATGAGAGCCGCATGTTGCACCAAGCTGGTCAAGATGAGAGCCGCATGTTGCACCAAGCTGGTCAAGATGAGAGCCGCATGTTGCACCAAGCTGGTCAAGATGAGAGCCGCATGTTGCACCAAGCTGGTCAAGATGAGAGCCGCATGTTGCACCAAGCTGGTCAAGATGAGAGCCGCATGTTGCACCAAGCTGGTCAAGATGAGAGCCGCATGTTGCACCAAGCTGGTCAAGATGAGAGCCGCATGTTGCACCAAGCTGGTCAAGATGAGAGCCGCATGTTGCACCAAGCTGGTCAAGATGAGAGCCGCATGTTGCACCAAGCTGGTCAAGATGAGAGCCGCATGTTGCACCAAGCTGGTCAAGATGAGAGCCGCATGTTGCACCAAGCTGGTCAAGATGAGAGCCGCATGTTGCACCAAGTTGGTCAAGATGAGAGCCACATGTTGCACCAAGCTGGTCAATGTGAGAGCCGTATGTTGCACCAAGCTGGTCAAGATGAGAGCCGCATGTTGCACCAAGCTGGTCAAGATGAGAGCCGCATGTTGCACCAAGCTGGTCAATGTGAGAGCCGCATGTTGCACCAAGCTGGTCAAGATGAGAGCCGCATGTTGCACCAAGCTGGTCAAGATGAGAGCCGCATGTTGCACCAAGCTGGTCAAGGTGAGAGCCGCATGTTGCACCAAGCTGGTCAAGATGAGAGCCGCATGTTGCACCAAGCTGGTCAATGTGAGAGCCGCATGTTGCACCAAGCTGGTCAATGTGAGAGCCGCATGTTGCACCAAGCTGGTCAATGTGAGAGCCGCATGTTGCACCAAGCTGGTCAAGATGAGAGCCGCATGTTGCACCAAGCTGGTCAATGTGAGAGCCGCATGTTGCACCAAGCTGGTCAATGTGAGAGCCGCATGTTGCACCAAGCTGGTCAATGTGAGAGCCGCATGTTGCACCAAGCTGGTCAAGATGAGAGCCGCATGTTGCACCAAGCTGGTCAAGATGAGAGCCGCATGTTGCACCAAGCTGGTCAATGTGAGAGCCGCATGTTGCACCAAGCTGGTCAAGATGAGAGCCGCATGTTGCACCAAGCTGGTCAAGATGAGAGCCGCATGTTGCACCAAGCTGGTCAAGATGAGAGCCGCATGTTGCACCAAGCTGGTCAAGATGAGAGCCACGTGTTGCACCAAGCTGGTCAATGTGAGAGCCGCATGTTGCACCAAGCTGGTCAAGATGAGAGCCGCATGTTGCACCAAGCTGGTCAATGTGAGAGCCGCATGTTGCACCAAGCTGGTCAAGATGAGAGCCGCATGTTGCACCAAGCTGGTCAAGATGAGAGCCGCATGTTGCACCAAGCTGGTCAATATGAGAGCCGCATGTTGCACCAAGCTGGTCAATGTGAGAGCCGCATGTTGCACCAAGCTGGTCAATGTGAGAGCCGCATGTTGCACCAAGCTGGTCAAGATGAGAGCCGCATGTTGCACCAAGCTGGTCAATGTGAGAGCCGCATGTTGCACCAAGCTGGTCAAGATGAGAGCCGCATGTTGCACCAAGCTGGTCAAGATGAGAGCCGCATGTTGCACCAAGCTGGTCAAGATGAGAGCCGCATGTTGCACCAAGCTGGTCAAGATGAGAGCCGCATGTTGCACCAAGCTGGTCAAGATGAGAGCCGCATGTTGCACCAAGCTGGTCAAGATGAGAGCCGCATGTTGCACCAAGCTGGTCAAGATGAGAGCCGCATGTTGCACCAAGCTGGTCAAGATGAGAGCCGCATGTTGCACCAAGCTGGTCAAGCTGAGAGCCGCATGTTGCACCAAGCTGGTCAAGATGAGAGCCGCATGTTGCACCAAGCTGGTCAAGATGAGAGCCGCATGTTGCACCAAGCTGGTCAATGTGAGAGCCGCATGTTGCACCAAGCTGGTCAAGATGAGAGCCGCATGTTGCACCAAGCTGGTCAATATGAGAGCCGCATGTTGCACCAAGCTGGTCAAGATGAGAGCCGCATGTTGCACCAAGCTGGTCAAGATGAGAGCCGCATGTTGCACCAAGCTGGTCAAGATGAGAGCCGCATGTTGCACCAAGCTGGTCAATGTGAGAGCCGCATGTTGCACCAAGCTGGTCAATGTGAGAGCCGCATGTTGCACCAAGCTGGTCAAGATGAGAGCCGCATGTTGCACCAAGCTGGTCAATGTGAGAGCCGCATGTTGCACCAAGCTGGTCAAGATGAGAGCCGCATGTTGCACCAAGCTGGTCAAGATGAGAGCCGCATGTTGCACCAAGCTGGTCAAGATGAGAGCCGCATGTTGCACCAAGCTGGTCAAGATGAGAGCCGCATGTTGCACCAAGCTGGTCAAGATGAGAGCCGCATGTTGCACCAAGCTGGTCAAGATGAGAGCCGCATGTTGCACCAAGCTGGTCAAGATGAGAGCCGCATGTTGCACCAAGCTGGTCAATGTGAGAGCCGCATGTTGCACCAAGCTGGTCAAGATGAGAGCCGCATGTTGCACCAAGCTGGTCAAGATGAGAGCCGCATGTTGCACCAAGCTGGTCAAGATGAGAGCCGCATGTTGCACCAAGCTGGTCAAGATGAGAGCCGCATGTTGCACCAAGCTGGTCAAGATGAGAGCCGCATGTTGCACCAAGCTGGTCAATGTGAGAGCCGCATGTTGCACCAAGCTGGTCAAGATGAGAGCCGCATGTTGCACCAAGCTGGTCAAGATGAGAGCCGCATGTTGCACCAAGCTGGTCAATGTGAGATCCGCATGTTGCACCAAGCTGGTCAAGATGAGAGCCGCATGTTGCACCAAGCTGGTCAAGATGAGAGCCGCATGTTGCACCAAGCTGGTCAATGTGAGAGCCGCATGTTGCACCAAGCTGGTCAAGATGAGAGCCGCATGTTGCACCAAGCTGGTCAATGTGAGAGCCGCATGTTGCACCAAGCTGGTCAAGATGAGAGCCGCATGTTGCACCAAGCTGGTCAATGTGAGAGCCGCATGTTGCACCAAGCTGGTCAAGATGAGAGCCGCATGTTGCACCAAGCTGGTCAAGATGAGAGCCGCATGTTGCACCAAGCTGGTCAAGATGAGAGCCGCATGTTGCACCAAGCTGGTCAAGATGAGAGCCGCATGTTGCACCAAGCTGGTCAAGATGAGAGCCGCATGTTGCACCAAGCTGGTCAAGATGAGAGCCGCATGTTGCACCAAGCTGGTCAAGATGAGAGCCGCATGTTGCACCAAGCTGGTCAAGATGAGAGCCGCATGTTGCACCAAGCTGGTCAAGATGAGAGCCGCATGTTGCACCAAGCTGGTCAATGTGAGAGCCGCATGTTGCACCAAGCTGGTCAAGATGAGAGCCGCATGTTGCACCAAGCTGGTCAAGATGAGAGCCGCATGTTGCACCAAGCTGGTCAAGATGAGAGCCGCATGTTGCACCCTTGTAACGGGCGGTAGTGGCAGGCCTTGTTCTGCTGCAGGAGCGCGCGTGCCTAAAGCCCTTTCTTCATCACCGCCCTTCCTTCCCCCAACCCCCCTCTCTCTCTCACACACACACACACACACACACACACACACACACACACACGTCCTTGCTCTGCTGCAGGAGCGCGAGCGCCTCGCCACCTACTTGGGCACTGCCGTGCCCCCGCCTGCCTCAGCACCTGGCACGTTTCCACCTTCCTTTCCCCACCCGTCCGCAAGCGACCACTTGCACAGAGGCGCGCCCAATGCCGGGATGCCGACGGTGGCACACAAGGGTGCTCTGTTGAATGAGCACAGTGGGAGTGGAGGGGAGCAGATGGAAATCAGCAGGGGCCCTGCTGCGGGCGTCTGGCTGCCCACGCCAACCTTCCAAGTCACGCAGGTGCGCATGGTTCATGGTGCAGGACAGATGCAGGTGTGGAGAAGCGCATGCTAAGTGCTGCTGGCTGTGCACTGCTGCTTGCTGCTGCAGCCGCCTGTGAAGGCTGTGCAATCTGTGATCCACTGTATTGACAATTTCTAGGTGATCTGCAAATTTGGACCTCCATCCACACCATCCCTTTTTGCTGCCCTAAGCCACAGCAGGCGTTCTTTTACTATCATTCGCATCTAAGTGAAGGTGCAGAAACGGTGACAGAAACAAAACCGCCAACCTCGTGCTGCTGCCTGCTGCTGCCTGCAGCTGCCGCAGGCGCCAGCTCCTCGCAACTCCATGGAGCAGCAGCTAGCAGATGTACAGGTCAGTGTGCGCCTCTCGTTCTGTCCCACCTGTGCCATGTGTGTGTATGTGCACGTGTGCGTGTGTGCGCGCGCACACATGTGCACTGATTGAGCTGTATTAACGCTGCACTGTCTGACTCCCGCCGATCAGATGAGTCGGAGAAAGAGAGTTCAGCGTTTGTCGATAGAGGTTCCTAATAGAAGCAAAGAGGCCCAAATGCTTGACCCCCTTACCTGACCCTATCAGTGAAGGCAATCACCGTGTGCTCCTTCAATCACCTGTGCTCCTTCACATCCTTGACCCTTCCAACCAAGGCAACCACTTGTGCTCCTTTTGCGCTTTTTCCCCTCCCTACATGCATAGAATGTGCAGTACATCACACATGCACACGCGCGCACACACACACACACACACACACACACACTCAACTCATCACGCTGTGTGCGCAGAACGCACAGCGGGTCACTGAGTCGCAGCTGGCGGCTGCCGAGACTGCCCTGTTTGAGCTGCGCCACCAGTACCTGGTGGACTCAAGCCATGCAGCCTCTCTACAACACCGCGGTAGACCTGACCCTGCAGCAGCAACAGCAGCAGCAGCAGTAGCGGCAGCAGCAGTTGCCTCCATGCAAGGGGAGGAGGGAGGTGTGCGGTATGGAAGCGGGGTGCACGGGATTGCTGAGGAGGGCGAGGGGGATGCTGAGCAGCAACGGCAGCAGGTGTGTGTGTGTCATTTAGTCTTTCCCACTGTGCACGCAAGTGATGATGATTGCAAAAGCCGGAATTACCAGCATGGGTATGGGTGGTGGTGGCAGGTGTTTGCACATGTGTGTCAGTGGAGCCAGGAAGGAGCCCTCCACGTCTGCAGCAGTTTACACCCATTGCTACTGACAGAAACATGTGCAGACTGTTGACTCTTGCATCACCTTCTACTCTGATGCCGGCAAATGCGCTGTCACTCTATTCTGTCTCATCTCGTCCATCACCTTCCTTCGATCGGCATTTCGTGTCCAGATCCTTTGCATTACATACTCGGATTCTTCGCAGGCCAGAGCAGCAGAGGCGTCCATGCACCTGCAGCATGGACCTTTCGCATCAGGTGTGTTTGTTTGTGAGGGTGCATCATTTGTTTGATTTGCACGTGCAGACCCTCCTCTTTGCCACCTACATTTGATTGTCAGTTGTGGTTAATATCCTCATCAAAGGACCTTGACACAAATGTTGATCCTTTGTAAGGAGATGCGTGCCGGAGTGGGGTCAACACTGGTGATTTCTCCCCTAAACTCGTCTGGGCCTGTTGAAGCCTTCAGGGCACAATGCTTTGATACAGTTTTTTTCTTTGTGTGCTTGAGATCATCCTTGTCATATGTAGGGATCGGCGTTGGCCTATAGCGCGATATCGCGTATAGCGCGATATAGCGCGATATCGCGCTATACAATTTTGAAATATAGCGCGTGCTAAATTGTAATACGTTGAAATCAACCATTTACTGCGTCCGCAGCACCTCAGCAATCGGGCACAAACCAAGGAATTCGCTGTTCTCACATCCAAGGGTAATTGTGCAATATGGAAAGCCACTAGGGAGGAGCAAGAGCCTGGCAACACCCTGGAGAAGAGGCGTGGGGGCCACCCAGCCACACCCAGCCACCCAGCCACACGCACACACACGCACACACACACACACACACACACACACACACACACGCACGCACGCACGCACGCACGCACACACACATGCACATGCACGCAGACACACACACACACACACACACACATGCACACGCACGCAGACACACACACACACACATGCACACGCACGCACGCACGCACGCACACACATGCACACGCACGCAGACACACACACATGCACACGCACGCAGACACACACACACATGCACACGCACGCAGACACACACACACACATGCAGACACACACACACATGTACACGCACGCAGACACACACACACATGCAGAGACACACACACATGCAAACACACACACACACACAACATGCGCACACGCACGCTTGCACCCCTGTGTGCATGCACACACCAGCACGCATGGTAGCATGCATAAGTGCGTGCTCATACGTGGCATTGAGGGTATGCATGCACATGCAGGCCCGCATGCGCACACACAGGCGCGCAAACATGCAGGAGCGCATACACACAGGAGCGCTCATACACCCAGGAGCGCACACATGTACCCACACACACGCTGGCAAAAATGGGCAGGCAGGCACACAGGCACGCTCAAAACACAGGCCGCGTGCGCATGCCTGCGCGTGCACACACAGACACACACACACACACACACACACACACACACACACAGCCACAGCCACAGCCACAGCCACACACACACACGCACATAAGCTATTATGGGCTGTCCTGCAAAGGGAAGGGCAGGGCTAAGGGGATGTATGGCCATGAGGGAGTGGGCACACCTGTAGTAGGTCATTTGGCCTGAGCAGATATAGCGCTATATTTTGGCCCAGAGGCGTCCAGAGCTCGACAGGATTGTTTCCTGGCTCTCCCTTTTTGCAAGGGAGCATTGTACACGGTGCCCCACCAGCCCGCCGAGTCTGATGCCGAAACTCGATCCGCGAGGGGGGTTTCTGGCATTGTATAGCGTTTCAATATAGCGCCATATAGCGCGATATCGCGCTACATCGCGCTATAGGTTTGGCTCATATAGCGCGATACGCCGATCCCTAGTCATATGTTGGAGAGAAGGTGCCGCCGCTTGGGTGTGGCAGTGAGAAAAAGAGACACTGCATGCTGAGATGTGGGAATGGGGCCCACTGGTGCATCCTGCAGCCTGAGTACACAGATGTAGCTCTGTCTCCTACTTCTGAAGAATGTGTGGATCCATCTCATGAGGGTGTCCTGTACCACCAGGTGGCCAGGAGAGCAATGTCTGCACACCTGAAGGCTTAATCGTGCGCACCTGCATGTAATGTAAGCTTACTGTCTGCACACCTCATGGCTTACACTTGCGCACCTGCATGCAATTTAGGCTTAACCTCCAGCAACGGAGCAGCCAGTCATGCTTATACCCCTCATCCCCCTCATCACTTGCTTTTTGACTGTTTTCCCACCTGAGCTGTCCACACGCGCACACAATCTAATGTAGGCCTACCTGCCAGTGCCAGCTATGGAGCACTGGGCCATGCTTATACCCTGCCCCCCCTCCCTTCTGCTCTGCTCCTTAACCCTTCTCACGCCTCAGCTGTACACACTTGCACACACAATATAGGCCTGCCTACCAGCGCCAGCTATGGAGTACTGGGCTTAACCCCCCCCCCCCTCCCTTCTGCATCTTGCCCCTTCTCACGCCTCAGCTGTACACACTTGCACACACAATATAGGCCTGCCTACCAGCGCCAGCTATGGAGCACTGGGCTTAACCCCCCCCCCCCCTCCCTTCTGCTTCTTGCCCCTTCTCACGCCTCAACTGTACACACTTGCACACACAATATAGGCCTGCCTAACAGCGCCAGCTATGGAGCACTGGGCTTAACCCCCCCCCCCCCTCCCTTCTGCTTCTTGCCCCTTCTCACGCCTCAACTGTACACACTTGCACACACAATATAGGCCTGCCTAACAGCGCCAGCTACGGAGCACTGGGTCACGCTTACACCCTCCCCAGCCTTCCCCTGCACACCCACCCTCGCACGAGCGGTCCCGGGGGGAGTAGCGCTGGTGGCATGGACACGCCCCATGCGGCAGCTTATGCTGCGGGAGAAGCAGTGCGCAGCAGACGTCGCGCACCCCCGCGCCCCCAGGTGCGTAGATTGTGTGCACCCTCTCGCCCCCAGGTGCGTAGATTGTGTGCACCCTCTCGCCCCCAGGTGCGTAGATTGTGTGCACCCCCTCGCCCCCAGTGCGTAGATTGTGTGCACCCCCTCGCCCCCAGGTGCGTAGATTGTGTGCACCCTC